>OY747131.1:41878508-42081008 GCA_963556465.1 Berberis vulgaris
TGAGTCACTAAATAGTGGTGATGACAACGACATGCCAGAATGTAAAAGCTTCCCTTTGAATTTCTTGCATTTCAACATACGTGTATTATTTTTATTGAACAAACAAACATAAGAATATCATTTACCAAAAGAAAAGTCGTCATGAATAAGGGGTCTTATGGGACAGATGGAACATGGAATGTGGAACGTGAAAGGGAGATGGAGCAGTGTAAAAATCAATTTCAAATTCTCAAGGAAGGGTGCCACTCAAGGGAGCCTATTATGTAAAAAAGTATCCTGATTCTTCTATAGTAGAATGCAAAGAACAATCATAGCAATGATGAGTTGTAAAGTTTTGGCTTGAAATGTCCGCGGTTTGGGGGTATACATAGAGGAAAGCATTCAAGATGTCGATCAAAAGGTGGAAGCCAGCTTTGAGACTTTTATTTATTTTTCATTGAAACTAAAATTCGAAAGGCGGAAAGACGATTGATTCATTACAAGTTATGAGGGTAAGGAAGAGATTGAATGGAAAATGCTTCCCACTTTGGGATGGATCGGCATAATTATTGTTTTATGGGATAGTTAAGATATGGATGGGGCATTCTCTCGGTCAAAAATGTCGTAACAAACTTGATGACTTCAGATAAGTAGTTATTGGGGTATTGGGTCAAATAATAGCATCTTGAAGTTTTTCCAGGGATCGCAGAATGTAAGGCAATTCTGGAATGTTCCATGGTTTTGACTTTTGCGTGAGGATTTCAACGTCGAGTTTTGTTTGATATACTACCAGAAGCATGTGGGACTTCTCAAATTCATACAGGATAATGAGTTGATGGATATTCCTCGTTGTGGAGCATGTAGACAAATTTAGTTCTTTCAGCTATGTAGTCCTAGACGTTAGGTGACGCTTAGGACCAGACACCCTAGGCAAACGGAACATGTCATGTTTAGAAGAAAAAATTTTAAAAATCGGGAAAAAAATTTGCAGTCCTAGGTCGCCTAGAAAGCCTTTTGACATTTTCTATTTTTTTGAACATTTAGGCTTCACCTAGGCTAGGTGATATAGTGAAGGTCCCTGTAGCTGCTTAGCTCACCTAAGTGCCACCGAAACTACATAGCTTTCACAATTAGACAAGACAGATTTCTAGAGAACATTGGGGTTTGTAACTGCAGATGCACTCCCTAAAGTTGATTTAGGCATACAACTATTTTCCTTGAAGGGGTAATTGCCATTCTAGATAAACCAATTCAGGTTTGATACAAGGTGGTTAAGGTAGTTTGCTGATGTGGATCTCATAGCCAACATTGAGTAGTAGTGGTGATCTCATATCAAGTGTGCCTGATCACGGTACAAGTTTTACGGGGTCAAACTTGTAACTAGTTAGGACAATATTTTAGTTAGTTATTTATTTACATAGTTAGTTGGGTCGATCCTACTATGAAGCCCACATTATCAACTTAGGTTTAGGGCTCTATTTTGTTGGAGTCTAGTGCTGGGTTTTACTTGGCTTAGTTAGCAAGTCAAGGAAGTTATATAAGGCTATAGCCTATAGGCCATCTATTGTACCTGGCTTCTACTAGGCTTTGATTGAAAGAAAATACTCCTCAGAGAGTCTAGTTAAATTTTATCATTAATTATATTTAACTTCCAAAATTTATTTTATTAAGTATAATTAGTTTTAGGTTTAGATTTCTATTTATTAGAGAGTGGTGCAAAGAAAAGAAGGATCGCCTGCAAGGGAAGATGGTTACATTACTAGAGTACTAGAAGAGGCTCTTAGTAGATTGCAAGATAGTTATGCATAGTCTTTGTCGGACTTGAGATCTAACGTATCTAAAAAGATGGATGTTGAGAGCCTCCTTAAGGAAGAGGAAGGTAAGTGGAAAAGAACATGTAGATGGAAATGGTTGATTGTTGGTAACAAGAATAACTTCCCACCCTTTGCTTCCCTTGTAGAAAACTCGATGATCTCTCCACAAGATTAGGTGGACTTTTGAGCAGAACGGGGCAGTCATCCATAATCAAATCCTTGAGTTTTTCAAGGATCTCCAAAATGAGTCAAGAGAGTGGAGGGCGTGCTTGGAAAGTGTAGAGTATAATTCCATATCGCTGAAGGCAAGAAATAGCATCAATGAGGATTTTCCGAGGGAAGAAATTATGGCAGTTGTTCAATTGTGTTGATTTTACAAGGCAAGTCATGTCGCACTGCCAAGGATGCTGGTATGGAGGTAGTCAAGGAGACTCCAAGTTCAACCTTTTTTTGCTGGAGACCTTGGCATTCATCATCTCGATGCCCAAAAAATGAGGCTACAACAGCGGAAAAAGATTTTAGACACATGATCTTCAGTGAGCGCATGTACAAAACTGCTCCAAAGCTTTGACTAGGAGGCTGGGGTCCTTTTTGGAGTGTATTTTTACTTGTAATCAAGGAGTTGTGAAAAGGAGGTACATTATTGATCATGTATTCCAGAATGAAGAAGAAACTTCCCCAAGCTTCACGAGGAGTAGATTGGATGGATCACTTTTTTATTCTTACGGGGGATTCGCCCATAGGTTCGTTTAAGAACTCAAGGAGCATATGCCAAGGTGATCCACTATCCCCGTTCTTTGTTCTGTATTGTCAAGTATTATTATGGTGAAACCATGAAAATGTGAAATATAATGATCTGAAAGCGGAAACAAAAATATTGTATACGTTTTTTAGGTAAATGGTAGGGGTCCTAAGATTATTTGTAATCATAGATAATAATGTGACTTAAGTTCAATTTGAAGCGAATTAATGGAGTTAGAGATTTCCAATGGTGTGATAATGGGAGGTTTCATACCTCGAACTAGGAGTCAATTCAGTCTCGTAAAAAATGGAGGTTGTGGCAGTAGACCACTCAATTTTGTGAATAAGGCCCTTTTAAGCAAATAGTTGTGGAGATTCGATTCGGAAGAAAATGTGCCCTACAAATATGTCATTCAAGCTAGGATTTGAGTAGCATTAAGGTAAAAAAAAATTTAAGGTCAAATTTTTATTAATAATTGTGCCTAGTACAACATTGGCAACCTTATAAGTATTAAGGCTACGTGGCATTAATTGTCTTCCGGTGCATCCGACATCATCTGACGGCACTACCACACTAGAACATAGAGGAGTATTCCCAATCTCAAGGATTCCTTCTTTTAAGAGGATGTGGATGTGAAAATACGGTTCAGAATGTTGGGCTACTACGTGACAACATATGCATAGGATGGCAGTAGCAGAAATGCGTATGTTAAGGTGAATGGGTGGTACAACCCGTAAGGGTAAAATTAGGAATGAAAAAATTAGGAGATACTTAGATGTAGCGCCCATAGAGGAAAAAATTAGAGAAATGCGTTTAACTTGGTTTGATCACGTGCGGAGGAGACCAAGCATGGCGCCAATTAGAAAATGTCTAGATTGGCAAGTTAATGGAGGGTGTAGACGGAGGGGACGACCGTTGAAAACTTAGATGAAGGCGGCGAATGAAGACATCATTGAGCTTAGATTAGGCGAAAATATATGGAAATACCGCATTGCTTGAAGAACCAAAATCCATGTAGCCGACCCCGAAAATATCGAGAATGGGCTTTGATGATGATGTGGAGGTGAAAATAGACTAAGGGGATAAATTGAAGTTTTCGTAATGGTGAATCATGAGTTCATTTCTTGGACTTCCATTTTAGGAGAGCGAGGCTTTCCACTGGTAAAACGGAAGAGTTTTGGGTTCTCTCGACCCCTGTTGGATGATATTATGTTGTTGGATGATCTGAAAAATGGGCATGGAATTAGACAGGCACAAAGTCTTTTGTCAACTCGATTTACTGAGCTTGTAGGGAATCCATGTGGGATCTGTAATTTTTGTTAAACAAGGTTTGGAGAAAGGACATCCAACCCAGAGTCTCCTTCATTTCAGCCCACCCTTTCTCCCTCAATGTCTGACTTGAAATGGACAAACCCTTGAAAACACAGAGATAGAGGAACAAAGTACCAAAGAAAACCCATAACATCCATGATAATGAGCTTGAGCTTTTATAAACTCATATATTCCTCTCTTACCAAATCGCCCAAATAATGATATATGGACTACAAGGCGACACCCTCATGCTTGGAGAAATTTTGACATTTCCACCCAAGAAATACTTTAAACAAAAAATACATAAAACATTCAACCCCATAAGCACTAAGAAAATGATATTATACCGAGCTTGCAAAGTTGCAATGAAGTAAATAACGGTCATGATAAGACTCCACACGATGAAAACACATAAGCCATTCCCCCTTCACCTTGATGACCCTCCTAGTAAAAGTATCCTGAGTAATGGCAAGGTTGCATAGGAGATCCCAAACAAAGCTAGAGACTTTGGGAGTGTCACATTTCCTCCATAACAGAAATTGGGAAGTTAGCTCTAGTCTAGTGTTGGTAGTGGGGCGGATTTACACAGATATCCGCCCCACCCGCTCTGAATGGGGCAGATTTGGGTTTTGCCTCAAGGATTTGGGGGCGGATTCGGGGGTGGATACGGATTTGGCCAAATCCACCCTGAGAATATTCGTTTGTATTATTAAAACACCCTTATGAAATGAAAATCCTAGAACCTAAATCAAGTCCCCCTTCCACTCTCCATTTCTTGGACTTCCATTTTAGGAGAGCGAGGCTTTCCATTGGTAAAATGGAAGAGTTTTGGGTTATCTTGACCTTTGTTTGATGATATTGTGTTGTTGGATGTTCTGGAAAATGAGCATGGAATTTGATAGGCACAAAGTCTTTTTGTCAACTCCACATTTACTGAACTTGTAGGAAATCCATGTGGGATCCATAATTTTTGTTAAAAAAGGTTTGGGGAAAGGACATCACACCCAGAGTCTCCTTCATTTCAGCCAACCCTCTCTCCCTCATTGTGTCCACTCGGACTTGAAATTGACAAACCAAACACCCTTGAAAACAGAGAGGAGCAAAGTACCAAAGAAAGCCCATAACATCCATGAAAGGGCTCGAGCTTTCATAAACTCAGATATTCCTCTTTTACAAAATAGCCCAAATAATGATATAGGGACTAAAAGGCGACACCCTTATGCTTGGAGAAATTTTGACATTTCCACCCAATAAATACTTTAAACAGAAAATAATCAACAATGAACAAGGCATCACCCATTCAACCCCATAAGCACTAAGAAAATGATATTATAACGAGCTTGCAAAGCTACAATGAAGTAAATGGTGGTCATGACGAGACTCCACATGATCAAAAACACATAGGGTATTACCCCCCCCCCCCCCCCCCCACCTTGATGCCCCTCCTAGTCAAAGTATCCAGAATAGTGGCACGGTTGCATAAGATCTCCCAAATAAAGATTGACTTTGGGAGTGTCACATTTCCTCCACAACAGAAATTGGGAAGTTAGCGTCTAGGGTTGGCAGTGGGGTGGATTTACACGGTTATCCGACCCACCGGTCCCGAATGGGATGGATTTGGGTTCGCCTTAGCGAATTTCGATGCGGATTTGGGGATCCAAATTTTATCAGTCACGAATTCGGGACAGACACGAATTTGGCTAAATCTGCCCCACGAATATTCGTTTATTTTATTAAGACGTCCTTATTAAATGAAAACCATAGATCCTAAATCAAGTTTCCCCTTCCACTCTCCATTGATCATCATCACTCTCGCTCTCTCTGATCTCTCTTCAAACAACAACAAGAAAAATGTTGAGAAAGAGTCACCCTAGTGGAGTATTTTGAATCTCATGGACTCCTCTTTTAATATGGTGTGGAGGTGAAAATAGAGCAAGGAGATACATTGAAGTTTTTGCCATGATGCATGGCTCACGGCAAGGAAAGCTTAAATTTCACTTCCAAGGCTTCATGAGAAGAATTTCGCTATAGTGAATCATGAGTTCATTTCTTGGACTTCCATTTTACGAGAGCGAGGCTTTTAAATTGGTAAAATATAAGAGTTTTGGGTTATCCCTTGTTGGATGATCTGAATAACGGGCATGGAATTTGATAGGCATGCGCACAAAGTCTTTTTGCCAACTCCATGTTTACTGAGCTTGTAGGGAATCCATGTGGGATCCATAATTTTTGTTAAACAAGGTTTGGGGAAAGGACATCCAACTCAGCTCTCCCTCTTTCCCTTATTGTGTCCACTCTGACTTGAATTGGACAAACCAAACACCCCTGAAAACACACACAGAGATAAACAAAGTACCAAATAAAGCCCATAACATCCATGGTAATGAGAGCTTTCATAAACTCAAATATTCCTCTCTTACTAAATTGCCCAAATAATGATATATGAACTAAATGGCGACACCCTTATGCTTGGAGAAATTGACATTTCCACCCAAGAAATACTTTAAACAAAAAATACATCAACAATGAACCGAAGCATCAACCATTCAACCCCATAAGCACTGAGAAAATGATATTATACCGAGCTTCAAAGTTGCAATGAAGTAAATGGTGGTTGTGACGAGACTCCACATGATGAAAACACATAGGGCATTCCCCCTTCACCTAGATGCCCCTCCTAGTCAAAGTATCTCGAGTAGTGGCACGGTTGCATAAGAGCTCCAAAGCAAAAATAGGGACTTTGGGAGTGTCACGTCCTCTACAGTAGAAATTGGGAAATTAGCTCTAGTCTAGGGTTGGCAGTGGGGCGCATTTAATGGATTTCCACGTCGAATGGGGTGGATTTGGGTTTGGCTTAACGGATTATGGGGCGGATTCGGGGATCCAAATTGTTTCCGTCGCGGATTCGGGGCGGATACGAATTTGGCCAAATCCACCCTGCAAATATCCGTTTATATTATTAAAATACCTCTATGAAATGAAACCCTAGATCCTAAATCATGTCTCCCCTTCCACTCCCAATTGACCATCGTCTCTCTCTGATCTCTCTACAAACAACAACTAGAAAAATGCCGAGAAAGAAACGCCCTGCAATGCTTGGAAACTTGAGAAACTCTTTTCTTTTTCACGTTGTCTTCGCGATCCAAGGTTCGATTACCTTGAAATCTTCCTCAAAATCTGCCGATTTTTAAGAATGCTTGGCAACTTGAGGAAGCTATAATCAGAAGGAGGCATAGTGAGGTAGATCGATCTGATCTAATTCTTGATGTGAAAGAAAGTGGCTTGAAGCTTATCATCTTTTCTAGTGCTTCTTTCAAAATTCAACAGGGGGCAAACTTGAAAGTACCGGTAGATTTATAGTAGTTGATGAAAGGGCCAAAGTACTAGGTACAAATAAGGGTTGGATCGGGATCAAACTCAGTTCATGTAATGAAGCTGAGATGAAGGCTGTGAACAAGGAAGATTTATTGTGGTCACAACTCACAAGAGCAAACTCCGAAATTCTGTTCTGTGCAAATGTGCTTGCTCATCCTATATGGATGCGGTTAGAGCTAATTTCAATGTTTTAAATGGCAAGAGTCACCTTCATGGATGATGCATGGATCTGAGTAGGACCTGTTTTGCTAGTGTGAACTCAGATGGGTTCCTGTAAAGAGTTTTGATGAGCACTGTAAAGGATCAGATCTGTTCTTTTCTTGTTCTGATCGAACTGATATCTTCTTAGCGACTAATTGAGCTCATAAGTGAGCTTCCATTCAAAACTCTCCTTCACCCAAGTCTGTTCTTCCGTCACACAACAAGCTTCAGAAAATCCACTCATGTAAAGAAGTCTATGAACATAGTCACCCTGCGGAGAACCAGAGATCATCTAATGAAATTTTTTAGTTTTAATATATTTTTTAAACGGTTAATCAGAGCAGGGCAGATATCCGCCATCCGTGACAGAGCAGTGATGTTTTTTTTATCGGTTATTTGGGGCAGAAAGAGTTTTAATGCGGGATGAAAGAGTTTTAAAACTAGGCCATCCCACATTAAAACTAGGGAATTGAGTCATGTTAAGTGTGTTAAGCATGAGGATGGAAGAGTTTTAATGCAGGATAAAGCTATTTTAGATAGATGGAGGGATTACTTTTGAAACCTACTCAATGGAACACATGTAGGGAAAAACTTATAAGGGTGTGCTTCACAGGAAGGGAGACATCGCGTATTCTATCATAAAGTTAGTGCCACACAAGTGAGTAAAGCTTTAAAAGGAATGAAGACAGGGAAGGAAGTTGGATCGGATGATATACCAATTGAAGCCTGAAAATGTCTGGGAGAAGTTGGGATTCAACGGCTAACTAGACTCTTTAATAGGATTTTGGAAACTAGAAAAATGTCAATTCGTGGAGGCACAGTATTGTGGTACCAATTTATAAGAACAAGGGGGATATTCAAAATTGCTCGAATTATAGAGGGATAAAGCTTATGGGAGAGGATTATAGAACGAGTACTAAGGAGTTTAACCACTGTTTCGGAGAATCAATTTGGATTTATGTTGGGTAGGTCTACTACGGAGGTCATCTTCTTGCTTAGGCAAATTATAGAAAAATATCGGGAGGAACGTAAGAGTTTGCATATGATTTTTATTAATCAGGAGAAAGCTTAAGATAGGGTCCCCAAGGAGTTAATTTGGTGGATACTTGGAAGGAAAAAAGTGTCTCAATGTTATATCAATATCATTAAGGATGTGTATGAAGGGACTGTAACAACTGTTCGCTTAGTGGGTGGGATGTCCAGTGAATTTCCAATGTCAGTAGGACTACATCAAAGGTCGGCCTTAAGTCTATACCTTTTTGCTTTGGTCGTGGAAGAGTTGACGGACGTCTGCAAGAAGAGGGTGCATGTTAATTGCAGATGATATTGTCTTAATTGATGAGACTAGTGAAGGTTTAGGTCAGAAATTAGATAGGTGGCGGGAAGCTTTAGAGAGTAAGAATTTTAGAATTAGTCGTTCGAAGACAGAGCATCTAGTGTGCAATTTTGGTTGTGAATCACGAGGAATGAGTCAATTGAGATTGAAGGCATGGCGGTCCCAGAGTATGAGGCTTTTCAAGATCTAGGATCTATAATTAAAAAAAATGGGGTTATTGCAGAAGATGTAGACCATAGGATTAAAGCTAATTGGATAAAATGGAGAATGATGGAGTATTATGCTCTGCAAGGCTACAATTGTTCGACCAGCCATGTTATACGGTTCAGAATGTTAAGCTATTACGGGACAACATACGCATAGGATGGCAGTAGCAGAAATGCATATGTTAAGGTGGATGTGTGGTAAAACCCGTAAGGATAAAATTAGGAATGAAAGAATTAGGATATACTTAGGTGTAGCGCCCATAGAGGACAAAATTAGATAAATGCATTTAACGTGATTTGGTAACGTGTGGAGACCAAGCACGACACCAATTAGAAAATGTCTAGATTGGCAAGTTAATAGAGGGTGTAAATGGAGGGGACGACCGTTAAAAACTTGGACGAAAGTGGTGAAGGAAGACATCCTTGAGCTTGGTTTAGGCGAGGATGTGTGGGAAAACCGCATTGCTTGGATAACCAAAATTCGTGTAGCCGACCCCGAAAGTATCGGGAATGGGCTTTGATGATGATGATGATTCGGGGCAGGTTCAGGAATCCACAATCTCTGGCAAGGACGAATTTGCTCAAATCCGCCTCGTTGTCATCCCTACTCTAATCCCTAAATATGGTTTGCCTCGACCAAATAGCTATAGAAAAATGAAATCGAGAAAACCCACTTTTTACCCAACTCCACTTCCATCCATGCTCATTTTTGCCCAGCATCATAAGCTCTAAAGGAACCATCAAGTTCCCCGCTCCACCTACTCATTTAGTCTTGCTCAAGTGGAGATTCACCACCACCATTGGAGCCCCCAACAAAGAAATCTTTCACCTACCCCAACTAAGATTGGAAATGGTACCATGCCACGCCATTTAAGCATATTTTGTCTCCTCTCCTAAGGATGTCTTCCACCGTTGAGAAAAATAAGAACATATTTGATATTATTTTCCAAAATCTCAAACCGTGTCACCATGGCAGGTTGTTAGGAAGACACCATTTCTGCCACCATCATACTTTGGCTTAATATCTCAACTACAAAGGCCCACCAGCTCTTTATTGTTTCTACAGATGCCGAACATAGCCTGGACATGGTTGTGTAAGTTTTTTCCTTCCTTAATAGGTGCTAATAACCAATAAGGAGAGTGGTTAAATCAATATTTTAGATAATATACGATGAGATATATGAAGGAATCAATACTTTCTTAATTTGTTGATGTTTTATGATTTGAGTAGCTTTTTCAGTTATTTTATTAACTTATCGTGTATGATAATAGTGACTTGAAATATGAAACACTTTTTTGAGTTGAGTTGTGACTTATTAGCTTAATGGATGTTTACAAATTATGCATCACGTGTTTAGATGATTAATTATGTTTAGACAAGAGAAGGGTTCTTGGCTACAAAGAGTAGCTAGGATCCGGTTGATGGGCTAAAGAAGGAGTTCTCTCCCTGGGTTGTCAAATCGAACCGATGACCATCGCATTACAAATGTGATGCTCTAACCTCTAAGCTAAGCAAGCTTAGATTAGCAACACATATTTGTGTAGTCCATAGGAATTTCATAAAATAGTGAGATCCTAGTTAACTATTCATAATTAGAACATAATGAACAAAAATATGCCTATAGAAAGAATGTCGTGTGGAATAGAATTAATAAGAATATATTACTATAATTTAATATTTTTGCAAGTTTGATGTGCGGGCATGTCCTAGTTTTGGGGAAATTTTCTCGCCATGATGTTTGTGTCCATGTCTGTGCATTCTAGTTTGGACCACAAAACCCAAGAGAGAAGCTAATTGCACCCCATCCCCAATCCCAACATGGAACTTTTGGAGAAGTTAGTTTTCAAGGCTGAAACTTCACTAAAGGGAGGAAATGTATTTCAAGTTGGCCACATGATCCACGATATTATAAATGGAAAAGTTCCATCTGCATATTGGAGGTGAGAATTGATCGGAGCTCCATCCTCAATAAATAATAGTAATTTAAATAAAAATAAATAAACATGTAGGCAACCCAACTCATGCCCCTTGATTGGCCAAGTTGCCCTGAAGTGTGGTGAAAGGGAAATGTGACAAGGGATTCTCTTGCCAAATGCCCCTTCCCCTTCTGAAAAACCAACCAAAGCCCATGTCATAGAAATGCATATTACTGAGGCACACACTAATCCACCCTTGCCCTTCTCCCTAAAGCCCCATTCTACCAATGCAATTGTCATCATCATCATCAAAGCCCATTCCCAATACTTTTGGGGTCGGCTACACGAATTTTGGTTCTCCAACTAATGTTGTCTTGCCACATATCTTCGCCTAATCCAAACTCAAATATGTCTTCGTTCACCGCTTTCATCTAAGTTTTCAACGGTGGTCCCCTCCGTTTACATTAACTTACCAATCTAGACATTTCCTAATTGGGGTCGTGTTTGATCTCCTCAGCACGTGATTAAACCACGTTAAACGTTTTTTCTCTAATTTTATCCTCTATGGGCGCTATACCTAAGTATCTCCTAATTCTTTCGTTCCTAATTTTATCCTTACGGATTTTATCACATATTTATCTTAACATACGCATTTCTGCTATCGTCATCCTATGGGTAAGTTGTCCTGTAATAGCCCAACATTCTGAACTGTATAGAATGGTCGGTCGAACAATTATCTTATAACATTTCCTTTTTAACCTTGTAGACATCATTTTATCGCATCATACTCCTGACGTCATTCTCCATTTCATCCAACCAGCTTTAATCATATTGTCTACATCTTCTCTAATAGCCCCATTTTTTTAATTATAGATCCTAAATATCGAAAAGCCTCAGGACCTCCACGCCTACGATCTCAATCGCATTACTCCTCCATCGTGATTCACAACCAAAGTTGCACACTAGATATTCTGTCTTCAAACAACTAATTCCAAAACCCTTACTCTCTAAAGCCTCCAGCAACCTATCTAATTTTCGACCTAAACCTTCGCTAGTATCATCAATTAAGACAATATCATCTGCGAATAACATGCACCAAGGTACATCTTCTTGCAGGTGTCTCGTCAACTCATCCATGACCAAAGTAAAGAGGTATAGACTTAAAGTCAACCCTTGATGTAATCCTGCTGACACTGAAAATTCATTGGACATCCTGCCTACTATGCAAACACTAGTTATAAGCACCCACCAAATTAACTCCCTAGGGACCTTATCGGAGGCTTTCTCCATACCAATAAAAACCATAATATGCCAATCACAATATGCAATATAACAAGAAATCATAATACGCCAATCATATGATTTTCAAAGTCAGCCTAACACAATCCTGCACTGAGAATGAATGGCTTCATTAGCCACTAACACTCCATAAAGGATCCATCTTTCTTCCACAAAGCTCCTTGAAAGTCCACAGTGCTTGCCAATGCTTTGGCAATGATCTTGTAGCAACTCCCAAGGCGAGTAATAGGTTTGAAATCCTTCACTTCACAAGCCATTGCCTTCTTAGGAGGAGTAACAGAAGTGGTATTAAGCTACAAATATAACAAATGAGCACTTTGAAATTCCCACAGCACTTACAGGAAAAGATTCCCCAGGAAGGACCCATACGAATTGAAAAGAACCATGAGGGAACCTTAACAATAAGAACACAAGGCAACGCAGGAGGTCTCCATCTTAACACCAAAGTGCTCTTTGTTGTGTGAGAATATACGAACATTTTATCAAGACTGAGCAACAAAGGGAGAGAAGTCGTTCCCATGTGAACCCCCCCCCCCCCCCCCCCCCCCCCCCCCCCAATTCTCATTGCCCGTCCTTCCAAAATACTTTCTTTCCCCTTCAACCTCAACCTCAACCGCCATCGTCTTCCTCCAACAGGTTTCTCTCTTATTCATCTAGGGTTACATGCCGAATTTTAGTTGATCAATCAAGCTGCCAAATTGTAATCCATCCACTGAATCGACTCACCAACAAACTTGAACTCAATTTATTCCTTCACTCTCTCTCTCAACTCGCTTAGTCTTCACTGTCAAGCGGTATACTAGTAAATACCTAGGATGGGGGAAGAAATATAACCACACTGTGTAGCATGAGTTTTCACTGAGTATTGCAATTAATGGCAACATACCCTAGATATTGAAACATGATTTCACAACCCATTGGGTTTCCCTCAGTAGAAAGAGGCCCCTTATTTAACCCTGGAGTAATGATGCCATTGATAAGAAGAAGAAAAAAAATGAGAGGCATTCGACATAAACCTTGATAATCTGAAGAAGAAAGTTTGAAAAATAAGAAAAAAAACAGAGAGAGATAAAGAGAGAATGCTTACAGGAAATAGAAGAAGGCAGTTGGGGGTTTCTTGGGTTTGTTAGGGTCCTCTTTCTTTGCTTTGCTTTTGGCCTTTGGTTTTGATGATGCCCTTTCTTTCTTCTTCTTCTTCTTCTTCTTCAGCTCAGTCGTTGATTTGGGCTTCAACAGCTGTTTACTGGAACAACAACAAACATAAAAAAATAAAATGAGGCAGGCACCTGGGAGAGACGAAAGTATAAAGACTAAATTACAGACTTTGGGATTACTACTTGTCTGTCGTCGTTTCTCTACTTGGCCTTGCCCTCGCCCTTGCCCTTGCCCTTACAGAAGAAGAAGCAGAAGCAGAAGCAGAAGCAGAAGCAGAAGCGGAGACTATAGTCTTTTTCGAACTCGCATTTCTCTTTGCCATATCTCTCTCTGTTTTCTCTTCTGTCGGTCACGTCTCGTCTCGTCTCGTCCCGCCCAGCCTCTCTTCGAGCCAAGTTAATTTTAATGTGCTCTAGAATGCACTCCCTCGAGCGGAGACGGGTAGGGCAACACTGCCACTTGGGTCGTTGTCTAACAGTGAAGCTTTCTTAGTGTCGAGGAAAGGGGCGAGGAAACCAGCGAGGGGAGGGGTTTTACCACTCATTTCCTTCGAGATTCGCGCAACTGCACATCTCAAGAGTACAGGCGCTCATCTCGAGGGGATGAACAGTCACACCCTCCCCTCACTGGTTTCCTCGCCCCTTTCCTCACCATTTAGAATTTCTGCTACGAAAATTCTAAAGTGCACTGGGGGTTAGCCTGGTGTTTTGCCTGGTGCTAACCCCCCACCGTTCATTGTGCATCGAGATTGGTGTAGTACCTATCTCGAGGCAACATGGACGGTGGGGGTTAGCACCAGGCAAAACACCAGGCTAACCCCCGGTGCTCTGTAGTAGTGCTCTTTCTGCTAATAGGAGAGGGTCCATTGTGTTGAGCCAAAGAGACAGAGGTAGCAAACGCGGTCGGCTAATGTTGACTTTGAAGCGAAAAAAGTTGAGATGATGGAGCTATGCGAGCTAAACACCCAAACTTGGAGAGAGATGGCTATTAAGCTTTTACTACAGTGTATTATCTTCTCACAACCTCAAATCCAACTCTAATCGATATACCCTCACATGTAAGTAAAATAATAATTTTATCTTCATTCTCTTTGTTTTATGACTGTATTATTGATGAACTTTCAACCCAGCTTTTGCACCCCATCTTTAATTCGGTGACTGAATAATGAGCACTACTACAGTGCCTGGTGGTGTGCCTGGTGTTGTGTCTGGTGGCACCAGACACCGTCTATCTGTCGCGAGATATGAAATAATTCACATCTCGAGGCAGATGGACGGTGCACAGGTCCAGGCACCCTAGATTTTTTCCTGAATAATTGACAAAACAATTTGGTCTAGCCCGAATTTTTCATTTGGTTTTAGGCTAAACACTAGGCTCGAGAGAGTATTTTAATTCTTATTGAATTACTAGCTTGGCATATCTTTTAAGGCTTTAGTTAATTTCTTAACTATGCATAGACTGGTAGCTCGACTTCCAATCTTGGGATTATAAGTTTTGTGGTTCCCCTATGTATTGCAAATTAATTTGATAAATTGTTCATTAATGTGTGGCTTGTGTAGTTCCACCCCAATCATCTGTTGAGACCGGGGATAAAATAAAGAACCCATTGAAACAACAAACCAACTTGCATACAAGATTGTCGGCCCTTCCAGACATGTCCCATTACATACCTTGGAGGATTGCGCACCGACAATGCTATACCTGGCCACTCCCTTGTACCTACTTCCCTTGACTAATGTGCCGTCCGCACCTCCACCTCACCAAATCCTAGTCGAACCGTAGGCTCTGATACACATGTGTGTGACTGATAATATTGTTAACGCATGGTGCATGTACACGCACTTGGGTCCATTAAATATAGCAACAAAAATTCTACAGTGTCTGGTATGTTGTGCCTGGTTTATGCTTTGATGGTGCTATGCACCTGTTTTTGCTGATGTGGCATTAAATTTTATTTGGAGAGAGGGCCTCTAAACATTTCTCCAAAACAGGGATGGGATGATGGGTTTGGCCATGAATGGGATGATGAGATGATGGGTTTGGCCATCGATAAGATGATAGGATGGGATGACGAGATGATGGGATTTAAAATTTGTTTTGATGGATGGAATGATGGGTTTGGCCATGATGAGAAGTAGTTTTGATGATGGGTATAGCAAAACAGATATTAAGTACCACATCAGCAAAACATGTGCATGGCCCCATCCAGGCACAAAAGACCAGGCACTGTAGAAGGACTCATATAGCAAATATATTGTCCCCAACTTAAACACTTGTAGCGCTGGGGCCCATCCAAAGGCCTCGTTGATACTAGGGAATGGACCACCTTCTTATATTCTTTCGTAACAACCTCACCTCCTAAGATGTGAGAATATTGAAGCCAACACTAATAATCCAACAATCTTCAGCTTTTGTGTGAATTGACACACCCTACAATCCACTCAGTCTGCAACAATTTGAAGTACACCTCTTCCTTGAGCACCTTGCGCAACCATGATCTTGAAAACAACACTCGGTGGATGGGCTCGACTTGTCCTTGTAGTTGGCTAAACCTAATTACAATCACCGCACTAACTCCACATCGTCCGAACTTGTAAAGACACTTCTTTGGCATGAATAGGGAGTATTTCGCCAAGTCATAGTCGAACTGTTAGCTCTGATAACACTTGTTGGTGTGTACTGAGCACATGTGTGCACCTTAGTCCACTATATATAGCAACGATATTTTCCCAACTTAAGCACCATGGTTTCAGACCTCCATCTAGGGCCTCCGTGGTGTGGGACTTTCTAAAAGGCATCGTTGCTATTATGGAATTGACAACCTCTTGATAAATCAGTTTACAACTCAACCAATGCTCGATATGGAACTATTCAATCCAACTCAATATTCCAACAATAAGCCAACACCAATAACCCAATATTTTTTATAAGAGTGATTCTACCTGGCGAGGAAACCAGCGAGGGAGGGAGGACCCTCCATCCCCCTCGCGATGCGTGCAGGGGAGGGAAGGCACGCATCGCGAGGGAGATGGAGGGTCATCCCTCCCTCGCTGATTTCCTCGACAATTAGAATTTCCCTTTTTATAAATCAACCTGCAAGTGTTGGTCAAAGATGGGTTGGGCGAGTTTGGTGCAGTCTAGGTCCATCTAGAGTTCCACATAAGTAGCATATCAGGACTTGGAATGCCCCGAGCGGCTTCGAAAATGGGAAGACCTCATTTTGAGTCGCTTCATTTTTAGTATGATGTGAATGTAATTAATTATTTATTTATTTATTTATTTATAATTAAAATAATAATAATAAATAAAAAAATTAAAAAATTTTAACAAAAATGTTTGGTTGTCCTTAACGAAGAAGGAAAACTCGTTTTTGTGCTAGGCAATTAGGGTTTGTGCTAGGTGATCAAGATTCTGCATGAATGCTGATGATGGTTGAAGGTTTGATTGAGAAACGATGACTACATTGAGTGCACAGACTACTAGCCTCTAGAACCCCTCGTGGAGACGTGCTGGACAATGAGAGGGGATTGGCTGAACAAGAACCAGGACAGGGACAGAACAATATGCCTATTGATGATACTGCAACAGGTAATGCTACTCCATTGATGGTTTTAGATGCGCCTACTGATACAGCTGCAAACCATGCAGACCTCCAAGCCGCCAACACCTTTAATACTGCAACAAAGAAAGTAAGTTGGGCAGGGTTGTTTACCAATCGTAGAGAACAAGGGTCCACTAGATTGGCATATGTTCAACCTTCTATGGTGGAAGGTAAAACAATTGTGCATATCAAGGTCGCAGAGCATTCAAAAAGAATGGTAGAGTGTGAGCATTATATCATAGGAAATTTTGTGGGAAGAAGACTATCCTATTGATTTGTCGATGACAGTTTGAAGAGGATTTGGGGCCTCAAGAATGGTTTCGAAATGTCTATGTATGGTGACAAGGCATTCGTTTTCAAGTTTCTCAATGAAACAGACAGAGCACAGGTTCTAGAAATGGGACCTGTGCACATAGCAAGCAAGTTGTTCCTTATAAGGCCATGGAAACCATATATGGAAGAAGATGTGGAGGTACTCAGTTCAGTACCCATCTGGGTCAATCTGAGAAAGGTCCCTATGTTTCTCTGGAGTCCTGAAGGTTTACAATCAATAGCTAGTGCACTAGGAGTTCCCTTAATGCTTGACAAAGCAACGGAACAACGATCAAGACTCTCTTTTGCGCGAGTATGCGTGGAGATTAGTTCAAACAATTTGTTCCCTAATGAGATCCAGGTTGTGTAAGATGATGGAAGGACCACAAGAGTAGAAGTTGAGTATTCCTGGAAGCCAGAGAGATGCAAGCATTGTGTGGGGTTTGGCCATAACTCGGCTAAGTGCCCAAAGCAAAAGAAACCACCAGCTTCTACGGCTAAGTACTGGAAAGAGGTATAGGGAAAACATGATTCCCAGGAGACACAAGCTGGATGGACGACGGTTATTGGTAGACGCACTGCTCCTAATAAGCAGTCTGAAGTTCAAGGTGAGAATCCAGGACAAGTACAGGTTAGTGTGCAACAAGAAGAACCTAAAGAGCAGATGAGTGAGGACCTAGGTGAGGTGCAGAATAACAAAGACAATGAGGTTATTGACAAGCCCAGTGCTGAGAATGTAGGGCAAGGTTGCACCCAGAATGAGACTCAACATGGACAACAAATTGAGCCAGTGAATGAGTCTAATACACTGAAAAAGGCTCAGTCAACGGAGCTGCAAGCTACACCAGCCCTATCAGTAGTGGAAATCCCTTCTTCTAGGCATGATGACAAGGAACACAGTGAACCTAGCATGGTGCGAGATATAGGGCGCGGAAAGGAGATAATATCGAGGCCTCCACAAAGAGTTACAAACAAGGCCAAGGACATCAGTGCTTGTAGCAACTCCAAACTAGCCAAAGGCAGCACAAAGCAGCCACAGACTCATACTAGAGCTCATAACCTACGTAGTAGGACCAATCCATTTGAGGTGTTACAAAGGTTAGAGCAAGGGCCTGAAACCAATAAAGCACCTAGGACTATCACAGGACAGGGAGGGTCTAACCTACCTGGGGGAGGAGAACATAATGACATTTGTTCCGATGATTAGAACAGCTTGCTGGAATGTTAGGGGCCTCAATGACCCCTTCAAGCAGAGTGAGGTCAGGAAACTAATCCACAAACAGAATATCAGTGTTATGGGATTAGTTGAGACAAAAGTGAGTAATGAAAAGAAGGACAAAATCCAAAAGGGACTGATGCATGATTGGTTAGCAGTTGACAATAATGATCTTGTCCAAGGAGGCAGAATATGGGTCATCTGGGACCCTCAAGCAGTGAACATGAATGTTGTCTCTAGGTCTGATCAAGCTATTTGCTTGAAATCTATATGGCCTAATGGATACACATGCATATTAACATTTGTATATGGCAGCAGCTATAACAACTTTAGGAAGAAGCTATGGCTCGAATTAGAAGATTTTTCAAGGACCAATAATCTCCCATGGTTAGTACTAGATGATTTTAATTCGATTCTGAATTCTCAGGAAAGAGTAGGAGGTGAGGAGATACGACCAGGACAATTCATTGATCTTGCTGGCACTTTGCATGTTGGACTGTTTGACTGTCAATACAAGGGCTGCTTTCTAACCTGGAGTAATAAGTAGAGTGGGGAGAATAAAATTATGAGTAAGTTAGACAGGGCTATGATTAATCAGGAATGGCTTTTAGATATGCCTAACTCTGAAGCGGACTTCCTCAACCCAGGTGTATCAGACCATTCACCAGTGATCCTCACAATAAATGAGCACACAAATCCAAGTCCTATTCCTTTCAGGTTCTATAATTACTGGGTGCATGAGAAGGATTATATGGAGGTGGTACACAATGCTTGGGCTCAACCAGTGAGGGGTAATGCAACGTATTGCTTGGTTCAGAAACTAAAGAGAGTGAAAGCTCAACTGATAGCATGGAGAAGAAACACCTTTGTTAATGCTAGTAGTGGAGTCATAACTGCAAAGCAATTCATGGAAGCAACACAAACACCACTTCAATGGGATCCTCTTAACCCCGGCCTAGCAGAGACAGAAAAAATAGCAGTTAAGCAATATGCAATAGCAGCCCGTAATGCAAAGTCAGAAGTGGTGCAAAAAGCAAAAGCTAAACATATGCTTTCAGGTGATGAGAATGTCTCTTATTTTCATTACTACTTACGGGAAAGGAGGTCTAAGAACAAAATTTTGTCCATTTACAACTCTCAGAATGAGAAATTGGAAGACATGCAAGAAATTGAGAATGAGTGCATCAGGCACTTTGATGGTGTTTTTGTTGGAGAACAAGAACTATATGATACCACAGTCATTGATACGTTACAAGTTGAAAGAACAATGAATGAGGCAGAGACTATGGAGTTGACCCAGGAAGTGAGCAGGAATGAAATCACTGAATCCTTGGCCTCTATAGGATCAGACAAGGCCCCGAGACCTGGTGGCTTTTCCTCTTTGTTCTTTAAATCTGCTTGGAGAGTTATAGGGAATGACTTCACAAGAGCAGTCTAGAATTTCTTCAGGAGCAGGAAGCTACTGGGTGAGGTAAATGCAACGTATGTTACTTTAATTCCTAAGGTCTCTAATGCTTCTTATCTGGGTGATTTCAGGCCAATATCGTGTTGCAACGTACTTTACAAATGCATCACTAAGATCCTGACTAATAGGATGAAGAAAGTTGTACACAGATTAGTTAGCCTGGATCAATTAGCTTTCATAAGAGGTCGATATATACATGACAATGTGATGCTGGCTCGTGAATTAGTCAGGAATTATCATAGAAATAAGGGATCTCCTAGATGTGCAGCCAAGATTGATCTTAAGAAGGCCTATGATATGGTGAGATGGGAAGCAATAGAGCTAGTCATGAGGAAGATGCATTTTCCTGGACAATTCATTGATTGGGTGAAGGCCTGCATTACGACCCCTAGATTCTCTATTCTTATCAATGGCTCTCCTAAAGGCTTCATTAGGGCCAAAAGAGGCATATGCCAAGGATGCCCTATGTCACCTTACCTGTTTGTGCTTGTTATGGAACTCCAGCATATCATACTGAAGAAGAAGGTGGAGGAAGGTAACTATATACTGCATCCTAAATGCAGCAATCCACATATTACTCACCTGTGTTTTGCTGATGACCTTATTGCTTTTTTTTATGGAAGCATTAATTCTGCAAAAGCTTTATAGAGTGGTCTGAGGCAGTTTAAAGAATGCACGGGACTAGCAATAAATTGCTCCAAAAGCAATCTTTTTGCTGCAGGGGTACCCAATGAGGAACTTCTACTGATAACTAGGTGTCTGGAATTTAATTTAGAGTTGCTTCCTGTGAAATATTTGGGGTTGCCTTTAATATCCTCTCGCCTGGATTATAACCAATGCATACCTCTACTTGACAAAATCAGGAAGAGAGTCACTTTGATTAAGGCAATACTTAACAGCCTTCATGTGTACTGGACTTCTTGCTTCATGCTACCCTCTAGTGTGAGGGATGAGATAACAGGATTGATGAGAACTTTCTTGTGGTCAGGTTCAGACATATACTCTAAGACACCAATGGTCAGTTGGCAACGAGTATGTAGGCCATATAATGAGGGAGGATTGGGTATACAGTGTATTGAAACCTCAAACAAAGCAGCAATGATGCGCCATGTGTGGAACATAGTCTCTAGTAAGGATAACTTATGGGTTCACTGGACCAAAGAGAATTTAATCAAAGACAAACACTTTTGGACTATGGCTATTCCAACTGAGTCTTCCTGGTGTTGGCGCAACATTTTGAAGTCCAGAACGCAGGCTAGCATGCTTATAGTGCACTCAATTGGAGATGGGCAAGACACTTACTTGTGGAAAGACCCTTGGCATCCATTGGGCATACTTAAAAACAGGTTCCCTCAGCACTTCACATACCATTCCATGCTTCACCGCAATGCTAAGGTTAGTGCTTTGATCACAAACAATAGGTGGAATACAAAATTGAATGAGCGGGCAGATATTGCGGACATTCATGCAGAGCTAAACTCGGTTCAAATAGACAATGCATACAAAGATGAAATCACGTGGATGGGGGGTAAGGATGGAGAATTCTCCAATAAGAGTGCTTACCACTCAATGAGACACCGAACACAACATGTTTCCTGGTCCAAATTGGTGTGGTTCACAGGCAGAATTCCGAGACATAGCTTCATTACATGGCTAGCTTTACATAAAGCTCTCAAGTCCAAAGATAAGCTGGAAAAATGGAGAGTAATATCTAGCTCAGTTGGCTCACTGTGTGGTGATGAAACAGAAAGTGAAGAACACCTATTCTTCAAGTGTAGATTTTCCTGTTTTGTCTGGTCTCGTATTCTGGTGCACCTAGGATACAGACATCAGCCTATGGACAGGATTGCTAAATGGAAATGGTGTGAATCGAAATTCACAGGTAAAGCCCCTAGCACTGTGCTTAAAAAACTAGCTCTCAATGCTACTATCTACCACCTATGGATTGAAAGAAACTGCAGAGTGTTCCAGTCAAAGTTCACATCAGCAGTTGAGCTCGTCCCAAATATCATTAAAAATGTCAGGTTGCGAGTTTCAGTCCTGGATCTTCAGGTAGAAGACAATCCAGACAATAGATGGATCTTTCAAAAGTGGAGAATTGGAGCTAACTTTTATATGAGCAATAAAACTTGGCATGCTTGGGAGAGGCCTGAACAAGGATGGGTTAAAGTGAATACTGATGGTTATCTAACAGGTACTAGGGGGGTTATGGTGCTTTGATTAGGGATCATGAAGGCATAGTGGTTGCAGCTGCAGCAGGTGCTCAAAAAGCACAAACAGTTATTTTGCATGAGTTACAAGGGATTGAGATGGGAATCAAGCTAGCTCGCAGTCATGGTTTCCAGAAAGTGGAGTTAAGTATGGACTCAAACAATGCATTCAAGTACATAACCACCTCTAAAGCTCCTCCATGGGAAGCCATTCATACTACTAGACGCATCAGGGAGGAATTGAAGATGTTCGTGGAATGCAGGGTAAAGCACGCAGTGAGGGAAACAAACCAGGCAGCGGATAAACTAGCAAAGCTTTTTTCTAATCATGAGTACGTGGAGATTATTCCAAGTTCGTTCGCGAAAGACACCAAGAAAATTGTATTTGATGATGCTAGAGGTAGAAAATATTTACGCATGTAACAAACCTCTCCTTATTTTTTTTTACTTATTTTAGTGGTCTGGGGAGCCCATATAAACCCCCACGCTTGCCTTTCAAAAAAAAATGTAATTATTTTTTACTTTTTTTAGTGTACTAACCATTTCCATATTTTTTCAATGTTTTGCTCTAGTTCAAAGAATAATATTTGTTCTAGTATGTAATTAATATGGACAGTATGATTGGAATGTATTGAACTTTTGAGTTACATGTGTATTGTGGGAGTTTCATGACTTTATTCCCCAATGGCATGGATCGACTCGTCTACCCAGGACGAGATTATGAAGGAATGGAGGGAATGATCTTCGAGCAGGGAGGGAATTCATCTCAATATCCTATGAGAGTATTTATGAGACCATTCGGTGGATTTTTTCAAATATACATATACCTCTAAAAATGTATTTTGTGAATTAGAACAAAAAAAAAATTTGGTTACAATTATGAAACCAATACATGTTGAGTGATTAAGTGACGTTGTAATATTGTGCAACTTATAAAGTCGTAATACTAGGTTGTGAGTGAACAAGGAAATTAAATCATTCAAGTGCGACCAAGAAGACTCAACCAAAAGCGACAAAATTCAATGAAGTCAAAGTCAATCGAAAAATAGTAAACATTAGATGATCGCAATCAAAGTCATTAGATCAGTCAACCGAAGTCAAAATGCCAATAATGTTGAAGTTCAAGATGGTTGCATAAAGTCCAAATCAGTAGATGAAAGTGTTTGGCAAGTCAAGGCTGGAAACTGGTCAAATTATAAATGACCAATGACTTTTGTCGACCAGGTTTCAATTTTCGAGACTCAAAATTCAGTCAAACTAGCTGTTTTAAGAGAGTCGCTGGAGAAATAACAGTGACATCACCTTAGTCACCTCCCAGGACATGTCCATAAATACCCAACTTTCTTGTTCGCTCATAACAACTTCGAAATTTTGAGAAACTTGAGATGACCATCATGAGTAACTTGAGAGTACTTTAAGGAAAAAAAATAAAGAGTTTTCTCTCCAAGTTCAAAAGACATTCCTCCAATTCTCTATCATCTTATTGAGTGGGCTTAAAAGAAAAGAGATGTCTTGGGATTTCTATGTGAGCTTAAGTTAAAACAAACAACAAAAGAGAGACAAATACCTCTCACCCCATACTTTCATACTTATAAAGGTGAGATCTCACTTCTAAGGTATAAGAAAGTGAGACTTTGAGGTCATACTTTCTCTAATCCATCTATTAGACAAACATGTGTAAAGAGTCCCAAAATCAGGAGTTGTTATCATGTGTTGAAGTTTTATTGTACATTGGTTTGACCTTGCAAGGTCTTGGTTGTAGTTTTGAAAGAGCAACTCTTTTTTTTTGGGAAATTGAGCCGGGGTTTATTACGGATCCCTAAACCTAGAAAAAAAAGTAGTCATGTTACATTCTCGTATAAGTTTTCCCTATTCTATCTTCATAAACTATTTTCTTCAAGTCCTCAGCAAAGGAGCTAGGTGTAATCTCAACAAAACTCAGATTTGGATGTCCTGGGCAAAAAGTTTGTTGCCTTGTTTGTTTCCCAGTAGTGGTGTTTTAGATTGTACTGTTCCAATTGTCCCAGTTCTCTGAGTATCCTGCCATGTACATAACGAAGGTCCCATGCAACTTGTTTGTTAATTGAAGGAGCATGCTACATGAGTCATTGCTGATTTCTAGTTTCCTTATTCCATGTGTTTTAGCTAATGTAAGTCATGCTTCTAATCCTTGCAATTCATGTTTTATGACTGATTGTGCATGGTCTTCACCTGTGCAAACTGCCACAGCTGCACCTTGTTCATTTCGAATGATGGCACCGTACCCACCCCTTGTTGCTCATATAGATCCATCAGAATTGAGCTTGCACCATCCTGGCTAAGGTTTTTCCCAAGCACAAATGATCGGAACAAGAACCTGGAACTGAATATTCAATCCCCTTTCACAAGGTTGCCTATTTTGTTGAGTGTCTTCTGCAGTCCATTCATTATCACTGAACTTTAGTCTTACATCTACATATATACGCTTCACTAGTTCAGTTCCCACTACATATAACTGCTGATACACTCTTTTGTTTCTTTCCGCCCAAACATGGTAGATTGTAGCATTCAGTGTCACTTTCTTGAGAAACACAACATATTTGTTTCCCTAAAAGTTTTGTAGACACCACTATAGTTCATCCTCCCAACCCTTGATTTGCCTAGAGTAGCATAGATAGAATAACATATATCTCCATACGAATTGTGTGTAAGTGCATTTGAAAAATAGGTGGTCCTCTGTTTCTGTTTCATGTGCGCACATAGGGCACAAGTCAATCTGTGACTTGCCCCATTTCTTTAGCTTGCTAGCGTTTTCAAAGCACCATGAGCTTGGAGCCAAGTTATGAGACTATGCCTAAGGACATTCCCTTTGAACCAAACAACCGGAGCCCAATCGACCTCCCTGTTCCTGACTCTCAAAGCATTATAGGTAGCTTTCATTTGATAAGCTCCATTCGATCATGTGCTCCATACTATCTCATCATCCTTGGTTTCATCTATTTCAACACAGTGCAGATGGCTCTTTATTTCATCAATTGAAGCACTCAAGCCTTGTGGGATGTTCCAAGTACCATTTTGAATCAACGCACTCACCTTGGCATTTTTATGGAGGGTAGAGTCATATAAAAGCTCTTGAGGGAATCTCTCCATTAACAACTCAAGTGGATGCCAGGGTTCCTTCCAAAACGAAGTATGCTCACCATTGCCTATCAGATGTAGTACTAAAGAGTTGGGTTTGTTCCTGCTTTCTAGTACACACCTTCACCATCAAGAAGCTTCCTGGGGAGCATTCATCAGCCAAAAGTCCTTGCGTTTGATAAGATTTTTCTTTACCCATTGTACCCATAGTGCATCCTTGTTAGTGACTATGTGCCAGATGTGTTTCATTGTGGCAGCCTCATTCCCTGTTTGAATATCACGTATGCCTAGTCCACCTTCACAATAAGGATGACAAACATTTTCCCATTTGATCATAGCGTTTTTATTCATTGATTCCTCGCCCAACCATAAAAAATTTCATAGAACAACATCGATTGTTTTTATTGTCTGCTTGGGAAGCCCATAGCATGACGTCCAATAAACGTGCATGTTTTCCAATACAGCTTTTATTAAAACAACTCTTCCTGCGTAGGATAAAAACCTATTTTTCCAGGAATTGACTTTCCTTTTGATGCGCTCCACAATAGGTGCACAATGCTGGTGGGATAGATAGGAAAATATCTAAGATAAGCTCTCCTTAGAGCAAGCTTTATACTTTGTTTCGTGGAAATGAAATAATAGAAGCTTGTAATGCGCATTTGCCCTTTTACCAAAGAAGTAACCAATTAGGACCAATCAAACCCCCATTTAGGTGAACCTTATAACATTTTTGTCTCATGAGGTTACAGTTTGATTGGATCATACTAGTTATTTCCTTGGTGAAATGGCAAAGGTGCGCCACTAAGTTTCCTTTCTATGTTCTCCATGGAAAATAGTAACATTTATTCTAGAAAGAGCTCCTATCTGGAAAACTACAATCCATGACCTTGCAAAGCCAACTTGAAACTCATAATAAAGTTTGAGAACCCATAACCGAATAAATAAGAGTTTAGATAAGCTAAGCTCGAATTTTCTATTCTACTGACACTTTTTGTCTAATAGAGAGATAATACACTCTTTACAATCACTCCTTTACTCAATGGAAGAATAACAAACTTCAATCTCAAGATAAAATGAAGTGGTTGAAATCTTAACAACTCTGTAACTGAGGAATCTACCAATTATCCACTTGTTTAAATATTTTTTGTCGTCCCTCATTTCCTTAGATATCTATCACAAATGTAGAAAGTGGTAACCTCCTTGAAAAACACCTTTGAATTATCTCTTGAAGAGTGATGTATTGAATGTTTAAGAGATGTTGAAGAGTGAAGCTTTGAGGACTTCAATCAGAGATTTTTTGTGCATTTGGAGAAACCGGGTCGACCCTACTTACATCCCCAAACCACTATATTTAAACAATAGTTTGATTGAAGTTGAGAGCTAACCACCGCTTCGTGGACCAACACTAATGAGGCTACACAACTTGGTTGACTAAGTTGTGTCTTAATTCAAATTTTGAATTCTTTTGACACACCCAATCTTTAGGTCTTGGCCTTGAACTGATCTTGACTTCATCCTTGACTTTGACCGACCTCTTGTTGATTGAGTTTTCTTGCGTTGACTTCTTGCTTCAACCCGAATGTTGGGTTGTCGCGACTTTGGCATAATCTACATAATTGGATTTCGGTCTTGATGTCCTTTAACTTTGGTCTTTAAATGATAGCCTTTAAGTGATATTTACAAACTTATGACTCAAGTCCCAAATACTAGATATATGGTTTTATAATGATACCATATATGTTTACAAAAATCATGATAGTTTAGACATAATTAGCAAATACATTTTTCACATTTCTAATCCCCAAAAAGACCTAAGACCAAAACCCAAAGTTTATTCAAAATCTAACTAAAGAAGAGAAAAGGACAACCCAATTTTCCTTCATAACTTCCATCATCCTCTCTTCATCATACCCTATTTTTCTCCGCCATCACTGATCACCACGTTGGAGCTCTCACACATTTGAAATGTGGTTGATTTCATCACCTTTGATGTTCTCATTTTATTTATCGATATGCACACATTAGATAAATGACTACATTGACAAAGAGGAAGGCTAAGTGATTGGAGATGAAGCAACGCCCAAACACACTGCATATCTCATCATCAATATTAGCACTATGGAGCTCTAAACCCGATAAGGCATAGATGGAACCATTGATTTTGTACAATTATTTAAACATATTATAATTCTCTCCTTAATAAATTACATTGTATTAATTTAATTGAACTCATACATTGGAAAATTTTCTTTCATCAATTATATCATGTCTTAATGCATGTTGTACTAGTTGATAATTATTCTTCCTATTTGTTAAATATCAAAAATTATTTTCAACGTTGTAATTAAATTAGTGGGGAGATGTATTATAATAAGATCTGTATTGCTAGGGGTTCATACTTTTGTTGAGTTCAAAGAAGTGCTAGTTTTAAGACTTAATTATGTTTTTAAAATTATAATGATTAAATCATAGATGCAAGCATGGGATAATGTGTACTTCGCATATAGAGAACAAAACCTTATGTCGAAAGTTTAATGAAATTAATGGTGGATTCGAAGACTTAGTTTTTCCTCAATCAATTTTATCAATTTAATTTTAATTGTTTACTTGTTTTCTCCAATAACAAATTTATGATTGTTGTAAACCCCCTTCTCAAAGAAATGCATGCACGAGGTTTAGTGGATTTGTCACGTATTTCCCATGTATCTATCATTATCTCTTCATAGACAATTGTGTAATTTGCGAAAAAAATGAACATAATTAGCCTAGTAGTTTAGGTTGGTTAAGCAAGAGTGTAACATCATTTACCTTTTCAAATGTTGTTTCTTGTGTATTCCAATGTCATTGTTGCAAGGTAAATTAATTGAAGAAATGCAATCATGAGGTTTAGCGGGTCATTTAGGGGCACCAAAGGTGTTTTAGTTGCTCCATGAAGGTTATTTGTTGCTAAATATGAGAGATGAAACTCATACCTTTTTTTTATAACTAAGTGTTATGTTATGTTTGACAGACATCTAAGGGTTGTTCGACTAATGCTGGGTGGTACCTTTCTTTACATCTAAAAATTTATGGGTAGATGTTTCGATAGGTTTTGACATTAGATTTTCTCCCATTATTTAGTGGTTACGATTCAATGTTTATGGTTGTTGACAAAATTTTGAAAATGGCACATTTGATTCCCTACTGTAAAAATACAATGTTTCTCAAGTTGTTGATTTGTTTTTATGTATACAATTATGGGTTTCTGTATTACATTAATTAAAATATAAGCAAATTTTGGAGAACCTTATGGCGACATATCCATTATTCCTTAACAATGACGAGGCATACATCTGGCTCCCTCCATATTGTTTATTGTTTTGGTTTGAAGAAAACAAGGACACTTTTGTCCAAAATAAATTTAGGGGTTCTTAAGTAGAACTCTTTAGATCGGCTTTTCAGTAATCCAACTCATTTTATAAAGAACTTCGAATCAAAGCCCGGTAATACATCTATTTCGACTAGTGGTGATGTGTGGATCAATGAGGCAACAAATATTTGATGTCCTTACATTAGTGTGTCAGATTTGAAAATGTTTATGGTGAGAATAAGACACAAACTGATAAATATAAAATAGAAATGGTATTTATTCCGTGGTATTTTGTCACGGCCCATTCTTGTACTAACAACTGTCATACATTGGGAGAAAAACCATGCCTGTAGGATAAGCAACAACCGTTCTAAGGCATTAAAAGTCTATTTTGGAACTTCTTGATCGACCAACATTGCATAACGTCAATTTTGTCAAACCAACGGCTAGAAAGGACAATTTAAAATGTTTAGACATTTTGAATATACTTTTAGTGAACAAAAGGCTTTACTACAACAATTAAGGCATTTTCAAGAAAAAAATAATTTGAAAAAAACAAATTTTTGTTGAAAAATACTTTTAACAAAGAAAAAAAAAATTGTTACTAGGTTTGTGGCAGCATCCCTTAGTAGGTTTTTACCAAGAAATTAAAGTTTTGTTGGTAAAATGGATGGTAAGTCAAGGAAACAAGATTTTAGTAATACTGACAACTACCAAGAAAATTCGCTGGTACCAACAAATTTTTTTGTTGCAAGAAAACTCTTATTTAGCTATGAATTTTTTTTCAAAAAAGCTTAGAATCATTCAGGAAAATTGTCTTGGAAAAATGTAACTACCTTTATCATATAACTTTTTCGTTGGTGAAAGCTAACCCAAAAGCAATCCAATGGTGTATATCTAATTATAAAAAATAAAAATAAAACCTACCTTTCTTTCTCCATGTATTCTTTCCTCATCTTCTCCCCAACAATTTTCTCTGCAACTTTCCTTCCCTTCTATTTTCTTTACTGCTGATTGTCATCCACACCTAGTAATGGAGCTTATCCACACCAATTCGACCCTCTTATCAAATCACCAATTATGATTATGCCCTCATCTCAATCGATATACACTATTCATACATCCGCTTTAACAAAAACCAATGAAGTTGACATTGATCACTACGAGAGACGAAAGAGGAAGGAGGGGGCGGAGACGGCGGTGGTGGAAAAATTGAAGCCATCGAATGGTGTGCTGTTTCGGTCACTATGTTGCTTTATCATTCTTAAAGATTTGCATTTGGTAAAAACCAGGGGCGGACCCAGGATTTTAGTCGAGGGGGGCGAAATGAAAAATACTTATTAGTTGATAATAGTAGTTATTAATGGTAAAGCCAAATTTTTTTTCTACTGAAGCTAGTAACTAATAAAAAAAATTCAACAATAAAAAATACAATGCATATATCAAATTGGATCCAAGTGTAGTCCATTTTAAGCCAAAATAAGGTCACTATTGATAACCTTAGCAAAGAGCAAACAAGCATAATAACTAGAATATATAACTAATATCACAAAAGAGTTTGTCTAGGCAGCTAGACTTTAAAGCCATTTTTTGGCCAAGCTAAAGCATTTTTACACATTTACCCATTCTTTTTAAAATACAACCACAAACATTATCTATAGAAGTGTAAAAAACTTTAAACCTGACCAAAAAGTGGCTATAAAGCCTGGCTGTCTAGAATTGAGAATCACAAAATAATTAGGATAAGTTATATGTGAAGCTAAAAAAAATTTGAAATTTGCGAACCTAATATGATCATAATACAATTTCAAAGAAAAAATAGTTTATATGAGACTCAAATTTTATACGAGTTGGCTGATGGTATATATTTTCATTGAATTCTATCGTTATTATTTTAGATATTAATTTTAAATATTTTTTTGTTAGAGGTTTTATATTACTTGCAAAAAAAATTCATTTATTTAATGTTAATAAATTTTTATTAAACTAAACATTTTTTAATTACTAATAAAATTGCATTGAAAATAAAATAAAAAAAATGCACTTGAAGAGTTTCGAACTCAGGTATTTTACAAAAAATGATAAACCTCCAACCACTACACCAACAAAGACTTGTTTGAACATTTGCATAAACAATTGTCATATTGTATTCTACATTATATAATCGATTTTTTTAAGACTAAAATATATATACTAAAAATATTTTAACAGTTGAGGAGGGGCAGCTGCCCCCCCTCGCCCCTTGGTAGGTCCGCCCATGGTAAAAACAAAACCCCCCCTCTTTGGAGTTTTATAGTGATGAGGTGGAAATAATTGAAAATTTTTACTCTATAAGTTTCTACATTGGAGGGTTGGCTGCTGGGGTTTTTAGGTTTTTATTGGGATGTCATTCAGCCGGGTAATCAGTCTCGCTTCACTGCAGAAGTGTTGCTGAATTGCTTGGTAAGTATAAGTCAAAGAACCCCATGGCTGCTTGCGAACTACCGTACAAGGAAGGTTCATAGATGCATCAGAGTATAACCTCAAACCAGATTACTTCCCCATCATCATTGTTGTTGTTGTTGTTGTTCTTCAGACTCACGGTTTGTCTTATTATAGTTTAATGCTATATTAACCAAAATAAGATATGCAGACCCAATTGGAATACTATGGGGAAATTCCAAATTATGTTCAGTTTGATTTCAGTTTTAGGATAATGAAAATATTTGGTCTTAAAGTTGGTTCTTTTCATGCCTTGCTAATGGCATGATCCATACTCTAGGGTTGCTGGTGTTTTTAGGATTTAATTCTTAGAACGTACTATACTGGGAGATTATAGTGTGAGTTGGAGGGAGATTTACAGGGGGTATTCAATCATGAATTTTAATAGAGTCTGGAGGATTTAAAACAATACAATGAAATCTAGGGGTATTGAAATATAGATTTTAAATGATTGTTTTATAATCCATTAAAATCATGGGGTATTCAATTCATGATTTTTAAAAGTCCACTAAAATTAGGGGGTATTCAAAAAAAGTGAATTTTGATGGATTTGTTGACTTGATGGACTTTGAAGGATTTATCATTTATGTATGAAAGGTATAAATATCAAAACCCTTTTCAAATCCAGTCTCTTCCCCTCGGATTTCAATTTCTCTCATTCCTCTCTCCCACCAACACTGTGCGTACCCCTTACTGCTAGGGCTTGCAGGGTAATCGAATTCAATCTCCAAATTCTCCATCCTAATCGATCTGAAACTCTGGAAACTCTGGAAACCCTTATTCATCTCTCTCTCACACTCGCTCTTTTCGACACAGACAACAAAGGGAAGCGAAAGCAAAAGATGCTGCAGCAGCAGCAGAGTGATGATGGGAAATTGTTGCAAGAAATTGAAGTTTTGGTATGAATTTCTTTGTTTTTGTTGAGATAAAAAAAATGTTGGGCAAAGTTGAATCTGCTGCAAAGAAAAACACAACTAGTAATGATGTGAAATTGAAGTTTTAGGGCAAGCCCTTTATTTGATCACTAACAACCCAAAGAGATGTTTCTACATCCGATGTTAGATCCAAATCCATGGCAAAAAAAAAACCCATCTTTCTGATTCTTCGGAACCAAAACCCAGTAAACAAGAGTCCAAATCTCAGAATCCAACCAGGGTGGGTGATTCACAATAAACAAGAGTTTTTTTTTTGTTTGTTAAAAAAGAGTTGATTTTGGTTTGTTCAGGGAACTCTAGAATTAGGGAAGGCTTTGTCCAACTTTTCATGTGAGACTGGAAAGATCTGATTCCTTCTTTACTACATATTTTTTTGTTGAATTTAGTTGTTTGATGAAATGGGTGTTTTTTCAAGAAGAAGAAGAAGATGAGGAGGAGGAGGAAGGAAGGGAGCATGAGCACGTTACAGCAACACCAATGCAACTGGAGAGATTAAAATATGGGTTTTGGGAAGACTCCAAGAAAGCCCATTGTCTCAAGGAGAAAAATTTACAACAAAGGTCTTGTCTTTACTCTTCTACTGCTGCATTAGGGAAGCAGAGACAGCAAAACCCCAGTGCATATGCAGAGGATAGAATATGTTTGTAGGGAAGAATACATGAAACCCCATTGTTTGACGAGTTAAAGGAGTTTTTTTTGTGTTTCTACATATGTTATGCAAGTCAGCTATCTCCATTTGGTAAGTGGGGGCTGAGTGAGTGTGGTGAAGGGGTGTGTGAGAAATGGAGAGTGCAGCAGCTCAGATGGTGGTGGAAGGGAGGTCTCTGGCTGAGACTCCCACGCGGTCTGTCGCAACGGTCACCATTGTGATGGTCTTTCTTTGCTTATTCGTGGAACGATCTATCTATCGCTTTGGCAGGGTAATTGTTGTTTGTAGTTATAGCATTTGACCTGCATTCCCACTTTTTAGTTTGAATAGTTCACAAGTGTATATAGATTGGGATATTGGTGCGTAACATTGCCTGGTTAGTATTAGAGATTCATACTTGTTGACTTGAATGCCAATATGAAAATTTGATTTGGTTAGTGAAATGGGGTTGTATGTTTCTTTAAATTCATTTAACAACCATCAGTCCTGCATTGTCAAGCCTCATCTTGGAGAATGCATAGCTAGAATAGTTTTGATTGTTGATGTAAAATTTGTGGATTAACTGTTTATATGTCGGAGAATCAATCAATTGATTCTGCAAGGTAGTTATTGGAGCAAAACACTTTTCAAGTTATTAGTATTGTGTGATACTATTCTATCTATGTCAGTGTGTGCTTACAAACTGTCATATTCGTTTTTCCACATCAACATTATGCACACAAAGATTTTGGAGTGTATACATGTATATCAGATACATGTTACATAGACTGTAATGGAATTTGTTTCTTTCTTAAACTGTTCCATGGTAGAAAATAAAAAACAACAACAATGCCTTCAATGCTACCTTTGCAAGCACTGCCATATGTTGCCAATCCCAGGTCTAAATAAATGAGTAAAACTGAAAATTAAGCAGGTAAATCTTGAAAATGTATTTTCGAACTCATTTTGCTCAGAGTCGAACTTCAAAATAGTGATTTTCCATGTATGGGTCTCATAATCAGTTTCATCTGTGACCATTTGCAGTGGTTGAAGAAGACAAGGAGTAAAACTCTTCTTGCTTCGGTGGAGAAGATCAAGGAAAGTGAGACTGAGTGTTGCTTCCCGCAATCCATACACTGTGAGCTGTTCAAAGCACTTTCTTTTGCCAATAAGAATAATAGAAATCCATAACAATTCTTTATAAAATTCAGAAAATCCAATAATAAAAATCCATCAAAATCCAGTGGATTTTGTAAAATCCACAAAATCCAGTCACTTAAAATACATCAAATTAAAGTTCAGTGGATTCTGTAAACTCCTTTGAAATATTTTAAAATCCATGAGATTTAAAGTCTTTCACACTCTATTAAAATCCATAATTGAATACCCACCATACGAACTTTTCTACAGTTTCTTCAGCAAACAATTCATGAGATCATCCAGCTCCCTCCGTCCCGAACCTCCTCCTGAATAATTAATTAGATATTTACCATTGGATTATTTCGAGATTAACTTTGAAAATCAAAACTGATAGATGCATTTTGTTTGGTTATGTGAAACTCTCGGGAAATTCTAAATGACGAGGAAAGGAGCGAGGAAACGGGCAAGGGAAGGGGGTGAAGTTGTTCATCCCCCTCGAGACGCGTGAAAGTGCGTGTCTCGAGGCACTTACGCGCATCTTGAGGAGGGGTGAACGGCTGCACCCCCTCCCTCACCCGTTTCCTCGCTGTGTAGACAAACCCGAAACTCTCACATGCATTTCCAAAAGGGTTTATTGGTCCATTACAAAACTTTAACCTGACTTAACAATTCTGTTATAAAACAAGGGTTAGACCTAATTAAAATTTAAATTGAGTGTTAAGCTCAATTAGATGTAAACTAATGAGGGCCAAACTAAAAAACCACTAAAAAAGTCATTTCTACGTATATAGGGATCAATAAATAAGGGGGTGGTATTCAATTACGAATTTTAATGGATTGTGTTGGTTTTTAAAATCTATTAAAATTCAGGGGTATTCAATTATGGATTTAAAATGATACATGTAAATCTAGGGGTATTCAAATACCGATTTTAAAGGATTGTTTTAAAATCCATCAAAATAATGGGGTATTCAATTCATGCTTTTCAAAAATCCACTAAAATTAGGGGGTATTAAAAAAGTAGTGGATTTTAATGAATTTGTTAAAGTTGTGGATTTTGAAGGATTTGTGAGTGAAAATTATATATAACAAGAGTTATTCCAAATCCAACCTTCCCCCCCTTATATTTCAACGGATTTGTATTGGCTATTGTTAAATAACACCACCATTTTCGCTAAAGGACGCCACCATCCCATTTTTTTTGTGATTTGCTCAAAGACACCACCACCTTCCATTCTCTTCCCTCTTCACAAGAGCAGCACCACCTCGCCCCACAACTTTCGTCCACACCACCATGTCCTACCACCGCTGGCTGCACCACTACCCGCACTTCCTCTTCTCTTTTGTTCTTGTTCTTCTTTTTTGTTATTATTCTTCTTCTCAATTTCTTACTTTTATTTTTTCTTTTTATTGTCCTCTCTTCATCTTTTTTTTTTTCCTTCTGATTTCTTCTTCTTCTACTTTTCTCTTTGTTTTTCTTCTTTTTCTATTTTTTTCTCCTCTCTTCTTCTTCGCTCTTGCGGAGGTTCCTGCGAGTGGAGGTTCCCCACTTGCCAAAACCTTCGCGAGGGAAAAAAGAAGAAGAAAAAAAAAGATAGGAGAAAAAAAAGTGGAGGAGGAAAAGAAGAAGAAGAAGAAAAAAGAAAAGAACAGAGAAGAAGAAAATGTGAGGGGGAGGAGGTTGAGAATGAGAAGATGAAAATGGGTGGAAGTGGTGATTGATGGAGAAGAAGAAGAAAAAAAGGGGGGGGGATGAGAGGTGGTGGTGGTGATTGAAAAAGAATGAGAAGAAGAAGGGACGAGAGGTGGCGGTGGTGGGAATAACAATTTGAAGTAAAATAGTTATTTGTATTACTTTTAGACCATCTTCAATGTATTTGATTTTTTTTTAATTTGAAATAAAATTCTCGTAACATACAAACAATTGTTTAATTGATGTTTTGAGATATGTTTTATGATTTGTATTGGCATGAATAACAATGTAGGTGATGTTTTTTTATTGTTTCCTATGACTAATAATACATTTATAAAAATCCATTGAATTTATAAGAATCCATAGAAATCCATAACAAACTTTTATAAAATCTACAAAATCAAATCATTTAAAACTCATCAAAATCTAGTAGATTTTATAAAATCATTTGAAACCTTTTAAAATCCACGAGATTTAAAATTCTTCAAAGTCCATTCAAATCCCGAATTGAATACCCCCACCTAATATTTCGTCACTATAAATTGTAACTAAATATTTTAACGACTATAAAGTTTTATGTGAAATATTTACCACTTTTAGCAATGAAAAGAAATCCACAATAAGTCAATAACACCATTATAATTAGCAACGAAATACTAATAGCGTTTCCTTGCTAGATATGTTATTGAAATTGATTATATCCTCAATGAATTAAAATTAAATTGTTGTAAATAAGAAAACAAGTCTTAAAAAGGAAAAAAAATCATGGAAAATTTTATAACCGTTAGCAACGAAATAAATTGTTACCCATAATTTTTATTGTTAAAGAAATGCTATTTGATTTTCAAATGACAAAATATCATTGCTACTAATATAAACTTTCAACGAAATAATTTTTGCCATTGTAAAAAAGTTAAAAGCTTTAAATATAAATTAAAAAAATTCATTATAAGTAACTAAATAAATTGTTGTCAGTAATGTGATAATTAACTAGAAAATTTAGTTTCATTGTTGAAGAGAAACGAACAAGTGTAATAGTACGTTACCAAAAAAGTGTTTGTCAATAATATTAATCTTTATTTGCAATGAAACAATTCTTTGTAAATGATGTCATAATTACCAACAAACTAAAATTCAATGACAAAGAAATATTTTTTGTTTCTAAATAATGTTGTTGGGAATTTTTTTTTGGAGGGAATATTTTTCGCCACCTCTTTAACAAAGAAAAATTGCCAGCAAAATATATTTTGTTACAATAATTGACAACTTTATAGTTTTTCCAATAAAATTTAATTTTGTTGAAAATAGTAACATATTAACAAAGAAAATAAAATTTGTGGATATAAATTTTGTTGGTAAATAACACATTTGTTGTAGAAAGTAATTATCACTTTTAACTTACGAAAACAATTTGTTACCAACAAAATTTTATTTATTTGCTACATAGATTTCATTAGAAAATATATTGTTTCCAACAAAATAAAAAACATTGCCAATAGTGTAACAATTTTCAACGAAATATTACTTTGTTGCTATAAATTAGTAAAAAAGCTTTAACAAGAAAAAAAACTAATGGAAAATGATGTAGTCGTTTTCCGCTCCCTGTTTTGACCTAGTCTTGTTGATCAGCACAAGTAACGCACGTGAGCCATGAACCACCGTTGTGGTGGCCGATGGTATTCTGATGCTAAAGTCAGATAAGGATCTGATGAAGGCGTAATGCTGTAAACAAAGAATTTGTAGCGTACCTTAGCTTACCAACCTCATGTCTTATTTATAGTGCAAGGAGTCCTGGTTCTATCAGGCCATCGAAGGCGTAGTTTAGGAAGGACATCTTCATGGAGATCCTTATATAATTAGGAGTCATGCTATAGAAGAGAAGTTCTTTGTTAGCCTTGTGCTCCTAGATACGCGGGAGATAGTTCCCAATACGAGAGCAATCCGTAGAAGGGAGTTTTCTTATGTGGAATGTACTTTGGTATTTGCTTCCTAGTTGGAAGCAGAAAGTTGTTGTATTGCCCGTCTCAAACTGATCCTTGAGATACTTGCCTTAGTAGGACTTATGGGTATTGAGGATAACTGTGAGACAGGTGGGCCTAGCATGTTGTAAGAGTTCGGGTCTGTCTGACGGACTGAATTGGGTGGGCTTAGAACTGCTTGGGCTGGATCAGTGTTGGGTTGATGCTGGGGCTCGTAGTTTCTCGAGATCATCTTGACACATATACGGCTCATGGGTGTGACAGTTTTTATGTATCATCGGCTAATCCCCCCGAATTAGTGGGTCGTCACATTGGTTCGCTAAGTCATCTCTTTAAGGGATGCGCTGCTCATGATGATTGAGTCTGAATCGTTGCTTGAGCCGCGCGCTGCATTAATTGAACGTGGGTCGGTCCAACGAAAAATAGGCGGGAACCCAATCTCTATTTAGATCATCCGCAGTGTAGAGTCTGACTCTTCTACTTTCTTTGTTGTTGAAGATACCGCTCTGATTAGAAAATATTGTTCATCTTTTTCATGGCTCAAAAAAACCTTCTTGATGACGCAACCTTGGCCAAAAGCCTGGAGTTTTTTGAAGACAGGTTGTTGTTCGAGACTGGCCTTGCCAAAATTCGTACGAAGTTTGGGGTCCCTGAGGACCTGCCATTGTATGTCCTGACGGGTGACCAAACGCCAATGTCGCCACTGGCGGGGTTTCATCTGTTTGCATCGCGGGATGCTTCAAACTGGAGTGCGCTTTCCCGTTCTGGATGTAATCTGCGAATTCTTGGATCTCCTAGGGATTCCTCTGGCCCAGTTGGGCCCTAATGGATATATGATCATCCTTTTGATTCTGAGCAGTGCTAAGGAGGCTGGTGTCAGCATGACTCCGTGAGTAATTCAGTTGCTGACTTCTCCCCGGCTGAAAGGTAACGTTATCTGAAGATGACGTCGCTGACTTGCTTTGTGAATCTGCCTGATGATTTCAACTTTTGGCAGAAGTATTGCTTCTTGTCCCCTGCGGATTCGAAGTATTTTCGATGTAAGGGTCGTCCGCTTGAGTGAGAGTTCAAGCCACTTCGTAAGTTCAACCCCTTCCCCGTGACTTTGATATGTTTGGTCGTGGGCTAGCTAATCATTGCTTGTATTTCTTCGCAGGAAACTTTCCCACTACTTCTCTTACCTTAGAGGAGAAAAACACCATGGAGACGTTCCGCGGTTTGCCAAAAAGGAACATAGTAGATGTCATAAGAGTTTCCAACTTCATCTGTAGTGGGTTGTGGGACAACTGACATGTTGTCCCCACTCTGTATTGAGTATCGCGAATTAAGTTGGAAGATGGGGCCTCTTCAAGGAAGAGGAAGGCTGCTAGGGCCAAAGTTTCCGTTCTGTCTGATGTGGAGGAGCCGTCTGAAACGCTTGCCTCTTTTGAAAGGAAGAAGTCCCGTGTTAGAACTGGGTTGCCTTCAACACGACCCGCTCTAGTGAGAGAAGAACATGAGTCTGCTAAGCCTATTGGGGCGGAGACTGATGTGCTCGGCTTGGAGAAAGATTACATGCGATTCGCAGGAGTTGTAGACAGGTTGAACCTTAGCGACGCGCATGTCAAAGCTTTGAATGATCGTCTGGCGCAATGGCAGCTTCTGTTGGTGTTGATTCGCATGGGAGTGTTCCGATAGAAGGCTCCTGTGAGGATTCGCCTGAGGTTGTAGAATCTGATCATCCCGTTGACGTGCAGTCTAAAATTGGTCGTGGTGGCACATGCCAAGTTTCATGTAGTCCGCGTTGCTCACCGTCTTGTTCCAGACCACAACTAGAAGTGTTGGAGGGTCTTTTGAATAATTCGCTTCCTCCTCTCTCTCTTCAGATCTCGTCGAGCCATCTCGCAATAAAGGGCCGGCTGTTGTCGATAAGGGAAAATCCACGGAGGAGGGCCTGAGGATAGTGGAAACGGCGAAGGGTGGTGCTGGCATAATTTTTGATCTGGGAAAGCTCATCCAGATGCGCGGATAAGCCTGTTTGCACTGGACTTGGTAAAAATGAATTCACAGGTCTGGCACCAAGAAGTGGACGTAGAGTATGCTTCGAGGAAGCATATAAGAAAGCGTCACAGCTGGCTGATGGATTGCGCTCCAAAACCCAAGGAGGACACACTAGAAGGGTGTATGGACAAGGGCTTGAAGTACCTTATGCTGGGTATGTCTCACTTGAACCATGTGGCCATTGCTGGGACGAAGTCGAGGCGGCTCGTGAGAGGGTATACACCTTGGAGCGTGTATTCTCGCACACGTAGGCGTTGTATTCTGATGCGCTTTATGAAATTGAGCTTAGTGCTGTGAAGAGCAGTCTGGCCACATAGCAGTTTCAAGTCGACGCGTTGACTGACAAGTTTGAGCTATTGGAGCGTGAACTTGTTGATGCGAAGGTGCGTGAGGAGGAGCTTCTTTGGGAACAAGGAAAATGTGAGTTCCACTAGGTTGTACATGGTAGGTTGGAGCTGTTGGCGCTGATGAAGGAGGAGCATCCGAAGTGGGATCTTGGCCGTTATAAGAAGATGTGGTATGTAGACTTGTCTGTTACTTATGTGTCATCGGACGAGGAAGTCAAGTTGGGCCTTGATGTCCAGACCTTGGCGCGTGTGGATGCAACTCTTGCTCCTTCTTCTACTAGGCTCAGCTCTTTCATTTTTGTACCTTCTCCTAATAAGGAGTTAATTTTGTGTGTTTATACTTTATACCCCTTTTTGTTTTGACCATTAATGAAAACAGTTTTATCCGTTTCGTGTTTTTTGTCTCTATTGCATGTTTTTCATTTCTCTTTGTCGTCTTGCTTTGACATAGGCTGGTTGAATCAGTAGGACGTTGGTTGGTCTATCTGTGATAGAGAGCTTGACCGTATTGCGTTGCGAATGACTCAGGGTCATCGCTATGTAGTCATGTCTGATAGTGGGCATGTCTGGTCTGTCTGTGATAGAGAGCTTGACCATTTTGCGTTGCGAATGACTCAGGGTCATTGCTGTGTAGTCATGTCCGATAGTGGCATGTTGTGGACAATTTGGCTAAGGGTTGATTGCCCGAGCTGTGTCTTGTCCCCAAGGTAAGCTGTTTGAGGCTTGCCTCACTCGTCTGATCGGTCGGCTGCGTCTATTGCTATGGGCGAGTTGCGATAGCCGAGATTATGTGTCAGAGTGTTCGTGCCGAGTCAGGCGCCGTAAGCTCGGGTTGGCATCCTAAGTAGCTTTTATCAGGGCCCTGGTCGTACGCCCTTTGTATCGGCGTGAATGGCCTTTGCTAATATCCCACCTTTCGAACCATCTATGCCCGAGCAATGTGGGTTACAGATTCAGGAAGTAAAGGTTTGGCGACTATGCTGAAGAGCAGTAGTCTCGTGGCGAGTCGTTGACATCAGTTAAGGACTGATTAGTTACCCACCTTTCGAACTATCTACACCCGCCCCGCACGATGGGGGCTACAAGTTTGAGTAAAAGGGTTCGGCGATCAGGCTGAAAAGCAGTGGTTCCGTGGCAAGCCGTCAAGATCAGTTCGAGACTAACTAGGCTCCCATCTTCCAATCCATCTACACCTGTGCGCATCAAGCTACAAATTTGGGAGTTTTCGGCGGCCACGTTGAAAAGCAGTGGTCCCGTGGCAAGCCGTCGAAATCAGTTCGTGGCTGACTAGGCATCCACCTTCTAGACTATCTACACCTGCACAATGAGGGCTACAAGTCCAGGGTTGGTGAATTGGCGGCCACGCTGAAAAGCAGTGGTCTCATGAAGATTCGTCGGAATCAATTCGGGACTGACTAGGCTCCCATCTTCTAAAATATCTACACTCACGCAATGGGGGCTACAAGTCCAGGGTTGGTGATTCGGCGGCCACGCTGAAAAGTAGTGGTCCTGTGGCGAGCCGTCGAAATTAGTTCAGGACTGACTATGCTCCCACCTTCCAAACCATCAACACCCGCGCAGTGGGGCTACAGGTTTGGGCTTTGATCAAAAGCTTTCGTTGCCAGTCATCACCAGCTAGGCTTACTTGATTGAGTTTGGCGATCATTGACCGCAAAGGGGGGCACTGATCCCTGACAAGTCATCGTCACCAGACGTGATGCACTGATTAGACTCCCACTTCCTAAACCATCGAGATCCGCGCTAAGCGGACTAGGTGTCGGGTGATACCAGAAGCAGTCGTCATCAACTTAGGCTGATTAAGCTTGCCCGGTTGGAGAGGGGTTCCGCCCGTTTGAGGGTGTGAAAACCCATGTCCGCTAGTGTCGCACACTGTGTGGACAACATTACCTTAAAACAAACAACAATCCATAGGTATGGTCCGTGCATCAAAGCTGCTTTGGATTTGCGCTCGTGCCTAGCATGTAGCAGAATACTATTTGAATGGTTGGTTGAGTGGATCAAGCCTTTGGGCTTGCAAAGGTGAATTTCCATAGTTGAATTTTTCGAATGTTCTGACATTTGCCCCGATCATGCACGATCATAATCGCTGTTCTTGAGGCCGAAAACTACTTGAGAAAGCCTGTAAGGGGGTAGAATGTCTCTTAAGGAAATCAGCAGCCCATTGTAAGGCCTACAACGCTGTTGTACGGTCGGTTTCTGGGGTGATTTGACACCGCTCAGTCCTTTCAATCCCCTCTAGCACTTTGTTATTGATCATGGGAAGGGGTTGAGCAAAGTTCGTTCGCATGTCTTTGTTGTCACTTCAAATAGCTTGCATGTCCTCCTTCAGACACCTTTACGTAGTCAGATCGTCTAAGCAAGTCTTTTACTTCATGTTGCACTGTACTCAGATGCTTGTAGTATGTAGTCTTTTGTATCCGCTTCGGGGCCCTTGTTGTTACATCTTTCCAATAATCATTAGAGTTTGTTTCTGTAATTCTTCCTTTATTTCTTAAATGATTGCAAATCACATAAGTCTTTAAGAACTAAAACTCTACATTGACTATGGAAAGGGAAATAAACAACTGAAGGCAGACTAACTGTTGAGCGGGAGGAATTGATCTTGGCCTTGAAGTGAATTCGGGTTGCCCTTGTGGATCGTTCAGTGGACTGTTAAGACGCTTCAGAGGTTACAGAAGAGTAAACCTTATAGATGGGTCAATCTCTGTACCAACGGAACGTCGGGGGGATGTATTCCCGCTTGTCTTGGCGTCTCCGTTTCGCTGGGCGAAAGAGAAAACAGCTCTCGTATTATTTGAAGGTGATGCCCCTGTTGTTGCTTGGCCTGGCACTGGTTCAGGCTGCCCCATGATATGTAGCTGGATCTGGGAACATTTTATTTGTTTCAGTGCAGCGTGATGGCAGCCTCGTGTCGTAGGTTGTTCTCAACGTATCGTCCCTTCTGAGTGGTTAGCCGTGTACTTAACACACTAGTGAAGGGTGGAGACTACCGCCTCCATCTGGTGAAGCCATGGTCTTCCCAAAATAAGGTTGTAAGTCGACTGTGCGTCTACGACCATGAAGTCCAGAAACATGACCTTTCTTAGCTGCAACTCTCCCGCCACTATCGCCAACCTTATCCTCCTGATCGAGAAACACCTTTCTCTGCTGAATCCAATCAGTGGATAGTCTGAGGACGTCAAGTTTTCCTCCTTGAGGTCCATATTGCAGAACACGTTGTAGAACAGGATGTTGAGTGAGCTTCCTGTGTCCACCAGAGCTCTTTTTACCTCCCACCTTGCTATGGAGACCGAGATGACTAGGGCGTCGTTATGTGGCGCTTAGACTCCTTCGAGGTCTTTGTCCATAAAGGTCAAGGTGGGAATGGGGCCCTGAATCCTTGAGTGGCAGATGCGTCTGCCCTCATCCGCGGGTTGTGTCTACATTTCCAATAAGGTCCGTTTGTGGGACTTGTAAGACTGGTCTTCATTCGGTCAGACTCCATGAAGGACATATATTATTCCTGGAGTCTTATTCGCTATTTCTTTAACTGACTCCCCTATCCCCGGTTCATTCTGACATTTTTTTGGAGTTTAGGAACTCTTTTAGTTTGCCTTTGCGGATCCAATACTCAATTTCATACCTCAGACTCTTGCAGTCGCTGGTATCGTGGTTGCCCTTCTTATGGTACGTGCAGTACTTTCCGTTGTCACGCTTGGCGGGGTCCCCGTGCTGCATTGGGGGCCACTTCAAATCCTCCCAGTTCTTCATGGAGTTTAGTACGTCTGATAGGCAGGCATTGAGGGGTGTCACAGTCTTGGATCCAACGTAGTTGGATGTTTTCTCCGGCTTGGACCGACTAGGGTCTGGCCTGTTGTAATTGCATTTCCTTTTGCTTCGTTCCTCATCCTCGCGTCTCTTGCCTTCGGTCCCTCTTTATGGTTCTCAGCTCTTCCAAGGTAATATGCTTCTGAGTGCTCTTGACGAGCTCTGTTATGTCCAGAGGGGGCTCTAAGGTGAGGTCTTCGTAGAGCTTTCCTTCTTTGAGGCCCGCAGTAAAGGATGTTATGGCCGTGTCATCATTGCATCAGTCGATGAGAGTTAGTTCGTTGTTAAAGCGTGTGACATACTCTCTGAGAGTCTCGTGGGACCTCTGCTTTAGAGAAAGTATGTAGTGTGGGCCTTTTCAAAAATGCTGGCTCTCTACGAAAGATGCCAGGAACTCCTTTACCAGTGTCCTAAAGGAGTCGATCGACTTCGACCGAAGGCTGTGGAACCACGTCAGTGTTGAGCTTTTCAGACTAGTGGGAAAGGTTCTGCACATGACAGACTCAAATCCTTCTTTAAGGGCCATTACGTGTTGGTAATGGCGAAGGTGGTCAAAAGGATTGGTGGTTCCATCGTAGAAGTCGAGCTTCAGGGGAGTGAACTTCCTTGAAAGGGCCTCATTCATGATCTGGTCCACAAATGGCGGGACGAAGAGGCGGTATAGTAGTATGATCGTGCGCCCCTCTACGGAAGGGGTTCCCAGAGTCGAGCTTCTCTGTGCTGGCGGCGGGCTCAGCGTTAGCCGCGCAGCCTCTTCTAGTCCAATGATAACTAGCAGAGGCTTGGCTTTCCTGTGCTTGCTCGCTGCCATCCTCTGGAGACGGAGGCCCATGATGCTCCTGGTCTCCATTGGCAGGTGGTGGATTTTGTTGAGTGAGAGCCTCCACCGCCTTGGCTATCTGTTGTATTTGAGATGACAACCTATCAATTTGGGTGTCCGTTGTTGCTTTCATCGGCACAGGGGTGTGAGTCTGCAGCCCGTGTATGATCGGAGTTGCTGAAAGTGGCGGTGCTGCGCCAACTGAAGCGTTTGACGTGTCTCTCTGTTATCCATTGTTGCGTGACCTAGTGGTCACCATCTTTTCTAGGTTTTGAAAGGCGACGACGCTAATGAATAGTTAAGAACTTTGTCGTCCCCACGAACGACGCCAAACTGATGCAATCATTTTTTGCTCCCAGTTTTGACCTAGTCCCGCTGACTTGCACAAGTAGCGCACATGAGCCACGGACCACCGTTGTGGTGGCCGATGGCACTCCGATACTAAAGTCAGATAAGGATCTAAGGAAGGTGTAATGTTGTAGACATGGAATTAGTAGCGTGCCTTAGCTTACCAACCTTATGTCTTATTTATAGTGCAAGGTGTCCTGGTTCTACAAGCCATCGAAGGCGTAGTTTAGGAAGGAGATCTTCGTGGAAATCCTTTTCTAATTAGGAGTCGTGTTGTAGGAGAGAAGTTCCCTGTTAGCCTTGTGCTGCTAGATACACGGGAGATAGTTCCCAATAGGAGAGCAATCCGTAGAAGGGAGTTTCTCTGTGTGAAATGTACTCTGGTATTTGCTTCCTAGTTGGAAGCATAGAGCTGATGTAGTTGCCAGTCTGAAACTGATCATCGAGATACTTGCCTTAGTAGGACTTATGGGTATTGAGGATAATTGTGAGACGTGTAAGCCTAGCATGCTGTAAGAATTCGAGTCCGTCTGGCAGACTAAATTGGGCGGGCTTAGAACCTCTTGGGCTGGATCAGTGTTGGGCTGATACTAGGGCCCGTAGTTCCTCAAGATCATCTTGACACGTGTACGGCTCAGGGGTGTGACCATTTTTATGTATTATCAGAAAAAAATTTCAATCATTATCAACAAACCAAATCCTTACTAATAATATGATTATTATCTAGGAAAACATATTTCTTTACTGAAGAAAGATGAATAAATGTTGATATTTTGTTAACAAGGAAAGTTTGTTGTTAAAATTAGTCTTCTTTAGCAACAAAGTATTTCATTCCAGATGATGCTATAATTACCAAGGAACTAGTATTTTGTGACAACAAAATTTTTTTTGTTGTTAAATCATTTCGGCAGGAAATTAGGTTTGGTGGGAATCCTTCTCGCCACCTATTTGACAAGGAAAGATTCCCACAAAATATATTTTGTTGAAAAAATGTAATAAGTTTATGGCTTTTTCAATGAATTTTTTTTTCATTGACAATGATATAATACTAACAAGGAAATTAAAATTAGTAAAAATATTTTGTTGGTAAATGATAAATTTCTTGTAGTGCTTGGTCGATTAGTTTGTATCCTCAAGCTGAGTTAAAAAATCCATCACCCTTAAGTCCATTCCACTTGGACTTCTTCCAAAAATTTTAATTCAAATATTCTCAGCCTTATTGAAGTCACATGATCATCTTGATCTTCCTTGACTTTATTATTCAAATGTCTAGGTTTTATGCCATTTGACTATTATTGACTTCTTCTTGAGTTTGACTTGAGTCATGTTACAATAAATTAAAGAAAAATGACGGATTGGTGTAAGACTTTATTGTTAGACCGGAAGAAAAAATAGTTTTCACAAAGTGACAAGTAAATATTTTGGTTGTTGCTAAACACTTTTTATATATGAGTTGTGTATTTCTATTCCAAATGAATGGATAATCTAGCGGTCTACTTATCTCACAACACCACTTTTCATAAGGTTTAAAGGTATGTTGATACAACCGTAGGCCAAACATTGGGTTGTGGTCCATCATAATCTTCATGGATTGACTCTAATCCTTCTTAGCTATCCAACGAGTCTTCACAAGATGAAAAAAAGAAACCTTGAATCAAAAAGGTTATAGGAGGAAGAAAATAGAATCTTTGAATTCAACAACATTAATGGGGAGAATAAAAGATGAAAGGAACGAAGAGCAAACGAAGCTTGAATCCACAAGCACAAGGATAAAAATAGAGATGAAAAACTTGAATCCATAAGTCAAATAGTGAAGATAATCTAATTTTAAATTTCATTAGTCAATCAATAGTTCCCATAACTACAAAGATAGTGCTCTCTTTTATAGATGAAGAAAACCTAATTTTCTAATTCAATTCAACTTAAGCAATAAAAATGCTTGCACTTATAATTTCTAATACTACCAATGAAATTCAAATATTTGCTATAATACTAATTTTCTTAGAATGTAAAGTTGCATATGCATGATGATGTCCTACAACATAGGATCTTAATAAGCTATTAAAAAAAAACCTAATCAACAATAGTAAAAAAGAGAGGAATGTTGTGGAACCATGTGGATGTCCACCTCATGTTGAGGTGGCACAATCCCATGCTCCATTATAAAATGGGAGCCCATGCAAGTCCACCAATACACATGGTGAATTGAGTGATGCCCACCTCTCCTAAGACGTGCCACATGGTAGCTATATGACATGTACTTACACTTTAAGAAATGAGTCACCTCATTGTATCATGCTTGTATGTACGCTTGGGTTCTTTTGTAACGGTAAGGATATAAGATATAAAAAGATGAAATAATATCTTGAGAGATCAAATCTCTTTAGCTCTATTTATTTGTCTATGTAGTATTGTTACTTTCCGATTCGCTTCTCACAAGGAAGAAATAATAACATTATGGTATAAGGCATGGAATTTTCGACAAAGTAGGGTTCCTAAAATGGAAAAACTTGTGATTAGTTCTACGAAATGATATGCACTCCCACCTAGGTGATGGGTATACACGAATTTATAACACACATTTATCACTTGCACAAGTTTAGCATATTTTATTGTAAGAGTAAAATAAAATAAAACTTGTTATTTAGTAAAAGATTCAAACCCAATGTCTATCTCATGAATATTTTGAAGATCCATTCGAAGAAGAATGGGACTGCAATTCCTTCACAGCAAAGTATGAATGTTCGAAGAACTGACTTTGTGATTCGGAATGACTGATTCCTTTACAATGAAATTGCAAAGCTTTGAGTGATTGTGAAAAAAAATCTGTTTTTGGAAGGGTTGTGAAAATATGTGTGAAAATAAAGAAGATATGAAGCACCCACCAACTGTCGCCACTTCTCACACTATCTCATTTAATTGTGTGGAAGCCGCTATGAAAAGCTTTGAATTGTACTCTATATATATTGCTAACCCTATCTTTATCTGTATTTTATTTATTTTTTCAATTGTTATGGACATCGACTATATAAAGTAGAGAAATTGTAGGTACAACCAAATTTTATGACACACACTCGGATAAATTGAACTAAATCAACAATTATAGGTTACTTTTTTATTTATTGTTAACGTACTTAGGTTCTTACTGAGAATTGAATCAGTCAAATCTTGTCAAATGTAAATTAAACAATTGATGTAAATTAGTAGACTTTCAGTGTTAACAAATATGAAACTATCGAGAATGGAAATTGATGAACACCTATGGAGTTTACATGAAAAGTTTGATAAATATTTATCAATTTTTTGGGTAACGAACCAGATCATATCTATGCTTCTTCTCACCATTGCAATTTTCACAATCCCCTTATCCAATCCGAAATAACATAGCATTTAATCAGTGCCAGTTTTGCATCTCCAAGCAAGTTTTTCCACGAATCATCTCTACTACAACAACACAACCAAAAATTCCCAATTCTAACACAAACCAATAAGTCTACAAGTTAATATGGACCCATGAGCTCATTCATTTAAGAAGAAACTCATGAACAATCCATCACATCTGGTTGAGAGCTTGAAGCAAAATTCAAGCCATTCACGGAGGACATTTGAAGAGGTTAATGAGTTGGTGAGGAGAGATAGAAGGAAATCATCATTAATAACCTGGTGTTGGTTGGTAGTGGTGAGAGAAATTAACTTTGGTGGAAGAAGGAAATCATCATTATTTTTTACTCGGGTGTCTTAAACAATTCATTTGGGTGAGCAATGCAACTCAGAAAAAAAGAGTTTTTTTGGTTTGGTCTCATTAGCTGAAACCTAATTGAGTTTGACTCTCATTTTAAAATTTAATTGAGTCAAACCCTCATTTTGCAATAAAATTGTTAGGTCAGTTACGTTGACTGCTCAATGTTGACTAAAATACCCCACTCATAATGCACATGCAAGACATGTGCAATCTCCACCAAAATGAATCCAAGGGTTTGGATTTGTGATGCTAAACTCGAGTTCACCCCATGGTTGATGAATTACAAAAAAAAAAACCCTTCCAATCTCTCTGATCGAGGAAAGGGGTGGGTTGGGTTTGTTTGTGATTTTTCTCATTAGGGTCTCATTAGTGGTGATTTAGATTGGTGGGTTGGGTTTTGTTTGGAGAGTTTTTATAGAGAGAGGCTGGGAGAGAACGAAATGCTAAGCAGTCTTGCCTTCTTTCTCTTTGTAATAACAACAACAAGGAGGGAACAGAGAGAGGGGACTATTGTTGGTTTTATTTGTGTGATAAAAAATGTGGTTTGGGGGTTTTCTGTTTTGTGATACCCATTTTGTTTTGTGTGATGTTTGTTAATGGGTTTGCTTTGTTTTTCATATCTATCCCATTAATAGTCAATCCATTTTAAAAATGGTTCAAAATGGGATGATGAGGAGTCATGCAAATGCAAGGATATTTGTTTGATAAGGAGGAGACCTGAGAGGTGGGGTTGGCAATGATATATTTCAGAGAATGAAGAAGAAAAGGATCTGGACAATGGGTACATTTTAGGTTTTTTTTTGTAATTTATCAATCCCCGGATGACCTCGAGTTTAACATCACAAATCCAAACCCTTGTATTCATTTTGGTGAATTTTATGCAAAATTTCACATGTTATGGGTGGGGTATTTTAGTTAATAAATTAATATTGACTAGTCAACGTGAATGACCTAACAATTCTGTTACAAAATGAGGGTTAGACTCAATTAAAACTTAAAACAGGGGCCAAAATCAATTAAATATAAATTAATGAGGATCAAACTAAAAAACCCCAAAAAACCCACTAACCCTTTGCATGTTAGAAACACATGCCATTAATACAAAATGAAGCTATTGTGGCGGATTTACAATTGTCTCGGCGGATAAGAGTAACCGTCTGCAAAAATAAAGTTTCATCATTTATTTTCTCTAGTATAAAATTTCAGGCTGTTATATCCGCCACAATAGTCGAAAGCAGCAAAATGTTCCACTCAATTACTCTTTAAAATATTGAAAAAATTAGTGCTGGCGGTTGTGGATGACACAACATCTAGGGTTGGCGTTTATATGAGCCACCAATTTAATGCGCGGTGGATAAGTTTATTCATGGCATGTACATCCCTTCAGAATTAACAATTACAATTTTCTTCACCTCTTCAGTGAGAAGAAGAACCACTGTGAATGGGTTTCTCCAAGTCTGAAGCAATGAATAAGGGTTTCGAAACTAACACAGATAAACTCTTCTTATTTTCTTCCATCCACAGTTCTCTAATCTTCTCTCCAAATATAAACCAAACCTCCGTGTTTTAGATCCTCTCCAACTTTCTCTTCAATTCTTTTTCCCTCGATTTGGTTATTGTCTTGTTAATTTTTTGAAACATCTTTCGGATTTTGATTTCCGTCATGAATCATGAAGTAGCATGCTCTGTTGAATCCCCAATAGAATGGGTGAATATGAGAAGTGTCTTAACATAATTATATCATATCATAGGCAATTTTGATGATTTTAAGACCCTTAAAAGGCGAGAATTGGATCCAGAAAATGCACTTGTTATTTCTAAGTTTAATAATGTATGATAAGCACCACTTATCTTTCACTCAATTTCGTAGACCAAAAAGTTTCAAACCGGATGATAAGAATGAGAGTGGGATATGTTCAAGAGTTCTTTGCCACAACAATACAAAGAGGTAACTGTCTCATGTTATTTCTACAACAGTTAATATATTCGAAAATTTTTCATCCTCTTCGCTGTATAGATGACATTGTATCGTGCCCAATGTTCATCTTTATATGCAAGTTGGTTTCGTGAGCTGCATTGCCAGTTGGTGATTGATGCAGTAGTTTTCCGCTCCCTGCTTTGACCTTGACCTGCAAACTTGCTGACCTGCACAAGGAACACACGTGAGCCACAGATCACCGTTGTGGTGGTCAATAGCACTCCGATGCTAAAGTCAGACAGGGATCCGATGAAGGTGTAATGTTGTAAACAAGGTATTTGTAGCGTACCTTAGCCTACCAACCTCATGTCTTATTTATAGTGCAGGAGTCCAAGTTCGACCATGCCATCGATGGCATAGTTTAAGGAAAAAGATTTTCGTGGAGATCCTTATTTAATTATAAGTCATGTTGCGGAGGGAAGTTTCTCTGTTAGCCATGTGCTCCTAGATACGTGGGAGATAGTTCCCAATCTAAGAGTCGTCTATAGGTAGAAGTCTCTTTATGTGACTTATACTCTGGAATCTGCTTCCCAGGTGGAAGCAAAGAGCCGTTGTAATTGCCTGTCCAAAGCTGATCCTCGAGATACTTGCCTTAACAGGGCTTACAGGTATTGAGGATAGTTGTGAGACACGTGGACGTAGCAGGTTGTAAGAATTAGGGTTCGTTTGGTAGACTGCATTGTGCGGGCTTAAAACTGCGCGGGTCGGATTAGTGTTGGGCTGATGCTTAGGCCTATCTTTCCTCGAGATCATCATGACACGTGTACGGCGCAAAGTTGGGATCATTTTGGTGTATCATCAGCTACTCCCCCGAGTTAGTGGGCCATCACATCGGTTTGCTAAGTCATCTCTTAAAGAGATACGCCGCTCACGATGATTGAGTATGAATCGTTGCTTGAGTTGCACGCTTCATTAATTGAACATGCATCGGTTTGGTGGAGAAGAGGCTGGAATCCCATCCCTATTTAGGTCATCCTTTGTGCGGAGACTAACTCTTCTATTTTCTTGCTTTTAGAGATCTTGTTCTGTTTATCTTCTGATTGAAAATATAGTTTCATCTTCTTTATGGCTCAACAAAATCTTATTGATGACACAACTTTGGCTAAGGGCCTTGAGTTATTTGAAGACAGGTTGCTTTCTGAATCGGGCCTTGCTGAAATCCATACGAAGTTCAGGGTCCCTGAGGACCTGCCATTATATGTTCTGAAGGATGACCATACGCCAATGTTGCCACCGACGGGGTTCATCTACTTGCACCGTGGGATGCTCCAAACTTGAGTCTATTTTCTTTTTCTAGATGTGATTTGGGACTTCTTGGAGTTCCTTAGATGGGTACACAATCGTTCTTCTCATTTTAATTAGGGAGAAAGAAGTTGGTGACTGCGTGACTCCTCAGATGATCTAGCTGTTAATTTCTCCTCGGTTGAACAATAATGTTGTCTGTAAAATGACGTCACCGACTTGCTTTGAGAATTTGCCTGATGATTACAAGTCCTAGCAGAAGTATTGCTTCTTGGCTCTTGCGGATTCAAAGTACTTCTAGTTCAAGTGTCGTCCGTTAAAATGAGAGTTCAAGCCACTTCATAAGTATAGCTTTCTCTTCTGATTCTGTTGCGCTTGAGTGTATGCTAATCGTTGCTCGTGTTTCCTCGCAGAACGGTTTCCCATTTTTCCTCTTACCCAAGAGGAGTGAAACACTATAGAGACATTCCGCGACTTGCCAATGCAGCATGTGGTAGATGTCATATGTGTCACCAACTTTTTTCGTAGTAGGCTGTTGGACAACTAGCATGTGCCCCCACTCTTTACCGATCGTTGCGAGTTAAGTGTGAAGATGGGCCCCTTCTAGGAGAATGAAAGCCGCCGAAGTCAGGAGTCTTGTCTGACATGGAGGAGCCATCTGAGATGTTTGCCTCCTTTGTGAGCTCGAAGAAGTCCCGCATTAGAACTGGGACATCTTCAAAATATCCTCTCTAGTAATTGAAGAGTGTTAGTCTGATTGGCCTATCGGGGCGGAGGCCGATGTATCCGGCTGGGAGAAGGACCACCTGCGATTAGTAGGGGTTGAATATATATCAAATCTTAGTGCCACGCAGATGGAAGCTTTGAGCGAGTAGTTGATGCTAGCTGCAATGGCGGCTTCTGTTGGTGTCGATCCGCACAGGACCATTCCACTTATGGAATTCGATCGTCCCATTGGCAGGGCGTCCAATAGTGGTCGTGGTGACACAGGCCAAGTTTCTCATAGTCTGCATTGGTTTTCATTTCATTCTAGGCCATATCTCAAGGTGTTAGAGGGTTCGTTGGACAACTCACTTCCTCCTATTCCTCCGGATCCTGCTAAGTCATCGCGCATTAAGGGGTCGGCTGCTGATGACGAAGGAAAGGTTGCAGAGGAAGGCCTGGGAGTAGTGGTGACTACAAAGGGTGGTGCTGGTGTAATCTTTCATTCAGGAGAACTTCATATGAATGCGCGGATAAGTATGTTTGCCCCGGACTTGGTAAAGATGAGCACTTAGGTTTGGGACAAAGGTTGATGTGGATTATGCTTTGAAGAAGCATATAAGCAGGCGTCATAGTTGGCTGATGGACGATGTTCCAAAACCCGAGGAGGATACGCTGTTTAAAGTACCTTATGCTAGGAATGTCTCACTTGAGCCAGGTGGCTGTTGCTGGGACGGAAGTCAAGGCAGCCCGTGAGAGGGTGTACACCATGGAGCATGTCTGCTTGCACATGCAATTGTATTCTAACGCGCTTTATGAGATTGAGCTGCTAAGGAAACAAGATGAGGAGAGGAGGCTCGAATGGTCGGCCGCTGTTGTTGAGGCTTAGAGGGCTCGTCTGAACGCCCTTGAGTCTGATTTAGCGAAAGTAAGGTCCACGAGAGACATATTTTGGCAGGAATTGGACCTGGCTCGCCGTGATCTGGAGGTTGCGCAGGAAGCGTTATGAACTGTGGTCCCTTGCTGAGGAAAATGCCTTGAAAGAGGCTGAATGGGTTGTTCAGAAACAACAATTGCAGTCTGATGTGAATTTCAATGCTCGGGAGGCGAGGAAGGCCGAGGGGCAACTCGAATTGGAGAAACATGAGCTTAGTGTTGTAAAAAGCAGTTTGACTACGGAGCAATCTCAGATTATGTGTTGACATGCAAGTTGGAGCTGTTGGTGCATGAACTCGCTGACACGAAGGCGCGCGGGGAAGAGCTTCTCCAGGAACAAGGCAAGTGTGAATTCCGTTGGGTTTTACATGGTAGATTGGATCAGTTGGGGACTGACTAGTTTCTTACCTTCAAACCATCTACACCCATACGTAGCAGGCTACAAGTTTGAGATGAGGGGGTTCGGTGACCAGGCTGAAGAGCAGTGGTCTTGTGGCAAGCCGTCGAAATCATTTCAAGACTAACTAGTCTCCCACCTTCCAAACCATCTACACCCGTGCACATCGAGCTACAAATTTGGGAGTTTTCGGTGACCATGGTCTGTAGAAGAGCAGTGTTCCTGTGGCAAGCTGTCGAAATCAGTTCGGGACTGACTAGGCTCCCACTTTCTAAACCATCTACGCTCGCGCAATTGGGGCTACAAGTTCAGGGTTGTTAATTTGGCGACCATGGTCTGTAGAAGAGCAGTGGTCCTATGGTGAGCCGTAAGAATCAATTCGGGACTGACTAGACTCCCACCTTCTAAACCATCTACGCCTGCGCAATGGGGGCTTTAAGTTCAGGGTTGGTAATTTGGCGACCATGGTCTGTAGAAGAGCAATGGTCCTGTGGCGAGCCGTCAGAATCAGTTCAGGATTGACTAGGCTCCCACCTTCTAAACCATCTACGCCTGCGCAGTGCGGGCTACAAGTTTAGGGTTGGTAATTTGGCGACCATGATTTGTAAAAGAGGAGTGGTCCCGTGGCGAGCCATCGAAATATGTTCAAGCCTTACTAGTCTCCCACCTTCCAGACCATCTATACCCGCGCAGTGGCGACTACAAGTCTGGGATTTGATCAGAAGCTGTCGTTGCCAATCGTCACCAGCTAGGCTTACTTGATCGGGTTCGGCGATCACTATCTGTGAAGGGGATAGCGGTCCCTGTCGAGTCGTCGTCACCAGGCGTGATAACGCTTATTAGACTCCCACTTCCTAAACCACCAGCATCTGCGCTAGGCAGACTAGGTATTGGGGTGAACCGGAGGCCATCATTGTCACCTAAAGCTGACTAAGCTTGCTCGGCCAAGTGGAGGCTCGGCCAACTGCGAGCGTGCGAGCCTATGTCCGCTAGCGGAGTGCGTTGCGCAAATGAGTTATGAAGAGACAAGAGTACCTTCGATCATCTGGTGGTAAGCAGGTGTGATCCGTGTGTCAGGAATGACTAGGGTTTCTCATGCTCGTGTCAGGCGCATGGTAGAATACTGTTTGAATAGTGGGCCTAGCCCATGGGCCCGTAGAGTGAGAGCTAGGGTTCTCTGTATGCAATATGCTACGTGTACGACATAGATCGCGTGGTAGCACGTGTACGGCGTGGATTGTGAAACGGTTGAGTATCAGTTATTCCCCCTCAATTAATGGGGTTGGATGCAGCTCCTTTAATTGGATGAATGTGGACCTGCGCAATATCCTTGGAAACCGTCGTCTCCTCGTTTCCCGTACAATATTCAATGCTAATAGTTAATGCTGAAGCGCCCGTTTGGTGAGCCACTATGTCTATATAATGGTGTTTCTCTATCGTTGTAGGCACTATCTTCTGCAGATCGTATCTCCTGTAATGTTCTTACTTGAAGAGAATGCTTTGGGTTTTCCAAATGCTGAAGGGAAATCTCCATCATTGGAGTCTTCGAATGTTCTGACATTTGCGCCGATGAGAATCGTTGTTATGTGTGGTCACCTGCTCTGGGTGAGCACCTAGTTGTTTCGTTGAGATTTCTGATTTCTTTTCATATTGCGGAGAAGTAGTACGCACTCACTCCCAAGGGATGAGTCTGTTGTTTATTTGCTTGTGCTTTGGTGTTACCTTATGTTGCTATGCCTGCATGTATGTGGTTTCTGCTGCTAGCTTATGGTTGATCGAAGTGTTGGCAAATGCGAGATGCTCCCAGGGGTGGTAGCTCTCAGTCACCCCGAATACCGCGCATGGGAAAAGTGTCCTCGCTTGGCAGCACTGTGAAACCTTGACCGCTCCGTTGCTCGCAGCCATCCTCATCTGCCTTCTTCTATCTCCTTTGGGAGGTCGGAAGCCATTTGAGGAAGTCTGCAACTCGTTGCAAGGTCTGTGTTGTCATTGACGGGTCACTTTCTTGGGGCGGTTTGGAGGAGGGGATGGTTACCCTGTACTCTCAGCTCCTTCTCGCACCTTTGTCCTTGATATTGGGAAGGAGTCGAGCGAAGTTTACTTAGGGTTCCTTTGTTCTCTTCGGATCTCCTTACGTAGTCGAACCGTTTAAGCGAGTCTTTACTTTATGTCTCATCAGATTCAGATGCTCGTAGTATGTAGTCTTTTGTATTCGCCTCAGGGCACCCGTTGTTACATCTTTCTAGTGATTAATAGAATGTGTTTGCGTAATTCTTTCTTTATTTCTTAAATGATTGCAAATCACATAAGTTTCTGATAACTAAACTCTACATTGACTATGGAAAGGAAAATAAACAATCGAAATAGACTAACTGTTGGCGAAGATAAGTCGACCCGGCCCTGAAGTGAATTTGCATGGCCCTTGTTGGATCGTTGATACTTTCAGCGAACATTTGAGCTTCGCTGATAGAATATCGTGAGGTTGTACTCCCTCCTACATTGACCTCTCAGTTCTGCTGTGTTGAAGAGCAGATTGCTTTTGTTCCACTTGATTGTTCCCCATTTATGAGATTAGCCACCACTATTGGGATATCGTGGAATAGAGTTGTGCATCCACAGTCACAGGATCTGACTCTTCAGGTTGCGCTATAGGATCTGATTGGATTTGGGAACATTTGATTTGTTTTAATGTAGCATAATGGCAGCCTCATGCCATAGGCTGGTTCTCCACGTATCGTTCATTCAGAGTGGTTAGCTGTGTACTTAACGCACTGGTGAAGGCTGGAGACTACTGCCTCCATCTAGTGGAGCCATGGTCTTCCAAAGATAAGGTTGTAGGTAGACGACGTGTCTACTATCATGAAGTCCAGAAACAAGAACTTTCTGAGTTGTGGCTCTCCTGCCACTACTGCTAGCCTTATCTTCCCGATCGAGAAGCATTTTTCTCCGCTGAATCCAATAAGTGGATAGTCTGAGAACGTCAAGTTTTCCTCCTTGAGGTCCATACTGCGTAACACGTTGTAGAATAGGACGTTGAGTGAGCACCCAATGTCTACCAGAGCTATTTTTACCTCCCACCTTGCAATGGAGACCAAGATGACTAGGGCGACATTGTGCAGCGCTTGGACTCCTTCGAGGTCCTTGGCTGTAATGGTTAAGGTAGGAATGGGGCTTTGCACCCTCGAGTAGCAAACGCGTCTGTCTTCATCAGCGGGATGTGTTCGCATTTCCAGTAGAGTCCACTTGCAGGATCTGTTCGATTGGCCTTCATCCGATTTGACCCCATGAAAGACATAGATTATGCCCAGAGTCTCTTTATCTATTTCCTTGACTGACTCCCCCCGGTCCCTGGATCATTCTGGTCGCTTCTCAAAGCTCAAGAATTTCTTTAGCTTGCCCCTGCGGATCCAGTACTCAATCTCATACATTAGACTCTTGCAGCCGTTGGTATCATGGCCACCCTCTTTATGGTACGAGTAGTATTTGTTGTTGTCAAGCTTGGAGAGGTCTCCGCACTGCTTTGGGGGTCACTTTAGATCTTCCCATTTTTCATGGAATTTAGGACATCCGACAAGCTAGAATTCAGAGGGGTCACGGCTATGGATCCAACGTAGTTGGATGCTTTCTCTGGCTAGGCCCGACCAAGGTCTGATTTGTTGTCATTGTGCTTTCGCTTGCCTCTTTCTTCATCCTCATGCTTCCTTATCTCCTTCATGTCTTTAGGAGCGGAAGGTTTCTTATCTCCTTTTGTTTCCCTCTTCACAGTTCTCAACTCCTTTAAGGTGATGTACCTCTGGGCGCTTTTAAGGAGCTCCGTCACATCCAAAGGGGGTTCCAAGGTGAGATTTTCATAAATATTTCCCTCCTTTAGGCCCGCGGTAAAAGTCGTCACGGCTGTGTCATCGCTGCAGCCATCGATGAGTGTCAGCTCGTTGTTGAAGCGCGTGACATATTCTCTAAGTGTCTTATTGGATCTTTGTTTGAAAGTGAGTATGTAGTGTTGGCCCTTCTGGAGGCGCCGACTTCTTACAAAGCGCGTCAGGAACTCATTCGCCAGCGCCTTGAATGAGTCGATCGACTTCGGTGAGAGGTTGTGGAACCATGTTAGAGCTGATTTTTTTCAGACTGGTGGGGAAGGTTCTGCACATGACTGACTTAGATCCTTCTTTGAGTGCCATTACGTTCTGGTAATAGCGTGGGTGGTCGAACGGGTCGGTGGTCCCATTGTAGAAGTCAAGCTTTGGAGGCGTGAACTTCTTTAGAAGGGCTTCGATCATGAAACAGTCCACGAATGGCGGAACAGAAAGACGACACAACACGTCTGGGTCGTGCGCCCTTCTGCGGAGGGGTTCTGAGGGTCGAACCTCTCCGCCCTAAGATTTGGTTGCACGTTAGCTGCGCCGACTCCTTTAGTCCAATGGGAACTAGTAGGGGTTTGATTCTTCTGTGCCTACTCTCTGTTGTCTTTCAGAGACAAAGGCCTATGTTGCTCCTGATCTTCATTAGTGGGTGGAGGGTTTTGTTGTATAAAAGCCTCCACTGCTTTGGCGATTTGCTGTATTTGATACAACATCAAATCCATCAAGGGGTCCATCGCCATCGTGGCTGGCGTGGGGGCATGAGTCTGTTGCCCGTGTGCCACCGGCATCGTTGAGAGCGGTGGTATAGTGCCAGTATGGGTGTTTGACGGGTCTCTTCATTCTCCATTATTGCATGATCGGGTGGTCACCATCTCTTCCTAGCCTGAAGAGAGATGATGCTAATAAAAGGTTAGGAACTTTGTCGTCCCCACAGACGATACCAAACTGATGCAGTCATTTTCCGCTCCCTGCTTTGACCTGCAAACCTGCTGACTTGCACAAGGAACATACGTGAGCCACGAACCACCGTTGTGGTGGCCGATGACACTCCGATGCTAAAGTCAGATAGAGATCTGAGGAAGGGGTAATGTTGTAAACATGGAATTTGTAGCGTAACTTAGCTTACCAACCTCATGTCTTATTTATAGTTCAGGAGTCCTAGTTTGACCAGGCCATCGATGACGTAGTTTAGGGAAGAAGATCTTCGTGGAAATCCTTCTCTAATTAGGAGTCGTGCTGTGGATAGAAGTTTCCCTGTTAGCCATGTGCTCCTAGATACGTGGGAGATAGTTCCCATTCCGAGAATGGCCTATTGGTAGAAGTCTCCTTATGTGATATATACTCTGGAATCTGCTTCCCAGTTGAAAGCAAGGAGCCGCTGTAATTGCCTGTCCGAAACTGATCATCGAGATACTTGCCTTAATAGAGCTTACAAGTATTGAGGATAACTGTGAGATACGTCGGCGTAGCAGGCTGTAAGAATTAGGGTCCGTTTGGCGGACTGTGTTGGGTGGGCTTAAAACCGCGCAGGCCGGATCAGTGTTGGGATGACGCTTGAACCTATCTTTCCTCGAAATCATCATGACACGTATATGGCGCAGAGTTGGGACCATTTTAGTGTATCATCAGTGGTAATGCATAATTAGTGCTTGTCACATCTTCTACTTGTCCATAGTGTTGTGTCTTATTGTAATTATTGTATTTGTTACATGCAAAGGATGTTCATCATACCTAATTCAATATTTTGAAATATTTATGTATCAATTATGGTAGTGGTGATTAGAGAGCTCTGAGTTTGGCATATAGAAGGTATTCTTTAAGACGACAAAGGATACCTATATTTGGGGTGGGAGGGACTTGTGGGAAGGGGGATATATTTTATGAAAAGGAGTGTCTATGAATGGTTTTGATTGCAGACAGAAGCAATGGTTTATGGATGTCAACAGGTTAAACGATGGCCTGAACAATCCCTTACTGAACAGCCAGATGGCCTGAAAAGTTTTCTCTATTACCTACAATATGTGGCTCCCAAAACATGGGCCATATAAACGATGTACCGAATCAAGATTTGTTTCCTCGTGTATCTATGAAGGTTTCTAGGTGTAGTTGGTTATCACAGCAGTCTAACACACTGAAAGTCTCCGGTTTGAACCTGGGCGAAGAATTTTTTTTGTTAATTATTTTTTTCCCATGCCAACTAGCTTAGTTGGTATTGTGGTTTGAGTGAATTTGATTGCTTGCTTAACCGAAAAAAAAAAAAAAGAGAGAGAGAGAATAAATATTATAGCTTTGTTCAACTTTCTCACTATCAAGATCCATACTTTTTTTCAATCTTACATTAAACTAAGTTTACTTAACATTTGTATTTTTTCAAAGAACAGATGAATATAAGAATAGTCATAACAAAACTATATCATTGCAGAGACCATTGTAATGCTTTTGAGATGCATAACATTTGAGAATTGGTCTCAGCTAGTCAGAGAATGCAATTGTTATTACTTGGTTTACAAATATATACATTACTAATCTTTGACTCAATTTCGCACATGTTAGCTTGTCTTCAGCAATTTCAACCAGTTAATGCAAGATTTTCTGCAATGAAATCATCACAGAAGAAGGAGAATGAGATACATTTAAGTTCCCTGCCACTGCCATACAGAGGTAAGCAGTTCATGTTATATGTACAACTATATATTCGACATTTTCAGAACGAATGCAAGTAGGATGTCGGTAACAACTCTTATCCATATATCTATTCAGAGTTTTTCGAATCCAGATGAAATAATTAACACGTATGCAGTGCATCTGGCCATGACTAAGTTAGGTTCGGATTAGATGAACCAAAATGACTTCTACCAATCTAACTCTTACAAAATAATTCTAAATTCATTTCAACCTTCCAAGCTCTTGTTGGTTTTCTCCAATAAAATACAAAAAACAATAATGGAGATAACAATCTAATTAGCTCGCAGAATCAATCAATGTCACAATGAAAGTATTATAAAAACAATAATATATTAATAAATCTTAAATATAAATTAGAATCAGAAAGTCAAAATTTTGTGGTTGGTAAGGCAGATGTGCATGATGAACACATACAATGCACATTTAACTGTTTCAAGTTCATTTGTTTCGGTCTGGTTTTGATTATTGAAAATCATTTTTTTTTGTTAAGTGAAGTTCCATAATTTTTCTTTCTGTATGTTAAAAACTTAAAATTAAGAATTTCCCCCTTAAATTGGTTTCAGAATCGGCCCTTATCTCTGCATCTGATTTTGTTGAGTAAATGAAATAATACAACGTTCATGCAGCTAAACAAATAAATCAAATATTATTAGCCATTTTGATTTGAAATCACCAACATGGTCAAAATTACATATAAAATGGACAAAATATATCAACTTGATTTACAGCTCTGCCTTCCACACAAATTGATTTAAACTTGCTTGCGCATTTTGTGGAATCACCAATGAGATGCAAGAGCCCTTCGAATCGAACAATGACAGACTACCTACCTTGAACACCCAGCCCATGCGCAAATCTTCTTCTCCAATGCATCTATGTTGTAATTTGGTTGCAGTTTTACCTGCAAATCCCATTTAAGGTCATATAAATCAGAAAACCTGCCACCTTGCTCCCGTAATAAAGAAAACATAAAGTAGAATCCAGTGAAAATGGGTTATTTCGCTCTCCTAATCCTCTCTCCAAATCCAAACCAAAGCAAATGAGTGTTAGATTATTTTCAAATAAAAGAGTGAAGGTTTGGTGAGGATTGAATATGGAAAGCTTTAATCCCATATCAAGTAAACAACTAGGAACCACTTGGTTTATATACATGGACTTGAGTATGGGTTTTGATACACTAAAAGGAAATGGAATGGGATAGGTGGGTGACGTGCGCGAATGGGCGCAATGTGGCGTTTTGATGGCGCACGCCACATCGTCGTTGAGACGCTTTGATGACACGTCCAGTTTCCGGATGGGATTCAACAGTTAGATCCACGTGGATCTAATGTTACATACGGATGCATGGGATTAGGGGTGATCCAACAGATGCATCTCCTCACAGGGTGCGATCTGGGACGTCCATCTGATCGGTTAGGATATATAACGGTCTGTAGCCAACCAGGAGAGGTGAGATCTGGAGCGTCCATCTGATCCAACGATCAGGATCCAACAAGGAAGGGTTGTGACCCATGGTTGGATGGTCACCTCCAGCCTATATAAATCCCACTAATTTGGGTCATTATAATAAACTCAATTCCAAGCAATTCTATTCCAGAGAATTCAAGTCAAGTCCATATTCTTCAATATATTCCAAATCTGGGAATTGGAACAATTCCATTCCAGGGTTGTGCAAGTGTTCCAGGAATTCTTTTCCATCCTTCTTACTGGTATCCAAGGATTACCACATTTCGTACAAGTGTGGCCAGTTCTTGATCTGCTCGTCTTTCAAAGGGTCGTTCTTCGTCAAATACAACCGCAGTTCGACAAATTCGCCGGTAACCCAGTGTATTACCCAAGTGGTGGGGGCGAATTAAGCCTTAAGGAAAGCGATTACGTGCCTCGGTGCTCCATCTACATCATCCAACCAGTTGTACGATTTAACCTCTTCTACAGTAAAGTTGCCAACAATGAGAAGGAATATAAGTCCGACATTACCATTGTTTCCAATGCTAGCTGCACCACCAACTGTCTTGCTTGCCTTGCTAAGGTTTGAATCTTATCTACTTATGTTATGTTCAATGAATTTTAGGTGGGTTTCAAATTTAAATAATCAATTGTAAGTAATGTATCTTACTTAATTTTCTTGAAAACAGGTAATTAATGAAAGATTTGGCATTGTTGAGGGTCTCATGTCAGCTGTCCACGCCATCACTGGTACATTTTTGCTATTGGTTTAATTTGTTGCCTAATACTCCATTCCGACTTATTTATGTATGTTCTTTCTGACCAATTTGTCTGCTTGATTTAATGTAGCTACCTAGAATACTGTTGAAGGCCCATCTAGCCAGGACTGAAGAAGTGGAAGAGCGGCCTCCTTCAACACCATACCTAGCAACATTGGTGCTGCAAAGGTACTTTTGGTTGCTATTTTTCTCTGTAGCATTTTATTTAATCTAATATTTTGCCTTGCTATGTATGACCTGAAGGTTGGATCTTGGAGCTTTCTGAACTCTTCTTTAGACTTGTTTTTTAGTTGAACCCTTCCTTCTACTTTGTTCTCCATGGTGTTATATAGATCGTTGACATCTCTGACCATAGTTGATTTTGACATTTCTGAACATACCTGAAGGCTGGAAGCACCGTTGGTAAAGTGCTTCAAGCTTTGAATGGAAAGCTTACAGGGATGTCTTTCCTTGTCCCAACTGTCGATGTTTTTATGGTTGATCTGACTGTGAGACTTGAGAAGGCGGCCACCTATGATCAGATCAAGGCTGCTATCGAGTATTTTCATTGCCTGTGTTATTTGTTCATGATATATGACAATTTGCTTAGGCAAAAAATCTAGAGAGCCAGGCCCGCGACAGGGGGTTCTCTGTCCATGGGATTGTGTTTGAATGGTCCATTATGAGCATCTCTAGGATGATGGATGGTATTGGGCCTTGCCTGGAGCGGGCCTGGCTCTCTAGAAAAGTTCTTGCTTAGGCGAGTCACTAATTTCTATAATCATTTCAGGGAGGAGTTAGAGGGTAAGCTAAAGGGCATCTTGGGCTACACCGAGGATGATGTGGTTTCCACTGACTTTAATGGTGACAACAAGTAATATCATTTCGGTCCTGTTAAGGAGGTGCATTTAGCCTCTATTCCTTTTTTGATAGTTTTGTTCATGATGGAAGCTTTGTTGCCATTAGGAATGAACATAGTTGTAGGTCATTAATAGAAAATACATATGAACACATTTTGGCAGTTCTTGTAGTTTTATAAACATGGAACATATTTTAGGTTAAATGAGTGGTTTAGCTAAAATCCAAAAAATTATCAGCACACTTTTACATTTGTGAACTCATCCTTTGTATGTCTTGTAGGTCAAGTATTTTTTATGCCAAGGCCGGAATTGCTATGAATGAAAACTTCAAGAAGCTTGTCTTGTGGTATGATAAGGAGTGGGGCTACAGGGTAATTTTGATAATATTTTGGATTTCATCTCTACTTCGGTTGCCTTTTAAGTTTAGAGTAGCATTGTTTCTCGTTCTAATTGTGGTTTTTAAAATTAGAACTAAGTGGATCCTTTCAAATGTTAACAGGTTTGGGATGCTACCCATAGTCAAGTTGTCTTGGAAATGAGGGAGCATGAAAAACGTGTATGTCTTTGGATTTTTCACTATCAGATCCTACAAAATTGGCAAGTGGAAGTGATGATGGTGCTGTCAAGCTTTGGAATATCAATCAGGCAATTCTATTTTTGCACTTGGTGGATGTCAGCTTTGAAATTAAACGTACTGCAATCATCTATTTTCTTTGTTATGTTGGTTTCAACCTAGATATGTACTAAGTTATGTTTGTACTTGGTGAATGGCACCTTTCCATAACATATAACATAGTCACATTTTATATTTTGTAAGAACATTCAGTTATGCAGATTTCAGCAATTGAAAAGTTCCTTAATATTTGTGTTTTCTATTGTTCAAATCCTGACGGATACATGCGTTAGGGAGTTACTCTTCCTGACGGACAATATTTAATTCATGGCAGATACACACGTCACCAAGTCAGCTGTCATATTAGTATATTCCCGGCAAATACAGGTGTTGTCCCTTATGTATTAATGGCGTTTAAAACTGCCACTTATTTTGGTGGCATTTATATCCGCCGAGGCATCTATTGATGGCGGATATTTTTTGGTGGATTAAGAACTTATCAGCCTGGACAAACCCTTTCTGGCGCTAGCAATTTCGACGCAAATTTTTATCCGCTACTACATGATTTTTCTGGCGGATATGGCTTTTCCTGCACTGGGATTAGTCTGTTAGTGTCATATAATTTCCACCACAACTGACCTATTTTAATTATGGAAGAAAAATGTGGGGTAATGAATAGTAGTTCTTGGGAAGACATTGGTTGGAAGTATGGTGTTGTAATGAATGGTAACAAACATCATAACATAGGAGGCAATATAAACATTTACATTGACTTGAGCTAACACAAAAAAAAAATTAGAGCAAAGCTAAATGTCGAGGAAACCAGCGAGGAAACTAGCGAGGGAAGTGAGGTGGAGGGAGGGGAGCCCTTCACTTCCCTCGGGATGCGCGCGTTGAATTTTCTTGCACGCATCCCGAGGGGAGTGAATGGCTCCCCTCCCTCCACCTCACTCCCCTCGCTGGTTTCCTCGACATTTAGAATTCCTGAAAAAATTAACACCAGTGTTGTTGTTATATAAACAGTCAGCCGGGAAGAAGACAATGGCACATGATCTTTTGAACAATGGAGAGTAAGAAAGAGAGAGATTTTATGGGTTTCGATTGCATAGTAAACTCGAGCTTGTATCATTTTATTCCACTTAACTGTTATCCTAGGAGACTTCTTTTCGTTGTCTAATCCCCAATATTTCCTTTCTTCCTCTCTCACCCTTTCATATCTTCGCTCTAGATCATAGTACTGGCCACTTTGATCATTTAACTGTTTACTGTGTTTGTCTCTTTATGTTTGTTCTCTTGCAAGTCTCTGGTGTAGTGCGATCCTAGGTGTAGATGCACATCATCTCATAACTTCGTCCTGATGAGCTCCATCACCCCACCATATTGAATCCATTTATTACCATCGGAATCCCATCAAAGTGTCACATCACCCTATCACAGCTAAATGAGTAGTCATTCCTCCTCTTTGTCAGCTTCCCGCCAATACTCTCACTTAAGATCTTCATATTTACTCACAAGATCTTATGAAAGATCCATTCGTATCCATAATACTGATTCTTCATCAAACACTGATACAAACACCTATCTTTTCCAAGGCCATTATTGCTATAGAACATTGATCACGGAAACTCCAAGTACCCACCAATCACTACTCCCCATATACACATCAACTCCAACTTTAATCCTTTCCCCTCAATCAAGCTCTCAATCCACAGACACATTACCTATAACTAAAACTCTTTCTCCACGCCTAAGCTTTCAACCTTTTCTAATCTTCCACAACGTCACTCAAACACCAGCCAACTTCAGTCCACGATCAGTTTTTCCCCCCCATTCTCACACACATCTCCAACCACCTTATAGTCCAATCATTTACACCCAATGGAGACCAGACACCAACTCACTTCCCAACCTATCAATTCTCCCCCCCCCCCCCCCCCCCCCCGGTCTGATCACGATGAACTGTCATCAGAACCCCATAACCCACTGCAACAAATGCCCTTCTCCAATACTAAGCACTCAAACAGTGCCTTCCTCGTCTCATGAAAGCTTGATCTATCAATTAGGACAACAATTTGCTAGCCATCTTACCTTACTTGAACCGGACTTTGAGGATGCTGGCGATAGAAATATGGAAGACCTGGCACTCTCTTTAATGGCCAAGTACTGCCACCTGCTTTATCTCTGCCCAGCTACGTTTGCGAGATGAATCATGCCTCAATGGGAGCCATCTCAACTTGTTAATATTGAGTTTATTGATAGTATGCTAGACACAAAAAACTTGTATTATTTGATTCAATTTACTAGTACAAAAGATAAACAAAAGGTGCTCATGGAAGGCCCGTGGTCCATCTTTGGGTGGCTTGTTTCAGTCAAAGAATGGGAATCCGATTTTCTCTCTATTAATTTTGATGTCATCCCTTGTTGGATACGAATCCATAAGTTTCCATTTCATAAAATCCCAGTGCTCAATGTGAAAGTTCTAGCAGAGTGTATAGGCCAACTCATGGAAATATATCTTCCTTCTATCAATGATGTTTTGATTCCTTTTATTAGATTGAAGTTATGGCTTGACATAACAAAACCACTACCGAGTATGATGAGAATAGCTTTTGGAATCAGTAATGGGCGCAAATACATGGTAAGGTTTTGCTATGAAGATATGCCCAACTTCTGTTTTTGTTGCGACATGGTCGGACATAAAGTAGGCACTGCATGTCCCACACTGTCTCAAGCTTCTAGCTCGGTCCAAAGATCAAATATCGGTCAAAGAGATCTTCATCAAGTCCTTCCTTTCAATCATGACTCTCGGATTAAGCACCGACAGGCTTTCCGACCAGGCTCTATTTACCAAAGTAGAAAGTTGCTCTCCAACATGTTCACATTCACCCCAGAGAGCTCCAAACACTCCAGTGATCATCACAGCCTGTTAACGGCTCCTGCATTGGCCCATGGCCCTATGTTGCAAGCTAACTTGGTGACTTCCAGTTCTACAAAGCAAACTCCCAATTCCCCTCTGTGAATTGATCTGAATACAGTCGAGGAGGCTAGGTCGACCGGTGTGACCTACTTCCTAGGCACACTAACTCACTCCAAAACTCACCAGAATTGGTCCACAACTCAGCACCATGTATCCCATTCAATGCCAACTCCATCACTGCCAACATTTACTCCCCTCCCCCCTCACATCACAACTTTTCCAACAATCAATACCAAAATAATCCCATTAATGAAAATCTTTATCCCCAATCACATCAGCCATCAAATTCTAATTCAACTCCTTTATCTCAATCTCTTCACCCAAGTCAACTACTTCCCAACCACTACTTGCCTCACCCTTAGCCAAATCACTTCTTCAATCACCACGTGAACAATCGACACGTGCCATGTCTCCCCATTTTTAGCTCTCACCATGTGGACAATTCCAATGCTCTCCAACAACAACTGTCACCACAGTTATAAACTCGACACATCAGCCTCAACTGCAAAAGAGTATTTTGTTTGATAACTGTCAAATTTGACAGTAACAAAAGATGAAATGGTACAAACTCTCACCCCTGATCAAGTTTTGGCACACCAGACAACAACTAAGTAACCCCATGTCAACAAGTCGATTGACAATAACCACTCCACAACTCTTCTTCAAACTGATTATGCACATGCATGCACACCGACAAAACAGACTCTGATCCTTGTTCCTCTCTATCAGGAATAGTTCTTCACACTTCCCCCGGGGTTTCAGCAAGCAATGACGCCAGTACCACCAGCTCCACCCATGCAATCTTCTTGACCATCGAACTATTCCACCCATGCAATCTTCTTGATCATCGAACTATGTGTTGCAACAACCTTTGAATACACATCAGTTAGGTACTGTGTTTCATCTAAGCTCCTCCAAATCAGTAACAGAGCAACTTTTTTTTATCCTCAATCTCCTACTATCAATGCTTTATTGGACTCCTTCAACATGGAGGCCCTCTCTCTGGACAATGGGAGATATATCCAACTCTCAATTCCCATCTGATTGTGGAGGTATGAGTAATCAGGTTCACCCCCAGCCACCTATAGCATTGAAATGAAGACTGCATAGAGCAAAAAATGACGCATGCGGACCCAGATGCGTGAGGCTAGACAGAGAACAATCTTGCAAATGAGAGCAAAATACCAGCATAGAGTTGCTACCTCTCCTAATAGATACCATCACACTGGTTCCCATTCACTTCAAACAAACAACTCAATTAATGAAATATCTTAGAAAGGGAAAAGGAAACTTGACTTGGTGGACAATGTTGGGATTAGGGCCACTTGTAAATGACCAGTATCAGAGTCACCTCCAAGAACATAGTAGTTTATGCTCCAATTGTCACCGATCAGCCCCAAGTTCTGACCTCAAGCAACCACTCAAGGACAACAGGATCCTTTCAGGCTACTATGATCATAGCCCCAAGAGATATTGAATACCCCCAACCACCACCACCTGGGTTTACTATTTTCATCAGCACAACGATCCATCAAATCACAACAGACTACATCCCTCAATCAGGCTCCAATGAGTCATCCAATTAATCACCTGCTTACCCTGGCATTGCCACAGAGGAACCAGCGATCGCCGTTGTAGGGTCGTCGCAGTTGCCATGATCATTTCATGGAATGCAAGGGTCCTTGGGTCGCCCTGTGCATTCTGAAACTTGAAGACCCTCTCCCACAAGTCCAATGCAGATATAATATTCATTTCTGAAACCAAGGCATCTTCATCCAAAGTGGATCGCATATGCAGGAGACTGAGGTAAACACATGGAGCTTCAGTACCAACTTAGCGGTCTATCAGGTGGTCTTGCTTTGTTATGGAGAAAAGGTATTGATCTCACTATTATTTCTTTTCGTAAATTTTATTTTTACTGCTCAGTTGCTAGTTATTATGCTCAGGAAACTTGGTCTATTATTTTTGCTTATGGAGAACTGAACCCTTCACTCCGGGCCCCTTTTTGGAATACACTATCAAGTTCATGCACTTCAAGATATAACCCTACCATAATCATAAGGAACCTTAATGCCATTTCATCACAAGAAGATAAACTAGGAGGTAGAAAAGTCATTGTTGCAAATATAAAGCACCTCCGAAATTTTTTGATGAACCATAATTTGCTCGATCTCCCTCTCAATGGTTCTCAATTCACCCGGAACAACAAAAGAAAGTACCACCATGGTATTAAGTCAAAACTTGATCGCATCCTAGTGCCCACTGAATGGATGAATTATTTTCCCTCAGCCTTAGCTAGGACCATTCACACCTCCACTTTGGATCATAGTACCTTATCCCTTCAGCTAACCTTTGAAAGCACCTGTGAACCTAATTGTTTAGATTCTTCCACATGTGGACCAGAGATCCGAGATGTCGAAAACTTATTCATGCTTTTTGGTCTCATTGACATCATGCAACTCCTTCACACAACTTCAACTTAAAAATGAAAAAACTCAGTTATAAATTAACCTGATGGAACAAACAAATTTTCCGTAATATCGACCAAAATATTAAGGAAACCCTTGCAACCTTATACAGTCTCCAGAATGTTGCTCCATCCCTAGAAAATGCCTCTGCCATCTCTATTCTAGAGGATCGTCTCTCTGAACTCTATCTACGGGAATAACTTTTCTAGAGGAATAAATAAGGAGAATCCTGGCTCAAAGATGGTAACAAAAATACAAAATTCTTCGACCTTTCTGCTTTGCTTCATTGCAAGAGAAATCTCATTCTCCGCCTTCTCGATGCATCAAACTATTGGCATTCAACCCTTGCTTCATTTGGCCAGGTCCTCAATGGGTATTTGAAAAAAAACATTTTTCAATCAGTGGATCCGGAACCCAATCATAATATTCTCTCTTTGTTCTCATCATCAATTTCTGATCTGAACAATGAGACTCTTCTCGCCATTTCGGATGAAGAAAAATCAAGACAACCATTTTTGGCATGGGCAGTCACAAGACCCCTGGACCAGATGGTTTTCATGTTTTCTTCTTTCAACACTACTGGGACATTGTTAAACATGATGTGATTGAGGTGGTGGGCAATTTCTTCACTATTCATACTTTAGACCTCAAATTCAATGAAACTTTTTTATCTTTGATTCCCAAAGTCTCAAACCCAACCACTCCCGATAAGTTCCGGCCAATTAGTCTCTACAATGTCATCTCCAAAACCATTTCCAGGATTCTAGCCAATAGACTGAAACCTCATCTTGAGCAGATCATTTTTCTTGAATCAAGGTGTCTTTCTTAAAGGATGCTCCATATCGGATAATGTCTCTCTTGCTCATGAAACCTTCTACCAAATGAAACAATGTCGCAAAAAGAAAAACGTTGAATGGCTATCAAGATATATATGGAAAAAGTTTATGATAAAGTGAAATGGTCTTTTTTTCTCAAAATTCTAAGACAATTAGGATTTGCAGAAGGTTGGATTCGAATGGTTGAACAATGCATTTCCACGACTTCACTTAGAGTCCTGCTCAATGGTTCGCCTCTTCCCAACATCCAACCTTCTAGAGGAATCCGTCAAGGAGATCCTCTTTCTCCTTATCTTTTCATTTTGGTTGCTGAGGCTCTTTCCCAAATGCTAGTCAGAGTTGAATCGACCAATCTTATCAAAGGGATTCATATCTAGCTGGACTTATCTTCACTTAATCATTTATGCAAATGATTTGATGGTTTTTTGCCGAGCCTCGCTAACTGAGGCCCACTCAATTAAGGACTTGTTATCTGAATACTGCAATGTCTCTAGCCAAGCAGTAAACTATGATAAGTCATCAGTCTTTTACAGCTCAATTGTCCACCCAAAACATGGTAAATGATCAACAAGATTCTTTGGTCCAAGATGTACAACACAAAGGATAAATATCTCAACACACCTCTTATCCTCTCGAAGAATAAATAGTGTAACTTTCAATTTGTGGTGGACAAGATTAACAATAAGCTTTCCTCATAGAAAGCTAAAGTTTATCCCAAACTGGTAGAACGGTTATGATCAAGGCAGTCATAAATTCCATCTCGGTCTTTACCATGCAAACATTTTTTTTCTTGCACTCTATTACTTCCAAACTCGACTCTATAGCTCTAGATTTTTGGTGGAATGGGACATAGGATGGTAATGCCAAACATTTTTTGTACTTGGGACCGTATTGCTTTCCCACGTCACTTGGGTGGTCTAAATATTCCTTCAGCTAGAAATAAAAATTGAGCTTTGAAGCGAAACACATCTGGCATGCGATCTCGATACCATCAAACCCTTGCACCTTACAACTCAAAGCAATATACTTCATAAACAAAAGCATCTTCCAACTCCTGAAATCCCCATCCTCAACATCTTTTGCCTGGTGAGGCAGCTCACGACTCTTGCTAGAATAAAACGCCACCTCTTTTGGAAAATTATTTTTGGTAATGAAATTGATCTTTGGAAAGACTGTTTGGTCAAAGCAGGTGTGATTTTAGCTGAATGTACTACCCACCCAACCCTCTCCACCTCAATCAACAAAATCCTCGACCTCTGAAGTCATTATGATGGGAATTCTATACATTGGAATGTTGATCTAATCATATCCTTGTTTCCCCAACCAGTAGCCAAAGATATTTTGGATATTGCTATCAGACCTACCATCTCCCCGGATACCCTTATTTGGAATTTTGTCAAGAGATGTCTTTTTTCGGTTAAAAGTGCAACCAAGGCCTTTACGCTCGAAGATTTTGAGACCTCAACTTCATCTCTGTCCGGCTCTTATCTTCCAGCCAAAATCTCCCGCGACTTGTGGCAGATAAAAGCCCCTGCTTCGACAATTCTCTTGCTCTGAAAAGTCTCCCAGAACAGTCTACCCACATTGACTAAATTGAATATCATTCATGTGCCAATCGAGGATTGTTGCGTGTTCTGCCAGAACCACAATGAAGGAACTGCACACTTGTTCTTTCTTTGCCCAATGATTCGACGTCTCTGGCACATTTCTTCACTCGTAATTAACTGGATTACCACCAATTTCTTGGGGCATTCGACTATGGATTTCTTCCAATTCATGTGGGATTCTGCCGCGGCTCATCCCATTCTCAAAGAGGAAATGCTTTCACAATTCACGACAATCATCCAGATGATCTGGAACCCGCGTAATCGCATTATCTTCTCTAAACTGAATTTTGCCACACATTGTTTTACTCAAACAATCAATCAAACTTGGTCTACCTGGCAAAAACAATGGTTCACTCCCCCCTCCCCATTGAGTCAGAAAGAACAACAATCTGATTCCCTTGCTCCAAGTCCTTGAAACAGCCGTTACATAAATTCATCCTCCTTTCCACAATCAACTTTATTCACATGCAAATCTCTTAGAACCTCTACCAGAGATTCAGTTGGCAAGACTGCAAACTATCCAACTTCAACTTCAGGCTGCCCACCATCACCGTCTTAATTCCTCCTTCAGAAGCCACCACTCCTTCCCCCACACACTTGATCCTAAGATGTTTGTGGTTTCTTATGATGCTTGTTATTTTGCTTCTTCTCAGCAAGGAGCTTTTGGGGTGGGTCTATGCAGTGGATGCATTTGGTAGGGTATGTGCTTAGGTAGCTAGCAATATTCCTGGCCGAGTTTTTTATAGTACCATGGCAGAATGTTTTGCAGTCGAAGCCGCCACGCTTCTTATCCAGACCAAACAATGGAAGTCGAGCTTTCTTCTATGAGACAGTGGGACGTTACATAATATTCTATAGAAAACGACGACGGATAGCCAGGCTAACTTGATATGGATGTGGAAACCTACTATTAGTAGTATTAAGACACTTATGTTAAATCTTTCTACTTGGTACTGTAATTTAATTTCCCGTGATCTCAATAGAGATGCACATGATTTGGCTACTTCAGTTGGTCGCCAATATTTTAATCATTTCTAGTTTTATTAATGCAGTATGCTTTTAAAAAAAAAGACTTGAGCTAACACCTCTAAATCTAGTAGAAAAGCAGAATGTATATACTTACATTTTTATATTATATTAAAATAAAATTTTTAAGGTCGCTTTACTTGCGTAAAGCCACTGTATTGAGCTTCGCTTTTTGCTTAAAGCCAAGCCATGGAAAATCACTTCGCTTTCGCTTCACATTCTGACAATAAAGGAAATTGCAAAGCTTTGAGTGGTTTCCAAAAAGATATGTTTTTGGAAGGGTTGTGAAAAGATGCGTGCAAAAAAGAAGATTTGAAACACCCACCAAATGCCGCCTCTCTTCACACTATCTCTTTTAATTTTGTGGAAGCCGCTACGAATAGCTTTGAATTGTACCCAATATTGTAAACCCTATCTTTATCTCTATTTTATTTATTTTTTCAATTGTTGGGGACACTCGACTATATAAAGTAGGGTAATGGTAGGTACAACCAAATTTTATAACACACACTCGGATAAATTGAACTAAATCAACAGATATAGGTTATTTTGTTATTGTTAAAGTACTTAGGTTTTTATTGAGCAGTCAAATCTTGTCAAGTGTAAATTAAAGAATCGATGTATGTTAGTAGACTTTCAATGTTAACAAATATGAAACTATTGAGAATAGAAATTGATGAACACCTATGGAGTTTACATAAAAAATTTGATCAATATTTATCAAATTTTTGGGTAACGAGCCAGATGATATCTATGTTTCTTCTCACCATTGCAATTTGCACCATCCCCTCATCCATTTCGAAATAACATAGCATTCAATCAGTGCCAATTTTGCATCTCCAAGCAAGTTTTTCCCACAAATCATTTCTACTACAATAACACATCCAAAAATTCCCAATTCCAACACAAACCAATAAGTTCTACAAGTTAATATGGACACATGAGCTCAATCATTTAAGAACAAACTCATGAACAATCCATCACATTTGGTTGTGAACTTGAAGCAAAATTGAAGCCGTTAACGGAGGACATTTGAAGCTGTTAAAGAGTTGGTGAGGAGAGATAGACAAATAGCTTGGTGTTGGTTGGTAGTGGTGAGAGAAATTAACTTCGGTGAAAGAAGGAAAACATCATTTTTTACTCGGGTGCCTTAAGCAATTCATTCAGGTGAGCAATGCAACTCGGAAAAAAAAGAGTGTTTTTTTTTTTTTTTTAAAGTTTGGCCTCATTAGCTTATACCTAATTGAGTTTGACCCTTGTTTTAAAATTTACTTGAGTCAAACCCTCATTTTGTGATAGAATTGTTAGGTTAGTTACGTTGAATGCTCAATGTTAATTTATTGACTAAAATACCCCACTCATAATGCACATGCAAGACATGTGCAATCTCCACCAAAATGAATCCAAGGGTTTGGATTTGTGATGCTAAAGTCGAGGTCATCCCATGGTTGATGAATTAAAAAGAAAAAACCCTTCCAATCTCTCTGATTGAGGAGAGAGGTGGGTTGGGTTTTGTTCGTTATTTTTGTCATTAGGTTCTCATTAATGATGATTTAGAGTGGTGGGTTGGGTTTTGTTTGGAGAGTTTTTATAGAGAGAGACTGGGAGAGAACGAAGTGCTAAGCAATCATGCCTTCTTTCTCTCTATAATAGCAACGACAAGGAGGCAACAGGGAGAGGGGACCGTTGTTGATTTTATTTGTGTGATAAAAATATGGTTTGGGGGTTTTCTGTTATGTGATACCCATTAATAATCAAACCCTTTTAAAAATGGTTCAAAATGGGATGATGAGAAGTCATGCAAATGCAAGGATATTTGTTTGATAAGGAGGAGATTTGAAAGGTGGGGTTGGCAATGATATATTTCAGAGAAGATGAAAAAGAAAAAGATTGGGATGATGAGCACATCTTAGGTTTTTTATTTATTTTTTGGTAATTTATTAATCCCGGGATGACCTTGAGTTTAGAATCACGAATCCAAACCCTTGGATTAATTTTGGTGGATTTTATGGAGATTTCACATGTTATGGGTGGGGTATTTTAGTTAATATAAATTAACATTGACTAATCAACGTGATTGACCTAACAATTCTGTCATAATTTAAGGGTTAGACTCAATTAAAACTTAAAACAGGGGGCCAAACTCAATTAGGTATAAACTATGAGGGCCAAGCTAAAAACCCCCCAAAAAAACCAGTAACCCTTTGCAATTTATAAACACATGCTATAAATTGGTTTGCACCCATCGCCTAAGTAGAAGTCCATATTGGCATGCTCCCCCTGTTTCCCAAACCTGTATGATCTCTTTCAATTTTGAAAACTTGGGGTCTGTAGGTCACCTAGCTACTCGGCGGCCAGGCTTGTTGACAGGTTGGGGGAGGATCTAATTGACATCACGACAACATCTAATACTGAGGAGTAAGTCTAGCCAGTCAGGTTTGGTAGACACTTTTGGGTCAAGTTTTGGTATTTTACACTTTTTGCCCATTCTCTTTAAAACACAACTACAAACACCATCTATAGAAGGGGTAGAAGTGCAAAAAAAACAAATTGACCCAAAAGTGACTACCAAACTTGGCTGGCTAGAATTGTTGAATACAAAGAAACACTATTATTGGCATTGGTTTGGTGTAGCAAATTCCTTCATGCAAAAGATAGGACCAATAATGATGCTTATTATTAACAGAATTCATAGGAGGCACAATATAATTCATAATGGGACACACAACAGCAAATTAAGTTTCATTCATTCAAGGAGCTCATGATTTCATTTCTTCTTCTTGTTCCGCCACATGTGACTTGCCACCAACATCTACTATCATATCTTATTATGCTAATTATCTTGTGATTATGGTTACAAACGCATTTGGTGGGGATCATGGAACATCGAGAAAAAAAAAAAAAAAAAAATTAGGTGGAGGACAAATCTTCCTGAAAATGAAGTAAGTGAGGCTAGTGAGCAAGATCTCATAACTAATTAAACTAAATGTCAAAATATGAATAATCGGAATTACGCTGGATAATACTGACCATCTGATCTTCTTATTTCAAAGAGTTGAACAACTCAATAATGGCTGGGCAGGCTGCCAAAACCCATAATATAATCATGAGTTTGAAGAAAGCAAAAACCTAGAGTGTTTGAGTAGGGATGGGCCACTTGGTTTTGTTTTCTTTTTTTTCAATTGACAATTATATAATACATTCAAAAACACAAAGTTGCATAATCTTGGCCTCCCACTATAGTCTCTCTTTCTTCTCTGGTGAATTTCATTTCATTACACTTTACATTCCGTAGTTCTCATCAAGTAACTGTAAGAAACTCTAAAACTGAGTTCTCCAAAGTCCAATCAAAACCATCTTTCAAATCACACCAGCCAGTATATCATCATTCATGCAGCCAAAATGCTATCAAAATCAAGTGCCGAGAATATATCCCACTTGCATGGGATAAACATTAATCTTCTAATAACTTGTACCCTTGACAATAACAACCACAAGTATTTGTATCAGGAGTAATTCTAGATGTCGAGGTTTTGGGCGAGGGATGGTGCGTCGCACGCGAGCAGCTGACGTGGTAAAAAAAAAAAAAAAAATTTTTGCGAGGGAAATCCAAATTTTGGGCGAGAAGAAGAGGGAATGGAAGCTCCATTCCTAATTCATTCCCTCTCTCGCTCCCTGTGTCTCTCGCTCCCTGTGTTTCTCGCTCCCTCTCCCTCTCCCCATTATCGACACATTCGACCTCCCTCTCCCCATTTTTGGCAGATTCGACCTCTCCCCCAAACGAAGCTCATCTTCTCTCCATCAACACTGAAACGAACGAGAAGAACGAAAATTTAGGAAGAAGAAGGAAATAAGGAGAAGAGAAGAAGGTCTCCTTCGTCCCTTCCCTCTCGCAAAAGGTAAATTTTCCCTCTCATTTTAGGTTTTAGGTTTTAGGTTTTTGGTTTTTGGTTTTTAGTTTTTGATTTTCCCTTTACTTGGGTGTTTTAGGTTATTGGTTTCGGACAAGAAGTTGGTTTTCATCGCTCGGACGCAGAGGTAAGCCCATTCTTCTTCTCTTCGTTTCGTCTTCAGATCTAGGGTTCATCTAGGGTGCATTTTTTTTTTATTTCAGTGTTCTTCAGCCGAAGAACTTCATCTAGGGTTTTTTTTTTTTTTTTCAGTGTTCTTCAACCGAAGAGCTTCAGTGTTCATGTCGGTTCATTTTTTTTTTCAGTGTTCATGTGGGTTTTTTTTTTTTTTTTTTATGAATTGTGGGTTTTTTTTTAATAATTTCAGTGTTCATATCTGTAGAATTTTTCTTTTTCTTTAAGATTTGTTTTCATCAAAACTATTCTTAGATCTATATTCTTAATCGTGTTAAGGCACCACATGCGAGGTAATACTCGGCGAGCCCACGATTATTAAGATTAGATTAAAGAAGAATCTTCAAAATCATGACTATATTCATGATATTTATATCAGATCTAGGGTTCATTTTTTTTTATTTCAGTGTTCTTCAACCGAAGAGCTTCATCTAGGGTTGATTTTAATTGTAATAATTTCAGTGTTCATGTGGGTTTTTTTTTTTGAATTGTGGGGTTTTTTTTTTTTTTTTTTTTATTTTATTTATAATTTCAGTGTTCATATCTGTAGAATTTTTCTTTTTGTTTAAGATTTTATATATATAAACATCTTTTTATCTCTGTGTTTTCATCAAAACTCTTCTTAGATCTATATTCTTAATCGTGTTAAGGCACCACATGCGAGGTAATACTCGGCGAGCCCACGATTATTAAGATTAGATTAAAGAAGAATCTTCAAAATCATGACTATATTCATGATATTTATTCTATGTTGTGTATTTCATTTCTGTTTTGATTTCTGCTTATCATCTCTCTGTGATTTATAAACAAACATTACAGGAATGGATAGTGTAGAAGATAATGATTGTATGTTGGTGGAAGAAAATGTAGAAGAGGTGATGGAACCTAAATATGGGATGGAATTCGTCAACCTTGACGAGTTTCAACGATATTATCGTGAATATGGTAATGCAAAGGGATTTCCAGTTAAAATAATGACTACTGAAAAAGATGATGATGGAAAACCTTCGTTCATTCAGCTTTCATGTGGTCGGGCTGGGAAGCAAAGAGGTGATGGAAAAAATGTTGTTGGATTGCGTCCGTCGACCAAATGTGGTTGTCAGGCTAAGATTAGAGGTCAAATACGGGTTGATGGAACAGTTTCAGTGAAAAGAGTTACACTTGATCACAATCACGTGTTAAGCCCTAGTAAATCGAAATTTTATCGAAAGAACAGATATATGAGCTCGTATGTGAAGAAGAGGCTTGAATATAATGATAGGGCAGGTATTAGACCAAATAAGAGTTATTCGTCATGTGTGGTTGAAGTTGGTGGCCATGAAATGTTGCCTTTTTCCCAAAAAGACTGTTACAATTATTTGGACAGAGTGAGGAAGTTGAGACTTGGTGAGGGGGATGCGATGGCTCTTAATAACTACTTCCAAAGAATGCAAGCTAATAATGCTGATTTCTTTTATACGATGGATTTGGATGATGAAGGTAGGTTGAGAAATGTATTTTGGGCTGACCCATGGAGCAGGGCAGCTTACAAGGAGTTTGGGGATGTTGTTACATTTGACACTACGTACTTGACAAATAAGTATGAGATGCCATTTGCTCCTTTTGTTGGGGTGAATCATCACGGTCAGTCAATTCTTTTGGGATGTGGATTGATATGTGGTGAAACGATTGAAGAATTTGTATGGCTTTTTCAAACATGGCTCGTGTGTATGAATGACAATGCTCCGTCTGCTATAATCACTGATCAAGATAGGGCAATGAAGAGGGCCATTGAAATTGTATTTCCTAGCACATGACACAGATGGTGCTTGTGGCATATCATGAAGAAGTTGCCTGAAAAACTGTCTGGTTGCAATCAATATGAGGCGATCAAGTTTGCAATGCAAAGAGCAGTTTATGATTCCCTGTCTTATGATGAGTTTGAAGAAAATTGGCATGGTTTTATTGATAAATATAGTCTGCATGAAAATGACTGGTTGGGTGGATTATACTCTGAAAGGATGCGATGGGTGCCAATATTTCAAAGAAATGGTTTTTGGGCGGGGATGTCTTCAACTCAAAGGAGTGAAAGCATGAATGCTTTTTTTGATGGTTATGTTAATTCAAAAACCACATTGAAGCAATTTGTAGAATAGTATGAGAATGCACAACGAAGTAAAGTACAAAAGGAAGTTGAACAGGACTTTAAATGTTTTAGCCGAAGCCTTCCATGCATTACTCCTTATGCAATAGAGAAAAAATTTAAAAATGCTTACACTACAAAAAAATTTAAAGAGATCCAACATGAGATCCAAGGGAATCTATGTTGTAGAATTGTGGGTGAAGATATGGATGGGGGTGGCTGTGAGTTGTACACTATTAAACAAGACTTGCTGATAAATGATAGGCAACGATCGGTCCATTATGTAGTCTCTTTAAATGTTGACGACTTTGACATCAAGTGTAACTGTCAATTGTTTGAGTTCAGGGGGATTTTATGCAAACATATATTTAAAGTGTTGTTTGAAAGAGAGATTCATGATATACCTGATAACTATGTTCTTCGGAGGTGGAGGAAAGATGTTAAGAGGGCTCATACGAAGGTGAAAATTGTTTATTCAGATTGGGGAAAGAAGCCTGAAAATGTGCGATTTGAAACGATGTGCAATGCCTTCTATGAAATGGCTGAATTCGCCGCTGAGGATGAAAAGAAGACAATCGAAGTTGAAGAATGGATCACTTTGAAGATGGACCAATATAAAATTGTCGGTGGTGATGAGCATGTTGATTCACATAGGTATTTGGAACTGGGCACCACTACTTATAGTTCTGCCATCCAGATTCATAGTCCATTAGCGGTTCGTAGCAAAGGACGACCGTCTAAATCAAGGATAAAATCCACCGTCGAGAAGGTGTGTAAAAGGAGACAAGGGAAAAAAAAGAAAGACACGCAAACGAATCAGGCCATTGAGACTAATCTGGTATGTTTTGCAATATGTTTTATGAATGTATATATTTTTATGTTACATATATTGAAAATGTTATTTACAAATGTCATTTGTAGGGTTTACAGTGTATGCCTCATGTTATGCCTCGTGAAAGCAATCCGATGGCTAGTCAAAGCAATACACAGGTTTGTTTTTTATATTTACAAGGTATGAATCAATAACTATGTTTGGCCACTTATGATTTGTATGCTTGTTATCGTTAAGGATGATAATACGGGGTCACGCGATTTACAACCTGGAAGCGTTGATCAATTCAACTCGCTCCTCTCACAGGTACATATTATGTAGTTTGTATGTATCTCTTTGTACGGTTTGTTAGTTATGTGTTTTGTATGCCTCCTATTATTTAATTTTTTATTAGTATTATTTATTTTTGCACCCGCCTTTGCAGCCGCCCGGTTCAAGCCACGGAATGGACTATACAAATTATAGGTTATGATAAGGTTGGTCAACTAGTCTATATTCTTATAAATAGTCATCGTTGTCTGTGTATGGGACAGGTTTACCCCTTAAGTAACATATTAGAGAAGAGAGAGGCTACACAGCAAGGAAATGGGCGAGGGGAGTGAGGTGGCGGGAGTGGGAGACGTTCATCTCGCTCGGGATGCGCGCGCAAAAAGTCAACGCACACATCTCGAGTGAGATGAACGGCTCCCACCCCCGCCACCTCACTTCCCTCGCCCATTTCCTCGACACTTAGAAATTCTGATTAGAGAAACTCTTTATGTTGTTGGAGTGATTCTACAGGGCGAGGAAACGGGCGAGGGGAGGGACGTAGCGGGGTGGGGACCGTTCACCCCGATCGGGATGCGTGCCGTCATTTATGGTACGCGCATCCCGCGCGGGGTGGACGGTCCCAGCATTTAAGAACAACACTTCTGAATTCGGTTTGCTCCGCATCCAGGCCCCATTTGTTAGAACCCTGTCTATTTTGGAACTGATCCTATATAGTTCAGCCTGGACAACACAGTTTAAGAGATCAAATGCACCTGTTGTATTCTGTTCAGCTGCTCCACTTCTTTCCTGTGCATGAACAACCGCATTAAAATCACCTAACACTACCCAAAGCAGTGTATTTGAGCTGCAAAGGTAGTGATTTCATTCCATAGTTGTTGTCTTGTTAGATAGTAATTGCTACCATAAATAACTGTAACAACACACATGTATCCATCAGGCCATCTAGCATGAATGAAAACTGCTTGTGCTGATTTACTGATGACAGTAACATTGATACGTCTAGGATCATAGAATTTTGAATGATTAATCTCCTTACTTCAGCTACTTTAGTTTCCGATTAAACAAAGTTTGTGTTTACTCACCAGGTCTCTAACCTCCTTCTGTTTTAGGGGGTCATTCAACCCCCTTATGTTCCAGCAGCCTAGCTTAAACATGACACTAGGAGGAAACATGTGCAAAGCAATTAATATAAATGCTGATATTGACAGGGAATGTTATTAAGAAGTGTTGAAGATGCTGAAATTTTGTTGGCAGTGCTGAAATATGGTTGGCAGGGTGTGTATTCAGAAATATGCAAAGTGCTGGAAGTGCTGAAGTTGTATTCAGAAATGCTATGCAGAAGTACTGGAAGTGCTTAAGTGGTATTCAGAAGTGCTATGCAGAATAGAGGGCTGATATTGCTGCTATTAAGAAATGCTGAGGAATACAAAGAGGAGCATCAAGTGCTATGGTTGCTTTTAGAAATACGGAATAAAATAGAAGGGGGAAACAGCTTTGTAAATAAAGTGGGTTGGGAAGACAGCAGTATATAAATACCAATAAGATAGAAGGGAACATTATTCATTGATTTGTAATCTCATTGTACAGATAGCATTGTACATTGCTTGTTATCTTACTTCTATCTCTCTAATACAATATCACTTTTTCATCTGTTTCACTTCTCTGCCTTCCATATCTGCTACTTCTAATTTGTCTGTTCCCAAATCACTTCTCTGCCTTCCATATCTGACAGTATATGATCTCTGAAGTATAGTGCTGATCTTGATCAGTTGAAATAGCATCCAAGCTTCGAATCTGCAACAAGAATCAAGATAAAGAAGTGCAAGACTGATCTTGTTCAGTGAAATTATAGCTGAGTGGTGAATCTGCAAGAAAGAATCTGAGTGGTGACTCTGACATTGGTGCTGAAATTGCATTGCTTGGAACTTCAATTCTGCAGAAACCATTATAGAGAAGGTCACTTCATAACACTGGATTGTATTGATAGAAATGAAAGAGAAGTAAACAATCTGAAAGAGAAAAAGAGGAGAGGAAAAGAGGGTTACACATTTTTTTATATGAGGCTAAGTGGCTTTAAGATTCAAGGCTTTCACCTTGTATCTACAGAGGGTTACACATTTTTTGATATGATGTGTATCCTTAGATGCTTAAATCAAGCTTCATGCCACCTCCTCCCTCCCCCACCCCCACCCCCACCCCCCGCACCCGCGGCTCCCTCCTCTTCATTTCTTTAAAAAACTCTTTTTTTTTTTTTTTTTTGCTAAACCTAGCTAACCTAACCAGACAAGATATAATTTTTGCAGATTCATGACTAGTACTGCCAAGAGCAAACTACCACAGCTTATAAGCTAACACATTGAAATAAGACAAACTCAATAAGCAACCAATGCGGAAAATTCTATAGGCCTAGCAGAATCAACATTAATCATTCCTTCATTCTATCCATGGACCATGAGAAACCATCAATCAATACAACAAAATAACATCAACAAACAAAGTATCATAGACATCTCCGTTAGCCAAGCTCAGTCAAGTCAGAAAAGAATCAATGTCACCACATACCTCCCATCAACCATGTAAGCTAAAGCCAGTGCAGCCATGAAACGTCCCATTTTTTATACTGATGAAGAACAAAGATCAACAAGAGCAGGAACTCCTCCTTCCTCCACTATACGAAGAGCATTACCTGGATTAAAAGCAAGATTCCAAAGTGCACCTGCAACTGTTTCGTGAACATCCTGTAAAGAAACCAGGAAAACATTTCAACCACTCAGATAAAGATATCCTTTTCAATTTTTTTTTTAATTACAAACTTTTATTCTGTTTTTTTGTGTTTTTTTAATTTACTGCATCCTGCATCACAAATAGAAAAGTCTTGAGCATATCTATTCCTTTCATTAATACTGTTGAATGGGAAATGAAGTTCATGCAACAATCTAGAGTTTTCAAATCAGTAATCATATTTAGTTATCTCTCTCAAGCAATTTTTAATGACAAATTTGATGTTTGATGCAAATTGAAACAAGGAAAGCAGAGATACCTTTTTTTGACATGAATTGGTTTTTGTTGAGACAAGCTTGTATCTCACATGCTTCCTTCTTGCACTGCTCTTTCATCTCTTGCTTCCCCATATTTAGTCCTCTCCTTTTTTTCAAGCAATCTGGAAGCCAAGCAATGATTCTGCTACAGAAGACAGACTGACAGTGAATGCAAAATCAAACCTCTGATCTGATATAGAAGACAGAATGAAGTAAAATGAAGAATGCAAATGATCTGAATAATGCAAATGATTGTGCAGCTCAACATTTTCTACCATACAACAAAAAATTCACTGAATACAAGGAAGGGAACTTTAACAAATGAAAAAAAATTCAAATGAAATGAAAACCAAGGCAGTGGACTCTGTCCAAACAATTCAAGGCACACAGGAAAAGCTAACATCTCAAGGCAAAGCTAACATGCAAGTGGCACACACCTATATGCTGAGTAGGACAAATGTAAAAATTCACTTGCCACAAACAAATGTAGTATAAAAGGACAGTCAATATTAGTATATCAAAATTAAAAATCAACCTTAGATGCTGAGTGAACCTCATCGGAAGTTAGAAGAAGAACATCACTCATTCTCAAATACTGGTCAAGTGCTCTTTGTTGTTCAGGTGTTCCAATGGATAGAGTCCGTCCTCGAGGTCAAGGATCAAAAAATATAGAAGTTTCAACTTCTATGGCATATTCCAAAGCAGATGTCAGTAGACCAGGGGAGAACTCTTCAAAAGCGTAACCATTGCATAAAAGAATCTTTGATTGTTCGATTGCCATCTTCACCCTTTCTGAGAGTTTGCTCAGCCTCTTCAATTGAATGCAGGATCGTCACTAAAAGCAGCTCGGCTAATAAAGGAAAAGAAAAATGTCAGATCAACCGTAGCATGTAGAAGAAGACTCAGATGTAAAGTAATAAAAGTTGCACAAAATATTTCAACTAGGTATTGCAGAAATATGTCAAAAAAAAACCCTAAGAAAAGGCTTATGTTAAAAGTGTTTTACCTGCAAAAACCATGTCTATGTAAAGGATCCACCAAAACCCAACATAAAAGTGTTTCATAAGAGGCACTACCAGTAAGAAAACGAAGGTATTATTCAGAATTTCAAATCGAAAATAACACCATCATTGCTCAAAATATTAAAGTAAATACATGTGAAACATGCAAAATTTTCGTTGCTAACTTGCTATAACATGGAACTTCAAGCATATTCTTAGTGACCTGCAAGTCACACTCAACACATCCCATCATTCAAATAACTTGAATGTAAACTATAAAGCAATTAAAGATACGAGAGCGATTCATTTTAGATGTAATCTATAAGCAAATCAGTGTACTTACGGAGAGTAGGAAGTCTGATGAAGAATCCTAGCAGAATTTGGAATGCAAACAGCAAGCTACACAATGAAATGACAAGCATACCATACGGAAGAAAAATATAACAATATGAAACACAAATTTCATTGGAATATGAAATATATTCACATCATACATATTTATGTACATATTACATTACATATAATTCCATCATTCGGCCAACTGCTTAAGAATATTTATTATACCTAAGATAATAAGTACAATTATCAAAGTATTGATTAAGTCCCTCGTGAAAGCCCAAGGATCATTGTTCCCTTGACTGACATTCGATGGACCGGCTTGATCATTCGATGGACCGGCTTGATCGTTCGATGGACCGGCTTGATCATTCGATGGACCGGCTTGATCGTTAACAACTACATTGTTAACTGTGACATCTTCATTGTTGTGGGATTCCTCCGAATCTCTCCTCGCCGCTTCTGAGCGAACCCACAACTTGTATGATTCCTCAGCTTCTTCAACTGACATAAACCCCTTGTAAGAAGCACGACTATACCCTGATACTGACGAAAAACATGCGGGCCAGTTTAGGTATACTCCTGGCTGACGACCTCGATAGACAACATACGCTCTGAATGCCATTCCTGCAACAGGAGGGGATATAAGGAAGAGGGAAGTATAGTGTGAGAGGCTGTTGGAATTCAGGCGTGCGAACAAAGTCGAAACTCACACAAAGGTCTAAAAGTTCATTAACATCTTGAAACTCAAGTACATAAACCTAAGATGTACAGACTATTTCTGAACAAAAATCGTAAACCCTAGATCTAAAATAAGAGGAGAAAAAATAAATTGAAGCTTTGAAGGTTGAAGACGAAACGAAGAGAAGAACAAAGGGAGTTAGTGTTGCATATGATTAAACCTTATCGGTTGTTTCTGCCTTAATTTCATTATACATTACAACAAGACTTTATTTAGTTAATATGTACAATAAATACAGAAAGATGAAAACTTAAGAACAGAAGGAAAGACTTACAAATAAAAGGCTAAAGGTTTTTAAGCCATAATTTTATTTGCATTACCATATTCACGATAATATCGTTGGAACTCGTCAAGGTTGACGAATTCCATCCCATATTTAGGTTCCCTCACCTCTTCTACATTTTCTTCCACCAACATACAATCATTATCTTCTACACTATCCATTCTTGTAATGTTTGTTTATAAATCACAGAGAGATGATAAGCAGAAATCAAAACAGAAATGAAATACACAACATAGAATAAATATCATGAATATAGTCATGATTTTGAAGATTCTTCTTTAATCTAATCTTAATAATCGTGGGCTCGCCGAGTATTACCTCGCATGTGGTGCCTTAACACGATTAAGAATATAGATCTAAGAAGAGTTTTGATGAAAACACAGAGATAAAAAGATGCTTATATATATAAAATCTTAAACAAAAAGAAAAATTCTACAGATATGAACACTGAAATTATAAATAAAAAAAAAAAAAAAAAACCCCACAATTCAAAAAAAAAAACCCACATGAACACTGAAATTATTACAATTAAAATCAACCCTAGATGAAGCTCTTCGGTTGAAGAACACTGAAATAAAAAAAAAAATTGAACCCTAGATGAAGCTCTTCGGCTGAAGAACACTGAAATAAAAAAAAAATGAACCCTAGATCTGATATAAATATCATGAATATAGTCATGATTTTGAAGATTCTTCTTTAATCTAATCTTAATAATCGTGGGCTCGCCGAGTATTACCTCGCATGTGATGCCTTAACACGATTAAGAATATAGATCTAAGAATAGTTTTGATGAAAACAAATCTTAAAGAAAAAGAAAAATTCTACAGATATGAACACTGAAATTATTAAAAAAAAACCCACAATTCATAAAAAAAAAAAAAATGAACCGACATGAACACTGAAGCTCTTCGGTTGAAGAACACTGAAAAAAAAAAAAAAAACCCTAGATGAAGCTCTTCGGCTGAAGAACACTGAAATAAAAAAAAAATGCACCCTAGATGAACCCTAGATCTGAAGACGAAACGAAGAGAAGAAGAATGGGCTTACCTCTGCGTCCGAGCGATGAAAACCAACTTCTTGTCCGAAACCAATAACCTAAAACACCCAAGTAAAGGGAAAATCAAAAACTAAAAACCAAAAACCAAAAACCTAAAACCTAAAACCTAAAATGAGAGGGAAAATTTACCTTTTGCGAGAGGGAAGGGACGAAGGAGACCTTCTTCTCTTCTCCTTATTTCCTTCTTCTTCCTAAATTTTCGTTCTTCTCGTTCGTTTCAGTGTTGATGGAGAGAAGAGGAGCTTCGTTTGGGGGAGAGGTCGAATCTGCCGAAAATGGGGAGAGGGAGGTCGAATGTGTCGATAATGGGGAGAGGGAGAGGGAGAGGGAGAGGGAGAGGGAGCGAGAGACACAGGGAGAGGGAGCGAGAGACACAGGGAGCGAGAGAGGGAATGAATTAGGAATGGAGCTTCCATTCCCTCTTCTTTTCGCCCAAAATTTGGATTTCCCTCGCAAATTTTTTTTTTTTTTTTTTTACCACGTCAGCTGCTCGCGTGCGACGCACCATCCCTCGCCCAAAACCTCGACATCTAGAATTACTCTTGTATCAGATCTTTAAATAAAGGCAGATTGAACATTGTCTCACCAAATCCATAAAGAAAACGCACATTGTAATAGTAATGATCATCCTTTTCTTAATTTCACCACTCTTTTTTTTTTTCGTGGAATGAATGCCAATATCAACCATACATAGATCATAGATGAATTTGTTGAAACCCTTTTTATCAACCATTTGATTGATGTGTATTATAGTCACTGACATATAAACCTCCATCTGTACACACATTCACGTCGAAACGAATTTCAGTCCACCAAAGCTGTGTAACAACAACAGCCAAGAACAAATGTCAGTTCCACCAAAGTAGTGTAGCAGCACACAGAAAAAAAGAAAAGGTGAAAGTAGTGGAAAGTCAGAGGAAGAAGATAACATGCTACAATTCTCCCATATATACCCCACCATGTCTCCACTATACATTCTTTTCTACCCTCATCAAACCAACTTTGTTCTGCTCTGCAAGTCCACAATGTCCTCTCAATTCTCAAAGAAAATTTAAATTCGGTAAAAAGTGAAACCCCCACATAGTTGAAACTTCAGAATCATATAGTCCCCACAACTTCTTTTGTTATTCAAGACATCCCACCAACCAAACTTTCATATAACTGATTAGCAGATATGTTTATCAACCAAACCACCAGTTATTCACTATCTATACATGTATAAAAGGTAATCTCTTCTTATCCAACTTATACTAGAGTGTGCTCTAGCTATCTAGCTTTCCCTCACTTTCAAGATTGAGAAGATTAAGATAGTTCTGTTGGCACTTGTTACTCATTGTCTATTGAATACATTCAGAAGAAAATGGTAGCAATACAGAAGATAGCTTCCTTCGTTATTTCTTCAAGTTACATTCTTCTTCTTCTTCTTCTTCTTCCCTCAGTACACTCATCCAATGAAGCAAGAAAACCACTTGGCGATATTCACAAACATAACAAACAACAAAATGATAAGGTATTTTTTTGTCCATTTATTTTCTTCTTTTAATCCACATGCATAGAATTGATCATATATAGTAATTGATGCCATTAACTGAGATAACAAGAATATATGAATCTGTGGATGATTTTGTTGTTGTTGCAGTTGAGTCCCCAGCTATCATTTGAAGTAACACTTCATGGGTTTCTTCTGTGGGCATCAATGGGGTTCATAATGCCTGTTGGAATACTTGCAATTAGAATGTCCAACAGAGAGCAGTGTGGGAGAAGGCTCAAGGTTCTCTTCTACATCCATGTTATGTTACAGGTATCTAGTTAACCTTAATTAATATATAATCTTTCTCTGCTAATTCCCCCCATATTAATTATTATGTTTGGTAAGTTATTAGTATTCAAAACTTTCATAAATGATACAATCATTAACTTGGAATGTAAATATATAGTTGGTCCCTTGAGGGTTGTCACAGCTAGCTAGTGATGATTCAAGGCTAGCTATATATTATATATAATCTTATATTATAATCTTGTCCTTCATTAACTGCTTTAGCTTTTAATGATGTCGAAGAAAATTAAAGTTAAAGCTTTCCCAATTGGTCTATGCACTAATCAGATTAACTTGACCTTTCTTTATGTTGAGGTTATTAAGTTATTATATGAAAGTGATAAAAGAAAATGCAAAAATATTTGTATTCATGACTTAGTAACATCGATATATTATAGGAAGTGGAATCAGGAATTATACTTGTTTGAGGGGGGAAAACATGAAAATTGTTTCCTACCAACCAGTGAATTAACAAGGAGAAGAGTAGCACATGCATTTTGAGTGCACCAAGTGGGAAGTGAATTTCAAAAAATTGATACAATCTCTCTTTAATTTGTGCACTAAATGCACGTAGGTCAATACGTTCATGTGTGAAGCTGATGTGACATGCGAAGACAGACGGAGGTTTTATCCTACGTCCTAGTTTATATTTTTCCATCCCAGCACAAAGAATATTATTGACACCATTATCACTATGTAAAGCTGATATATGTGACATGGACTGAAGGGGAAGTATATTTTTAAGAGAACATGGAAGAACCCGTTCATGTCTGCGGGTTTATTACGTTGAACAATCTAGTAATTACACTACTTAATTAGGGTGAAGATGATGCATGGTTTCTTAAACAACAATTCATCCCACCCTATTTGGGGAGAAGAAAATTTAGGAGGTTAATTACCTCACCCAAATTTTACTTGGACTGCCTATGTATATGTCAAAAATAAAAAAGAATAGAGGGAGAGAGAGCATGATAATTTTAGGGTGAAGATGATGGTTTCTTTTGAAATTTCCTTTTATGTTGACAAACAATATAATAAGGGTCTGCTTGGTTGAAACCGTTTTCATGAATCCGATTATAAGGCCTCCCCTCGGACTTGGAGTAGTGGGAAAACAATCTTATGAAGAATCAATTTTCTGTTAGTAAATAGACAATCAAACATCGAAAATCGATTTCCATGTTACCCAACCTTTACAACAATTATAAAATAAAAAGTGTATATTTTTTTAGATCATTTGTTTAAAAAAAAATGATAAAATATAAGAAAACAAATACGTTGTTATTATTATTACAAATAAATAAATAACCAAAAGTGTTTTCACAAAGGAATATGGAAAGCATGGATGCATGTCAATCCCCTTAAAAATAATACTTGAAAAAACTTTGATCTAAAAGCTTGGAAAACTCAAGCCCAGAGCTAATGCCAATTTAACACGGTACCACAAAACTAGTTCTAACCGGTGGGATGAGTAGAAATCCCAATGACGTCAAATTGTTTATAGAAGAGTAGACATGATTTTCATGGTTAAATGGAAATGTAAAAGTTTATTCTCTCACTAAAAACATACAATTAATTTTGCTTCTAGTTCAGAACTCGCTTCTTCTTATCTGAGGTTTCTTTAACATAACAGATACTCTCCGTGCTCCTTGCTACTGCTGGAGCAGTCATGTCCATTAAAAACTTTGAAAATGCCTTCAATAACAATCATCAAAAGTTGGGGCTAGGTCTCTATGGCATTATCTGGGTGCAAGTATTGATTGGTTTTTTGAGGCCTAAAAGGTAAATTTTAGACCTAACAACAGTTTTACCAATTCTGTTTAGCTACAAGTCTTATTAACGCTTCTTCTATTTTGTATACAGAGGAAGAAAAGAGAGAAGTATATGGTTCTTTGTACATTGGATAATGGGCAGTGTTGTAACAATATTGGGCATCATCAATATCTACACTGGTCTGCAAGCTTATCATAGAAAAACAGCTAAAAGTGTAAAGCTTTGGAATCTTCTTTTCACTGCTCAGGTATGTTTCATCGTCTTCCTCTATTTGTTTCAAGACAAATGGGAGTACATGCAGAAACAAGGAGTGAATTTAGGCAATGAAATGGAACCAGTTAAACATAGTTATCTACCTGAGGGAAACCAAGAGGACTTGGAACAAAGGAGGAGACCAAATGAATCAGTGGTAGTAGAGAATGAAAGTTTCGTGTTCCAATAAGAGAAACCTGTTTTTTTTTTTTTTTTTGTGATTTAGCATTGTACTTGGCTTAAACTATTGTGATTCAACTCTTGATACTAGTATAATGTTATCACTAACCATTATAATTACAAGTATAGAAGGTTGTATTGAATTTTACAATAAAGATGAATGGAAGTTTGATATTTTTGTTGGAGTTCTTAACTATATTCTTTTTGCTTTGGCTCATGAGGAGTGTTGAGAATTATTCTCCTCAAGCATTAGTTATTCAGCAACAAGCTTACACATTTCCAACTTTTGCTTCACGAGTGTGTAAATTAGTCAGAGATGCTAGAGCTTCCTATGAAAGGCTAACCCTATTTAAGGAGAAGATTTTTACTCTCATCTTGCAAGAACACATAACGAGGTCAGTATCCTAGTTAACTTTGATAGTTGAATGTTGTCAATGTAAGAGTAGATCTCACTGTGAAAAGTCATATTACTGAATTATAAATGAGGTAAAATTAAAAAAAAAAAACCTGATCCATACACATTCAAAATGAATTATACAGGGCAGAGTCAAAGAATAAAGCGTAAAAGGAAGGATGATTCATTGGGGTAATAGGACCAACGTTGTCTGAAAGGAAGGCTGACTTTGTTCCGTAAGGGATGATTTTGAAGCCTGAAAACCAATCTCCATGTTGGGAGGCAACATGAACCAAACCTTGCTGGTTACTGGACATCCTTGGACTTTGGGAGGGGACTTTAATTTCATCAAGCAGTCTGTTGAAAAAAAGGGTGGAAGCAGGGAAAAAACTGAGAAACTTCAACTACTTTTTTTCAAAAGAGAGTTGGACCAAATTCTCAGCGTGGAAGGGGTGGGTAAGTCTGGAATTAAATAGGACAGGGAGGAGGACTTCTGCACCAACTAATTCCATTGTTTGGCCAATTGGTTAATGCGATTGATTTTCCTTGCATTGAGAACGAAAAGTGCACGACTAAATCGTGGAAGTGATGGTTTCCTTCTATTCCAATCTATACATGAAGCCAGAAGCTTTGAATGGTCTGCCCTTGATTTGATACTGATCAATCCACCATGCTTGACTGTCCCTTCACTGAAACACAAATAACTTTGGCAATGATATCCAAGCTAGCTTCGGATGTTGCTCCTTGAATTGATGGCTACCCTTTCAAAAAAATAAATAAATAAATAAAAAATTATGTGCTAGCTCCAGTGCACCGACTCTCTGAAAATCCCCCGTATCAAGTGTCAAATATGTGTTGGACACGGACACGCGCCCGACACGTATTTGACATGTGGTCAACGGTCAAAATTCGTTGACTGCTTTCAACTCGTCTTGGACACGGTCTAGACACGTGGTTGCAAATAACCAACCAATGGGTGCAAGTAGCATCTCATTTTTTCTTTTCTCCCTCGATCCTAACCTAACCCTAGATCCATTTTCATCCTCATTTTCACTAGAGAAAGAGAATGAGAAAGAGAAGAACCACAGATCGATCGATTGGCCGAACCACAAATCGAACTCAATTTGGAAGAGATTGAACCACATATCGATCGATTGACTGAGAGAGAGTAACCTAACCCTAGATCCATTTTCATCCCCATTTTCACCACAGAAAGAGAATGAGAAAGAGAAGAACCATAGATCGATCGATTGGAAGATATCGAACCACAAATCAAGCTCAGTTTGGAAGATATCGAACCACATATCGATCGATCAATCGAGCAGGGAGAGAGAGATCAAGCAAAGATAGAGAAATCGAGCTAAAGAGAGATCGAACCAGAGAAGTTCAGCTTGCTTGCTTGCTGGACGGAGCCAGAGAGAGAGAGGGAGCTTGCTAGAAGGAGACACTCAGGTAATCTTTCTTCTTTCGATTTTTTTTCCTGCGATTTTCTCCTATGCTTCATGCTTGGAACCGAGAGACTCTGTCTCTGATTTTCTCCTATGCTTTTTCTACAACGATTCAAATCTGCAAAAACACATTTCATTAGATCTATATATAGCACTTTCACTGATCGACACCTCATATGGGCTGATCAATTAAGTAATTAGTGTTTATTCATATTACACGTACCTGTTTTGAAAGGGACGTGCCTCCACTTCCCTTCACCTATTCTTCCACAACTTTCTAGAGAAGAAGATCTTCTTCAGTCCAAGTACCTTTCTTGACTAGTTTTATGAACAACCATTGATCTCATGGCCTGATTAAGTCGTGATCTCTATCACCATCTCTACCTTGCAAAGATATAATGAGCATGGCTTTCTGTTCAATATTTTATATCTGTAAACTTATCATACATAATGCCCTTTTGGATTGTTCATTATTATTATTTATATTCATATGAGTTACAAAAAAATATCTTAAAAAAATAAGTTTGACCGTGTCGCCGAGTCCTATTTTTTTAAAAAATTGCCGAGTTGCCGAGTCGTATCCGTGTCCAACACGACACGCGTATCCGAGTCCGTGCATCCTAGTGTGCTAGCCTATTATCAAAGTTAGTTTCTCTGGGTGGTGACTGATTTCATCCCATTGCTTTCTTGGATTGAGGAGTTTCGGCCCATCAGCCTCATCTGTACAGTGAGTAAAATCCTTTTGAGTCTTAGCGGAGAGATTGAAGTTAGTTCTCCCATTTATCATCTTCCCGCATCAAGCCGCTACAGTTTCTAATACACAATTCATAGATAGATCTCCTATTGCAAATAAGTTGATTGATTCATGTATCATGTTTGATGTTACTATTAGAATATGTAGGGGAAGAAAAATCCTCGATAGCAAGTTCAGCCAAATTGAAGGGAAATCGCTATGTGAAACAACTTCATGTAGAGCAGCCACGCGCAACCAACCTACAACTCAAACAAGAAGGAAAACACAATAGTTGGTTTAACCTTCTTCTTCACGCAACATCACAAAGAAATCCATGCAACAACTTCACGCAGCCTGATCCTCCATCTTCACTTCTGAGCAGTGTCAGCAAATCATGGCCCTGATGACCAACAACATGTCCAAGGCTCACAATGTTGGCAATGACTCTTTTATTACATAATTGTCAAGACCTTCGTTCGGGGAAGATGATTGGGACAACAACTGAGCTTGTCTTAACCAAATAAATAAATAAAAATGTGGTTACTTGAATTGAGCAATACCAAAACCTGTATTGACTCGAATTGAGTAATACCAAAATCTGTGTTGATTCGAATTGAGCAATACCAAGACTCGAATTGAGTCATGATTTCTTCATATAGGAATCATCTAGAATTCGATGATCATGATGCCTCAAGTCGAACCATTAGCAGCTTAACTCGACAATCATGATTTCTTCACCAAATTGGACTTCAACGTTTCTTCCAAGCTGCACATTTCGTCTACATCTACATGAGCTTGCGGGGGAGTGTTAATATGTAGGGCTTGCAGTCAACATAGCCAAGCCCAAGTCCGAGATTGATTCACATCTACAATAAGGAAAGTACAAGGATAGAAAAGTACAAGAATAGGAAAATACAAAAATAGGAAAATACAAGAATAAGAAAGTACAAGAATAGAATAGTCAGAATAGGAAAGTCAAATAGGACACAATTAGAATATCTTGTATAAGAAATTTTAAATTTCCTTTTTCTACAAGGTTATGTCAAAGTTAACTCTATATAAGCTTGTATTCAGTCAAGGAACAAAACAATAATACAATTATCCAATTATTTTCTTTACATGGTATCAGAGCAACTTTCGTTGGTGACCTAAGACTTTAGGGATTCAAGCTCTTCCCCACATCCGAAGACTACGCTAGATGCAAGAGGCGGGGAAGGGAGGACAACAACAATATCATGCCTCAATCAATCAACAACAACTTAGTGTGTTTCTGATCCTCAACAGCAGTAGGAACATCGTCAAGAACAACAAAATAGCCAAGAAGGAGAGATTTCGTCACTATGTCTCCTTCAAACATAGACAACCTCAATACACCTTCCACAATTTCTTTTGTTCAGAACCTCAGAGTTCCATCGTTCCTAATAAAAAAAAAACAACGTCTCTCTCTGGCGCACACGACAGTAGCCCCCAAACAGATGTAGACTACGCGGCCTCTTTCGTCCTCTCTCTCCCTCTCACATGTTCGATCGCACACTAGGGAAGAAATGAAGAAGAAACATAAGAAGAAGAAGAAATGGAGGGAACAGAAAAAAAAATTGAATCTCTTTCTCTTCGCTATTCACACCCACCATCTTTACTCAGTACCTCCACAAGTAAAACAAATCAAAAAATTGTGTTGACTCGAATTGAGCAATACCAAAATCTGTGTTGACTCGAATTGAGCAACACCAATACCTATGTTGACTCGAATTGAGCAATACCAAAATCTGTGTTAACTCAAATTGAGTTGTGATTTCTTCATACAAGAATCATCCAGAATTTTTCAGAATTCAACAATCATGATGCCTCGAGTCGAACCATTAGCAGCTTCACTCGACAGTTATGATTTCTTCACCAAATTGGACTTTAAAGTTTTCTCCAAGTTGCACATTTCGTTTGCGTCTACATGTCCAGCTTGCGGGGGAGTATTAGAATATATATGGCTTGCACTCAACATAACCAAGCCCAAGTCCAATATTGATTCACCTCTACAATAAGGAAAGTACAAGAAGGAAATTCAGAATATGTACAAGAATAGGAAAGTCATTTATTTTGTATAAGAAGTTTTAAATTTCCTGTTTCCACAATGTTAGGTAGAAGTTGTATAAACTTGTATTCAGTCAATGAACAAAATAACAATAATACAATTTTCCAATTATTTTCTTTACAGTTACTGGCCTTGTGTGCAAGCACAACATCTCCAAAGTCTACAATACAACCAGCTCAACTTTTCGCTTTTGAAGACGTCCTCATTTTCTATTAATGTTAATGGATCCCAAATGGTTTCTTTTGTGCTTCTCGTGATATCTGCCTAAGGGATCCCCTGTCTCTTCTGCTCTTCACCATCCCTGGCGAGCCTTAACTGGCATGGTTTCACGGTTGTGAGGGGAGGATCGTTGATCCCAAAGTTGCAATACGTACTCTTATGACACTATTCTTTTTCTTAGGTGGAATATTGAGCAAATTCGACTTTTCAACTCTTACTAAAGGTCAACTTCAAATGGGAAAGGGAAATAGGGTGAGGTTTTGGATAAGTATATGGCTAAATGGGAATCCAACTAAAAACTTTTTCCCTGCTTTGTTTGATGGTTTTGATCAGTTATTAAGGATGTGTTAATCAATTCTGCACTATCTCGCAGAATGAACAACAATGGTACTTACTTACCCCTCGTAGAGGCTTCAATGATTCAGAGCTACAAAAGGTCACTACTCTCTTCTCCCTCATATATAATCTTCAAATTTTCATTGAAGACTGACTGGGTTTGGTCTGGCAATGGCTCTTTTACTGTAACCCACTTTAATTATCCATGGTCCTAAAACTGCCCATGTGCTTATCCTCGGTAGTACTGTGTGAAATGTGTTTATCCACGGTAGTACCGTGTGAATTTACGGTGTAGTTGTATGATTGATACCCACCGATATAGTTGTAGTCCCATGACCCCGCTCTTGTTTCCACTTGATATATGATTGGATCCACCTTCTCTATAAGTTCGAGCTTTTAGAGAGTTGACAATTTATCATGGTATCAGAGCATTGATCCTCAGAGGTCGTGGGTTCGAGTCTCGTCCAGCGCAATCACTACGAGAATTTTCAGTATTTTCCTCGTGTTTGTGCTGAGGGGAGTGTTGGAATATTAAACCAACTCCAGTTATCCATGGGCCAAAAATTGCCCATGTGCTTATCCACGGTAGTACCGTGTGAATTTACGGTGTAGTTGTACGATTAGAACCTACCGATATATTTGTAGTCCCACGACCCTGCTTTTGCTTTCGCTTGATACATGATTAGATTCACCTTCTCCTCCCTCTCAAATTCCATCCACTGATTTCTTTCATTGCTCTAAGTCACTAGGGTTGAAGCAAATCCCGCGGTGTTTGAATTTCCTGATGTTGTCAATTTCCTATAACTGCATTCTAAGCATTGAAAATCTTGCCAAAAGGGGTCTATCATTCCAAATAAATGTTGTCTGTACCGAGTCAGCCTTGAATAAACCACATTTTCTTTGATATCTAGCTCAAGGTGTGTGATATTCATGTAATTATTACATAATATATCCCTTAGTTTATATATGTTAGTGTTTCAATTAGTATATTTTATTCTAATTATTTCATTTTCATGTTTTTGTAGGAATTTGAGCGTGAACGATGACATCGCATTAAGGCGACAATTTGAGGATCGATAAATTGATTGATTCTAATGGTGGTACAAAGTACCAGGTCACATGTCTAAACCTAACCCAAACAAACCTTGGTCCACATAATTTAACCTAAACCCAAGTTTGAAAGTTAACCTAAAGCCCAAACCCAACATAAGATAATAGAGAAAACCTATTTAGAATCTGGGATTTCTCTTTTGGCTTTTTTTCTTCTTGTTTTTTCTCTCCTTTTTCCAGCCACCACGCCTCGCCTTTTCTCTCCTCTCCTCCTTGGCAAAGACATAGAGACCTTCGTATCTCGCCACTAACGAACCACCATAACAACGCCGACCACCGTCCAGCACATCCTCATCCTATTTATCATGTCCTCGCGCACAAAACAGGGAGGTGCTCCCTGTTTTGCACGTCACCACCGCCCCTGTTTCTCTACCTATCAGTGTTCACCATCACGAGATAGAGCTCTCAGCCAACACAACACCACCGACCACCACGACGGTTCATCACCTCCCAGTCATAGACCCACGTCACCGCATTGTTCCACTTCGCGACAAAGCCAGTAACAGAGTCCCATCACCATCTCTTCGTTCCCTCTCTCTTGTTGCAACTTCTCTCTTTTCCTCTCTCCATGTTCCCTCCTCTCCTTCGTCCATCTCTCTCTCCCGTTCCCGTCATAGAACAGAGACGCAACAGAGAGGAGCAACACGAGCTCCTCCCTAGTTTCTCTCTTCGTTCCCTCTTTCTCTCACCCTTCTTTCATCTCTCTCTTTTTTGCTTGCAGGTTCCGGAGCAGGACGACGCAGACGAAGAAGAACGAAGACGCTTGGATCAGAGCAACGCAAGGCGCAGCTCGTTGGGGACGACGACGCAGTGAAAGCACATGATTTCTGGCGGGAACTAACTGATTTTCAAATCAGTCGATTATTTGCACTCTGCGGTTCTGCTCTGTACCACCGCACAGTCACTGTTTCAACTCAGGTTATTTGCACCCAACTTCTGTCTGAGCCACCATAGTACATTTGCAGCTATTTCTCGGGATGTGTGTTCGTGTTGAGATAGATTCCACTGATGTTGTGACCACCACCACCATGATCTTCTAGACCCCGCGCCGAGGCGAAGATGAAACCACAGGGTTTCCTAGAGTTTGTCATATCTAAATTTATTGTTTTCTATATGTTTGAATGTTAAACACAGTTTATTTCTGAATTTCAATAATTTGCTTTCACCGATTATATCCGGAATAATTATCTAGACTAATCGGTAGTTAGAAGTTCCCTTTATTGATATTCAAAGTCTGCTTTAATCAATTAATCTGAATCTTTGATTGTGTGTGCTGTAAGAAGAGGCGCGGGAATGATTTAAAATCTGTCACGTTGTCACGTTGGAGACGAAAGGAACTGTAGCAGAGGCGCGGGAATGATTTAAAATCTGTTTTTCGCTATTTGCACCCTCGATTTCTCTCTGTACTACCACAGAGCTTGTGTACTTCATTTTCTCGGGATTCTTGTTCGGACCAACTGCTGAGTACCACCACATCGAGTTTGCGACAAACTAAATGGGTTGTATAAGTTATTGTGATTGATTTTACTGAATTGTGTGCTTAATTGTTAATTACAATTTATTTCTGAAAGTTTTTGATAAATTGCTTTTGCTTGAAATAATTTGTTAATGTTTGATAGAAACATGATATAATTTAACTGGATTTTAACGATCACATATTCGGTGTAAGCAAGGGATTCTCATCCCTAAAGCTTCTCGTTTTTAAATTCAGTAATTTAGATTTAAGGAAATTTTTGCTAACTCATTGGTGAGTTCAAGCCCACAAATCCACATTTTTCTTTTATTTTACTTTTCTTATTTTTAAATTTATTTTTAGTTTAGTTTTAAAATGTTGTAACCCCATTTTCCATTTAAATTAGTTTAAATTAAATTATAAATTTCAATTGCATCCACCTTCCTCGTGGGATCGACCCGTACTTGCCGTTGTCTACCAGTTAGGCACCGTGCACTTGCGGTTATTACAAGTGGGTTAAATTAGCCTATTAATTTAGGTTAGTTAAACTCGCGTCACTGTTCCCTCCTCTCCCTCGTCCATCTTTCTTTCTCTCGTTCCCGTCACAGAATAGAGACGCAAAAGAGAAGAGCAACACGAGCTCCTCCCTAGTTTCTCTCTTCGTTCCCTCTTTCTCTCACCCTTCCTTCATCTCTCTCTCTTGCTTGCAGGTTTCGGAGCAGAACGACACAGACGGAGAAGAACGGAGACGCTTGGATCAGAGCAATGCAAGGCGCAACTCGTTGGGGACGATGACGCAGTGAAAACGCAGGATTTCTGGCGGGAACCAACTGATTTTCAAAGCAGTCGATTATTTGCACACTGCGGTTCTGCTCTGTACCACCGCACAATCATTGTTTCAACTCAGGTTATTTGCACCCGACTTTTGTCTGAGCCACCACAGTACATTTGCAGCTATTTCTTGGGATGCGTGTTCGTGTTGAGATGAATTCCACTGATGTTGTGACCACCACCACCATGATCTTTTAGACCCCGCGCCGAAGCGAAGATGAAACCACAGGGTTTCCTAGAGTTTGTCATATCTAAATTTATTGTTTTCTATATGTTTGAATGTTAAACACAGTTGATTTATGAATTTCAATAATTTGCTTTCACCGATTATATCCGGAATAATTATCTTGACTAATCGGTAGTTAGAAGTTCCCTTTATTGATATTCAAAGTCTGCTTTAATAAATTAATCTGAATATGTGATTGTGTGTGCCGTAAGAAGACATGCAATGCTATGGGTTTAGAATTAGTTAAAATAAACCTGTGATTGTGTGTGCCGTAGAAAGACATGCAATGCTAGGGGTTTATGCCTTTGCTAAAATCAATTGCAAACTTAGATTAATCTTTAGATTAGTCGTGTTAATTCTTGAAAACAATAATTTGGATTACACAAATCTCGAAGAACCTGTGGTGGATTCGATGTTTCGGTTCACTCTCTATCATCTTATCTGTTTAATTTTAGTTGTCAATTTCATTTTCTTAATTTAGTAATTTACATCTATTGTAACCCCCAACTCTAAATTAGTTCAAATAAATCTTAGAATTCGACTGTCTCGTCAATCCTTGTGGGATCGACCCGTATTTGCCACTGTCTATCAGTTAGACAGCCGTGCACTTGCGGTATTACAAGTAGGGTTTATTAACTTAATAATTTAGGTTAATAAAATCTCCATCAGTGTGGAGATCTCTTGCCATGGTTTGTGGCGCCTCATTTCCCTTTGCTCACTGGATCGGGTTCAACATTGGTTGAAGAGTAAATATTTTATTTGCCAAAAGGAACTAGCTGTGGGAAAATTTTCATGGCTTTGAGAACGTAATTCAAGAATTTTTTTGCAAGACTTCCTTAGTGGAAGCTGGTCAGCTAGTAAGCATGATAAAGCAGAGAGTTTAGCTTTGGGGAATCACTTGGGGCTTCTGCATGGAGAATTTTGGAAGGGAGTCAAGGTTCAGCTGGGTGCATTTTGTGAAATTAGTCCTTTTTCTGATGTTTTTAGTTTGGAGGTATGTTTTCTGGTTTCTCTTTCATGTGCAAGCTTCTTATCTCAAGGGTTTTATCCATTTCTATTATCAATGACGCTTCCTTTGTTTTGCTTTTAGAGTACAACTATTCTAGCTAGCCAGGTTTGCTAGCCACTTTTGGGCCAAGTCTTGTTTTTTTTGACAATTCTACCCCTTCTATAAGTGGTGTTTGTGATTGTATTTTAAATAGAAGGGGTAAAAAGTGTAAAAATGCCAAGACTTGGCCCAAAAGTGGCCAGCAAACCTGGCTGTCTAGACTTACTCATTAGAGTATGTAGGGTTTGCACTCAACAAAGTCAAGCCCAAGTCCAAGATTAATTAATTTAGTCAGAATCAGTACAATCACATGATTGTATCTGCAGCTAAGAATCAATCCACATACATAATATTCGCTAATATATTCTTCTATTCTAGGTTTATCTTATTTGATGTGATTTGTAGTTGTTTCTAATTGTATTTCTAGTTTAGGTTATATAAAACCATCTTGGGTCTCTTGGAAGGTATCCAATCAATAAGGTTTTTCTTATTCTAAATTTATTATGGCATCAAAACCCTAAGCTCTTCTTTTCTGAAGAAGGAGCCTGCCATGGAAGAGTGATTCTTCTCTAAGAAGCTTCTTCTTCTTCTTCTTTTTCTTTTTCTTTTTCTTCTATGAAGCGATTCTACCATCATAAATTAATTTCATCATCATCTTGGAAGTAACTTAAGTTTGTGTGGTATGTCTTGCACTATCTCTCTCCCTTTCCTATTCAACACAACAACACTTCTCTTCTTCCACCAAGAACCAATAAAGTAAGTTCCTTTCTCTTCTTCCGCCAGGAACCAATAAAGTAAGTTCCATAAAGTTCATTCCCCATTTGATCAATTTATTATTGGGGTTTACTTTCTCATCTCTTATCTTCTTCAAGGTTGCTTCATTCAATTCAATTTCTCTTAAAACCCCAACATCCCATCATCAAAGTCTACTACTCTAAACAAAAAAACAAAAAATACAAAAAAAAATTTAATTCTCCAGTTAACATCACCAAGGTTTCCGACACTGTACCACTGCCGAAAACTTCTTCTCCAACGACCTCTCTCAAGTCGGACAACTCTCCTCAACCCCAACTCAATCAACAAGATCACTCCGCCATTCAACCATGCACATCTCTGGAACAAACCAGCCACTCTCAGCACCACAAAGGAGAAAACTCTCCTCCGAATTCTTCCTTTCACTGGAATCCTCGTCTCAGCCGAACTACTCTATCTTAGCTAGACAACTCGCTCGCTCTCTTCATCATACTCTAGCCGGCAGCCCATCATTTCATCTCTATCTGTAGCCGACAAGTCACACCTCTCCTTATTTCCTCTCTCATGGCCAAGCTCTCTCCGCCGGAACCTTATTTTCTGGTCACATCCCTCAACCGGGCTGCTTTCTCACCGAGCCTAACAATTATTTGATTCTCAAGTTCTTGTCACCACTGCCACTGCAGCATCATCTTCCCTGCTCCGATCTCCCCCTCCCCATTTTTTTCTTGGTCGAACAAGAGCACAGATAGAGCAGACAACCCTGCTCCCTCTCACTCATTGCAACCTTTATTCTCACACTTCTCCCAGCCAAGCATATCTTTCACTACTCCCCACAAATCTCTGGTCTATGGTTCCCTCTCCCTCTCAAAAGCTCTTCACAAATCTTCTCTTTCCCTTCTTGTCATTCTCAAAACCTATTTTATCTATTTTGTTTCTCAATCTCTTTATCGAATCATTTTTGTATCTTGCAATCACATCAAGCAAGGTAAGGTTTATGTTTCTCTTTTCAGTCAATTGACCTTGATTTTCGCAGTGTTCTTGTTTGACTGCATAATCAATCATTTGCATCCAAACCCCAAACTCCATCTCCTTAATCTCCATTTCAAATTCACTCATCCTCTTCACCAAATCCTCAAATTTTGTATTCACTCTTCTTCCCCAAATTGGCCTTCAAAGTTGGCTTGCACTCAACATAGCCAAGCCCAAGTCCAAGATTGATTCAGTCAGAATCAGTCCAAATACATGATTGTATTTGTAGACAAGAATCAGTCCACCTACATGATTATATCAGCAGCCAAGAACGAGTCCACATAATATTCGCTAGGATATTCTTTTATTCTAGGTTTATCTTATTTGATATGATTTATAGTAGTTTCTAAATGTATTTCTAGTTTAAGTTATATAAATCCATCTTGGATCTCTTGTAAGGTATCCAATCAATAAAGTTCTTCTTATTCTAAACTTATTACTTGATGATATAAAAAGATACAAAAAAGGAAAATGTCCAATGACACTTTGTGAGCTGATGTTCTCATTTGATCTCGTGTTTTTGCCAACAAGGTTTATGTACAATCTCAAGGATGTGGAGTCTATTGGTACCTACAGTTTGGTTTAGAGAGTAATAATGCAGATCTAGCATGTATAGAGTATGGACTGCCTTCTGTAACTGAAATGGACTATATCTTTTGGCTAGAACCAAGCCACAACCCCACTAGATATTGGCTCGTCGAGCCACAATCTTGTTCGTTTATTTTTTTATTGAAGTAGTAGTTCAATTATATGAGTCGGTATTTTGTCGTTGTGTTTGGAATACCATAGGAGTTGGAGTTGGAGTTGGGTAATGACGTGTGATGATGGGAAGTGTAGTCTAAATGTTATGCTCAAAGAATCACAGCTCGAGAGAGAGAGAGAGAGGGGAATGGAGTGACTTTGATCAAGAAGTTAGAAACAACCTTGAGACTAGCAACATTTACAATGATAACAAGGGAAACTCGATGCTGAAATCAACAATATATAGAAATCATTTAAAGAAACAGCTAGAAACTACTTTACTCCAGCTTCTATCTACACCATAGAAAATTTTCAGACAGGAAAATTAATAATAAGAAAAGTTTTGATGAATAAAAGTTTTTAACTTACCCTCTTATAATAAATAACTTATTCGGGATTAGTCCCTAAAAGATATTGTATTGTGGATGCCCCTGGACTTGCGATCCCCATCCACTAACTGTTATTTTTCAAATGAGCAAAGTTTTGATGACTAAAAATGTCCCGAAATGATAGAAAGGCTGAGATTAAATGTTGGCCTAAAAAACAAATAATTTGTATCTCGAGATGAATCAATGGTTTAACATGTAAAAAAAAAAAAATTAATGAGTATCTTGAGACATATTTAATGGTCTAAAAAACTTCATCAAACATCATCTTCTCCAACTCCATCCACCCACCAACCCACCCACCATTATGCAACTCCAACCTCACCATAACCACTGAACACATCCCCAGCCCACCCTCTCCTCTCTGCGTCTCCGTCGCACCCTGCTTCCATCCCCCTTCTCCCTCCTAAATGTCTCTTCGTGTCTCCTCGCACCATTCCAATCCACCCACCTCCTTTCTTTCCGTGTATCTTTCTCCCCAAATATCCTTATGTTCCAATTAAGGATTTTTTTTTTTCGTGAAATTTCATGAAATCTCGTCTAAATTATCGATTATTGGAAATTACGAAAGAAATGATTTCATTTTTTAGTAAATTTTGAGGTTTTTTTTTTTGTAAATTTTGAGTTTTTTCTCATAAACTTCATTTTTTCGTATAATACAAAAATTAATATTTTTTGAGGTTATTTTGGAAAATTTTCGGATTTTTCCATAAATTTTGGCGTTTCTCTTATTATTATCTTCTAATTATTTATTGATTTTTGAAACCACCCTTTTTTTTTCTAATTATCATTTTTTCTATTTATATATTGATTTTTGAAATCACCTCCTGATTTTCTAATTATAATATTATTTCAAAAATTGAAAATTCATTCACTTACGAGACAGTTTGTTAACAACCAACCTTGTGTTGGGACCCGGACTCAAAGCTGGACAAACTTAGGACAAAAAATGAAAAGTTGGTATAAATCATAGGATCCAAAAACAAGTTAACCAAAAAAAGGTCCTAGCCAAATTTGTCTCAACCTCAAGGTTGGGAACCACCTTTAATGTATGTATATCAAATGTAGAAATGAGTTCATTCAAACAACTTACCAGTATACCACCATAGGATATACAATCTTGTCTAAACTCTAGGATGTACCTCTGTAACTTCTTCATGATGTTCCACTCTAAATCATTGAATGGTGGTCGAATTGTCCCTGAGGCCACTGCTGGAATTCCACCCAAACATGTGAAGTTATATGGTGTAAATCCAATTCACACTTTAGAAAATGAAACGTGTTGTAGTATCCCACCGACATTATACAAGAGCAACTAGTGTAGATTTGTTTTAATGATGAGACATCATGGTGAAAATGTGTTACCACCAGGAATATCTTTCAATTTCTTGTAGTAATTGCCTGCTGCATTCCAACATCCTCTTCCTTGATAATGTTTGGTGATATTCTTATCCGCCCAATGGCTACTAGCATGCTTACAAGTTTGGGTTCCTCGAAATCAAGCAATTTCCAAATTTTGTTGACATCTAAAAGTAGTGAAGTTTGTGAGGGTGGTGGAAAAATTGATGCATCGAAGCTCTCTCTATGCTCGTATGCCCCCCCCCCCCCCCCTTTCATAGACTTGTTCACTCTCCATGGACGTGGTTGAGAATTTCGTTTGGATATTTTGTCGAACACTTGGAATGCACTTTAAACACCACCTTAAAAATGAACTCCAATTGTAGATATCTCAGTCTCCACTTGTTTTCCTTTTTACTACGAATCCAACGAGAAAAAGCTCAAAACACTGCAAATCCACTGAGAAATCTCAAATTAATTTTTTTACCCGACTTGGTTTCTCCTATCTGTTTATGCTCTCTATTGAGTTTTGAACAATTGGAGGGAGGAGGGGCAGGGTTTAAATTTATGGCTTGGGCTTGAGCAACATTTGAAGTGGTGCATAAGCAATTAGACTATTGTCGATGGCCCTGACATTGGGATGGGATAAGTGGTATATTTGAACCCAAACAATACTTATTCAACCCCTTGGCCACCAAAAAAATTTAAATAAATGCATTAACACACTAGAAATGCTCTAAAAACAAAGCGTTAGATTTATCTTATGGGTGCGCGTACAAGTGTTAAAAGTGGTAGGTCTGAAACCATTAGTGTTTTTTTTTTAACGAAAGACATCATTAGTTATTATTTATACATTTTTTAAACATGATTAATTAAAAGTTAGGTCATATGAACTTATTATTGTGGGTTTAATTTACATGAATGATATTCACATAATTATTACATAAAATACCTACAAATTTATATTTGTTAGTATTTCGAATATTGTCGTTTATTTTATTTATTTCATTTTTCATGTTTTTTTAGGAATTGGAGCTTAAACGAGGAAATTGCATTAGCGCGTTGAGTTTGGAAAAACAAGTCCAAAGTGACGGTTTCAGTGAAATTGAAAGGTGCTACAATGATAGAAACACATTCCATAACCTATGTGAATCAAACCTAAACCTAAGCCCAAGCCCGACCAAAACCTATTTATTCTTTTTCCTGCCACACACAAAACTCTCTCCCTCTCTCTTGGGGCAGCCCTCTCTTTCACGTCTCCCCCTTTTTGCCTGATCTCTCTTTTTCTGGCAGCCACCATCTTTTTAAAAATCTATCGATATTACTGTTTTTATTATAGTAATTTGTACAAATTAGATACAGAGTATTAATGAACTCTGATTAAGAGAATGTTTTTATAATAATTAGTCTAATTAAATTTTTTGTGTGACAGATTTGATTTATTTGTATTATTACATAACAAATAAATTGTGTTTTTCTATGTGTCAAACAAAAATATAGGAGATAAAAGCAAACCAATTTAATTGCTGAGGTGACATTTGGAGTCACTAAAGTTTTTGCTCATGATAGGCCAAAGAAATTCAGAGTTGATTTTAAAACATGGCAGAGCAAAATGTTATTTTACCTAACAACATTGAGTTTGGCAAAGTTTCTTACTGAGGATGAACCAAAGCCAAAAGATGGAGAATCCCAAGAGAGCCACAAGTAAGTGTTCCTTGCAAAGCTTGGAGGCATTCTAACTTTCTGTGTTGAAACTACATGTTGAATTTGTTGGATGAAGTTATGTATAAAGTCTATAGTACTATAAACAATGCTAAGGACCTGTGGGGGGCATTGGAAAAGAAGTACAAAACGGAGGATGTTGGACTAAAGAAATTTGTCAGTTACATGTTCATGGATTACAAAATGACTGGTGCTAAAAATGTCATTATCCAGATCCAAGAAATCAAAATTCTCATACATGAAATGCAGGCTGAAGGCCACGTCCTCAGCGAATCTTTCCAGGTTGCTGCTATTATTGGGAAGCTCACTCCCAATTGGAAAGATTTTAAGCATTATTTGAAGCACAAGCGTAAGGAGATGAGTCTTGAAGACTTAATCATCCGCCTAAAGATTGAGGAAGACAATTGTAGAACTGACAAACGCACACTGATTGAAACAAAGGTGCATGTCATCGAGAGTTCAAAGCAGCATAAGAACTCTCACAAAAGGAAGTGTTCCTCGAAGAATGGGGGAAGTGGCGTAAATCCCAAAAGCCTTGCGAATTTTAAAAGGTTCAAAGGCTTTTGTTATGTTTGTGGCACGAAGGATTACAGAAACTGCAAGGATGAAGACAACAAAAGGCAGTCTTCTCGAGCAAATTTGTCAGAAGCTCTTGCATGTCTTATCAAAAGGTTACACATTAGTGCCAATGCATCTGAGGTTAACTTCGTTAATCATCCTCTCATATAGTGACTTGACACCGGTACCACCCGCCATATCTGCAGAGGTAAGACCATGTTTTCAACTTATGATAAGTTGAATAACGATGACAAGGTCTTCATGGGAAATGAATCAGTCTCGGCAATTGAAGGCAATGGAACTGTGGTATTAAAATATACCTCAGGCAAGAATGTCACGATGATAACGTCTTGCATGTTCCAGAGATTAGGAAAATTTTAATCTCTCTGATAAAAAAATAGTTTTTGAGTCGGGGAAATTTGTCCTATCCAAAAACATAATATATGTGAGATGTGGTTTCCTTACAGATGGTCTTTTCAAGGCCAATGTAATGGTCATTAATAATACAAAATTTGTTTCTTATTTGCTTGAGTCCCCTTTACCGTGGCATGATAAGACTAGGTCATGTAAATTTTAAAAAAATGAAGAAGTTGGCTAGTCAAGGTTAATTCCTAAATTTGATAATAAATCACAACTCAAATGAAGGATTGTGTGGCAGCCAAATTTACTAAACAACATTTTCATTCAGTACAAAGAAACACTGAAAGTTTGGATTTAGTACACACCAATTTATGTGATTTCAAATCAATTCTTACTCGAGGTGAGAAGAAATATTTTATTACATTTATCGATGATTACTCATGGTATTGTTGTGTATTTATTAAATAGAAAAATTGAAGCAATCAATGCATTTGTAAAATACAAAACTGAGGTCGAAAATCAGTTAAATAAAAAGATCAAAATATTGAGATCTGATCGAGGCGGTGAGTATGAATCTCCATTTGTAGAGATTTGTGAACAAAATGGTATTGTATACCAAACTACTGCTCCTTACTCACCACAATCAAATGGAGTTGTTGAAAGGAAAAATAGAACATTGAAAGACATGATTAATACCATGCTTATCAACTTCGGTCTACCTGAGAACTTGTGGGGTGAAGCATTCCATATGGCAAATCATATTTTAAATCGAGTGTCCCACAAGAAATTTGATCAATTACCATATGAGATATGGAAAGATAAATGACCATCCTATGAAAAGTGTTGGGGTGCTTAGCGAATGTTTTTGTTCCACTACACAAAAGGAACAAACTAGGAGCAAAAATCATTGATTGTTATATTTTAAGAAATGCCAAAAATAACAATGCATACAAGTTTTTGGTGTTCAAATCTGATATCAATGATATTCATATTAACACTATCCTTGAGTCAAGAGCTGTGATGTTTTTTGAGATTGTATTTCCTCATAGGAAGGATTACATTGAATCAACACCACATATGGCTTCTGAGTCATCTAGTGCTCCTAAAAGAACACATGAGGTGTCAAATGAAGGGAGTGATCAAAATATCAATTGTAATAAAAATAGAAATGGTGATTTAGACGTAGCAAAAAAGCTCGAAAGTCCAAAACATTTGGTCCAGATTTTCTAACTTATATGTTGGAAATAGAGTCTCAAACATATAAAGAAGCAATGTCTACTCTTGAAGCTTCTTTCTGGAAGGAAGCTATAAACAGTAAGATAAAATCCATTATGCACAATCACACTTGGAAATTGGTTGATCTTCCTCTTGGACATAAACCAATTGAGTGCAAATGGATCTTCAAGCATAAAATGAAACCTGATGGTTCCATTGATAAATACAAAACTCGATTAGTAGCTAAAGGGTATAGTATAAAAGAAGGCTTAGACTATTTTGACACTTATTCTCCAGTGAAAAGGATAACATCAATTAGGAAATTAATTGCCATCATAGCACTTTACAATTTGGAAATTCACCATATGGATTAAAAACTGTGTTCTTGAATGGAGAATTAAATGAGGAAATATATATGGATCAACCGGAAGGGTTCTGAGACAAAGGACAATATCACAAAGTATGTAAATTTGTTCAATCTTTATATGGTCTAAAACAAACTCCCAAACAATGGCGTGAGAAGTTTGATGGAGTCATGTTGAAAAATGGATTCAACATAAATGAGTGTGACAAGTGTGTCTACATAAACAAAATCAATAATGACTATGTGATAGTTTGTCTTTATGTTGATGATATGCTTATCTTTGGGACTAATAATCAAGTTATTAAGTCCACCAAACTTATGCTCACTAAACATTTCGATATGAAAATTTAGGTGAAGCAAATGTAATTTTGGGAATCAAAATACTGTGAACACCTGATGGGTTAGCTTTGTTTCAATCACATTACATTGAGAATGTAATAGACAAGTACAAACAATATGGAATCAAGAAATCTAATAATCCATTCCATCCATCCCAAGTGCTACATAAGCATACAGGTCCAAGTGTTTCACAACTTGAGTATTCTCGCATTAATGGAAGTTTAATGTATATGATGAACTGTACGAGACCTGATCTAGCTTATACTGTGAGTAGATTAAGTAGATATACTTGTAAACCAAGTAAAACTCACCGGCATGCTTTGCTCAAGGTTTTAGGGTATTTGAAAAATACTTTGAACTATGCATTGCACTATAATAGATATTCTAGTGTCCTTGAGGGATACAATGATGCAAATTGGATTTTCTGATTTTGAATTAGAAAGTCCACCAGTGGTTACGTGTTTACAATGGCAGGCAGTGTCGTATCCTGGAAATCTTCTAAACAAATATGTATAGCTAGATCCACAATGAAATTTGAGTTCATAGCCTTAGACAAGACTGGCGAAGAAGCATAGTGGCTTTGTTAAATTTTAGAAGACATTCCATTATGAACACAACTAGTACCAGCCATATGCATACATTGTGACAATCAAGGCTCCATATGAAGAGCTCACAATTTTATGTACAACGGTCAATCACGACACATACGTCGAAGGCATCGTACCGTGCGGTAGTTGCTCTCTAATGACATAATGTCCATTGAATTTGTGAAATCAAAAAATAACCTAGCGAATCTATTTACTAAAGGTTTATCTAGATAACGTATAGACTGTGCTTCGAGGGGAATGAGTTCAAAAGCCTAATACACACAAATTATCATATACGAAAACCTTACTAAGCGATCGGAGATCCCATGGACTTAGTTCAAAAGGAAAACTAGTGATGGATAATTCATTGTTAAGCACTTAAAAGTATAATATTCTTTCCATTCCTATGGCGTCTATATCTTGCAAAAGGCAAGTAGTGTTTTGTAGGATACTTTTTATAGAAGCGGTCTCCTATTTAAGTGTGAGCTGGATCGGCTCTACGAGATTTTTATCAAGCTAAAAATCTCTATTAACACTTACACAACTGAGAATTGTTCAGGACCAAAACGAACACAACCAAGAATAGAATTTGAGTGGAATAATGCCATGTAAAGTTTATTGATTGGTTTTTCATTAACAACTAACAGTTCAAGATGAAATAGTTCATTAAGTAATTTTGATACTCTTTTACTAAGGAAGGTTCAAAGTGAAAGCTACATCATGATATGGCATTAATCCACGTACTCTTGATATGTCACGATTTTCTCATTCAAGTGGGGGATTGTTGGAAATTTTGTATTTCTATATTTATTGAATGAGTAAATCGTATGTTATGTAAACTCATTACATAAGGTCCTTTATGTAAGTCTTTAGACGAACAGATGTGTTGGTTTAATTGTGTCTTCTGGGAGCAGGTACGTAGTGTTTCATTTGCTATAAGTAGAATCTCAAATTGGCCATTTGAGATATCCAAAATATTAGCAATTCATCATTACAACAACAACCTAGCCCACAAAAGAAGAGTTTACATTCAATTCAAACAGGTTATTTCATGTTCATCTAAAAATCAATTCTTATTTCTATTAGCCTGAGTTTCTATCCTAAAGTGCATTAGGAACATAGACGAATTTGTTGTATCTTGAGAGAATAACAACTATTAACATTGTACCGAGATAGGTCGAATATTGTCTTAAGGATATTGCATTAAGCAAGCCTCAAATTATCCTATTTCCTCATGACAAAAGTGCAATGGCTCGGTGGTTGAGCAGTGGCGGATGGTTTCACTAGGTCACAGGGTCGAACCCAGTCAGCAGCATCTGGGGTGGGAGGGGGTAAGGGATTAAAAAAACAATCCTATCCCCTCTTTTCGCCCCTCTATCTTGCAAATTCCTCTCTGTACCACCACATGCTTAGTAGAATTTTCTATTATATTTCATTATTTTCAAATGCATTGTATAATTGAATATTGGATTGACTTGTGAACATGTGCATAATACTTTAACCTATATGTCATGCATCCATGGAAGTTACAATTATTCTATGTTATTGTTTGATTCTTATTAGTCAAGACTGTGATTAGTTGTGTCTTAAACAAACAATTAATGTTTGGGGTTTGCACATTGGTTAAAAGTGAGTCCATTACGTTGATATCAAAGACAATAAGAGATTTTCACCCCTAATATTGCTCGGATTCTAGGAGATAATAATTGATATTAGTATAATTCTATGAACACATGTTGGATGATTTGAAAGCCTTAGCATCCTTCTCTTTGATTCTTAAACTCAATTTTCATTTATTGTTCTACTTTCCATTAGTTTAGAAATTTATGATTGTTGTAACCCCATTTCAGATTAGTCTAGGGAGATCTTAGTTTTCGATTGTGTCTTTAGTCCTCGTGGGATTGACCCGTATTTGCCATTTTCTTTCATTTAGGCAACCGTGCACTTGCGGTATAACAATCACGACAAATTAACCTATTAATTTAGGTTGATAAAATCTGCATCAATGACTTTATACAAAAATAATTTGAAATAAATAATTTTTTTAGGATGTCACCATTTAAAAATAATTTTGTCAGTAATGAGAGTGTAACAAGCTCATCTCAACCTAATTTTAAGTGGGGTTCAAAAGTCATTTGTGGCGGGATCACTCGTCTATTTGTTATCATCAACGAGCACGGGAATCTAATACATTTATTTTGCATAAATCTATTTATGGATGAATGGAGAATTAAAACCTAATGTAGTTACCTAGTTCTAATAAAGTTGCACACTTTTTATATCGAAAATGTTCATAATTTTAATTACACTTGTTTGTGCCCACCTCAATAAAATTTCTGACTCTTCTCTTAGATGTTAAAAACGGTTATCCTTAGTGTAGGATGCGGCTAGGTGATGAATGGAAGGGAACTATCAAACAAAAAAAATGACTCTATGCGCAGTATGTTATATGATCATTTGATTTATCTGATTCCCTGCCGATGTTTATGTGGATAATGGCTCACTTAAGCTTTTTATCAATAAAGTATTTTTTTTTTCTAATTTCAATGATATCCTTACTTTCGGCAAAATGAAAAGTACATACTTACAAGATGTGAAAGTATTTTGGGAGATTCTGTTCTATTAGAATATCAAGAAATGAGCTTTCATGCATTGTCACGCCCCGACTTCAAGAAATTAACATCAATGATGACGAAAACCTTAAAGTAGTCGAGACACATTATAATCAACCAACTTCAAAGAGCTTTACAAAACACCCCAGGACGACGAAAATGTAAAATAAAACTCTAACAAGAAAAATAATAATAAATAAAATAAATAAAATAAATAAATATAAAAGATACCTATCTGGACAACTAAAAATACCAAAAATAGAAGTCATCTTTGAAATCCATTACAGAGGTAAAATGCATACTTTGACAATCACTACTAAAAGACTGAAACATAAACGAAGAAATAGATATACAACCAATCATCAAAACTGCAACCAACATATGAGAGGTACATTAAAAAAGCCAAAAAAGAAAATAAACATGAAAATATTAAGAGAAAAACTTGTTTGGCTCCGCTACCTTGAACACCTCCTCCACTTGCACTCCAATAAATGTGCATCCATATGCATGGGTCAATTAGTAACATTCTTGGGGTATGTGGTCTCTGGATGAGGGATGTTTGTTGATCATGCAAAAGTGGCAACCATTAGAGACTCGTTAGTTCCTACTTCCACATGCCAAGTATGCAGTTTCCATGCCATTGTCATTTTGTATAGGCGTTTCATTGATGGCTTTAGTACTATTATGGCCAGATCACAAAGTTAATGAAGGATGTTCCCTTCCCGATGGACTACCAACAAATCTTCAAGACGATAAAAACTAAGATGACGACTATGTCGATCCTTGCTTTACCAAATCAGAAAAAGAAAATTAGTTGTCATGTGATGCTAGTAAAACTGGAGTGGAGCAGTGTTATCCTAAAGGGGTCGACCAGTTACATTGTAGAGCAGTGAGCTTCGAAATGCACAATTAAATTATGGGTTATTTCCCATTGGGCCCCATTAGTTTATGGCTATTCCTCTTTGGCCCCTATTAATTTTTGTATTCCAATGTAACACTCATGATCGCGTGTTCAACCATGTTAACTAACAAATTTCATCCAAGTCTTCTCTTCTCCTACATCCATCTCTTCTCTTTTCCATCCAACTCTTCTCTTCTCCTCCATTTCTTCTCGTCTCCATCCATCTCTTATCTTCATCTTCCTCATCAAACACACAACCCAATCAGTCAAACACACAAACCCAAACCACATCGTCCCCACATTTCTCTCCTCTTCTATTTTTTGTCTTCTCATCTCCTCTCCATCCATCTCTTCTATTTTCCTTCATTTCTTCTCATCTCCATATATTTCTTTTCTTCATCTTCCTCTAGCGAGCTTGAGTGGGGGTGAAACTCATTATGAGACAGCAGATCTATCGCCTCCGTTCCAACCTCCGACCATCTTATCATCGTCAGCCGAAATCATCATCTTCGGTCGCATCTCTTAGCCGGACATCTCATGTTCTCCCTCGTCTCCACTTTTTCACTACTCTGGTGTTCCCTTTACTATATTTATATTGGCTGAACAAGACCACAAAGAGGAGACAGTAATGCATCCCACTGGTGAAGTTCCAAACAAAAAGGAGTTTATGATAAATTGCCATCAAGTTACTTGTGCCTTCCTTTGGTCATAGTTACAAGAGCAGAGAAGTTTGGGATCCGATCATGCAAAGACTTCAATTTCTCCTTGTAGCGTGTGAAGACATCTCTCAGGAGCAGGTTCTTGTTCTCAGTTGTATTCTTCCCCATTGCCCTTGCAAAGGCTTCCATGAAATGGAACCCATTTTCGAAGAGTCCTTTGCTAAAGCAAAAAATTTTTGCCCTCATACAAGCTCCTGCAAATGGATGACCCATCCTCACGGAGAACTGCGAGTGAGGGTTCTCCATTCGCACGAGTTGGCGCGAGGGCCAAATTTTTATTTTGCCCTTGCTAAGGCAACTACGAGTAGATAACCCATCCTCGCAGAATCCTTTACGAGAGTGAGAGAAAAAAAAATATAACGGAGAAGAAGGAGGTGATGGTGTGGTGGGGTCTTCTTGGCCGATGGTGACGATGCTTGTAGATTGATTCACTGGTCCTATAAGTCATTCTGGGTTTGTATTCAATTTATTGATAAATTTATGTTTAAATATTGTGGATTTGTTTTCATGTGTTGGATTGTTTAATGATCTGTTTGGCTTGTAAAATATGATTGAATGTATTTACACTAGTGAAGATAAATATGCTGGGGAGTATTTTGGAGACAAAATTCATGAATGAATGTTTAAATATTTTGGAACTTTTTTTATTTTTTTTGTTTCCAGAGAACACAAAGAGCAGAGAGAAGAAGAATAAAAGGGGCGGGGAGGGAAGTCGGAGGGGGCGAGGTGCTTGATGAAGAAGAGAAGATAAGAGAGTGAGTGAGAAAAAGAAAGGCACGAGAGTATGAGTGGAGCAGAGAGGGAGAGAGACGAGAAAAGAGATCGTATGAGTGATTTTTTTTAATTGGTTGTGCGGGAGAAAAAAGTGAGATTGATGGTGTGAGACAGTAGATTTGATGGTATCAAACAGTGCTTGCCTTTTTCAATACTTTCTTTTTTAGACCAACCCACCCACTATTTCTCTCTTTTTTGTAATCTCTGTTTTTTAATTCCCACTGTTTAATCTCTATCTCTCTTTCTCCCAACTTTCTTATGGACCACAAGATGAATCTCTCATATGGTTTGTGTGAGAGTTTTGAGGTGGTGCGGGTGGGTTCCATAAGTGTTGAAAAAGGGGAAGAAAAATAACTTTGGTTCGGTTTGGACAATTAAGCAAGGGTAAGTTTGTCTTCTAATGTATGGGTTTGATGAATTGCCCGACTCTTACCGGATCTTATTCATTTCTTGGAATAGGAGGGGTTAAACCTTTTAACCAAACATCCCCTGTTGTATACACCAACTGATTCTGCCATCCCAATCTGTTACTAGACATCTGTGTAGCATTTCCGTCATTACCCTCAAATAGTAGCATGTATGTGTTCATCGCTGAATTTATAAACCAAGCGCTCCAATTCTTGAAAAATGACAATGAATTCAAAGAATGTAGTCGAGCATCAGAAATGAAAGTTTGTCTACTATATAAGGCATCCAATGTAATTTAATTTGTTTGTAAATATGATATAGTTTCTTTACAACCATGGCTATTGCTCACATAGCAGTTTACAGTAACAGAGAAAACACCAGTTTTTTCCACATGAGAAAGTCATGGAAAAAGTTGTACATAACCAGTTAATATAGCCATTCCCAATATGAGAATGGGCGGAAGAATTACAAATGCTGCAATTGTAGCAAAAAAACTGGAATCGTTCCTCTTGGACACATTGTTCAAGTAGGCCTGTCTTTTGATGTTTCTCTTCTGTGAAATGGTTAAGAAATTGGCACTCACCTTCTTAAGATTCTTTTTTCCCAATGGAATTGTGAAGTTTTCACCCTCTCTATCTCCAACCAATTGATAGAGCTGCTCCCTTATTGTAGATGGTCTGCATGACTCTTCCTCACTCACATAACCTGGTCAACCAGCACATGAGAACACTGTCTACCTAACTCGGACGATAAAAAATGGGTTTTCTTATGGGCAAAAATTTAGTGAAAATTAAGTACCATCAGAAGATGAACTGGTTGAAGTCAATTGTTCCAGTAGATCAAGCTGTGTGCGTGTCGATGATAGAGATTCTACTGAGAAAAAAAGGAGATTGCATTTTAGTATCAGAATCTGAGGACAAGATTAGCTTGGAGAATAGTATGTAGAGGGTGGTGGGTTAGCAGATAAGCTAGAATCGGTTGCCAAATTTTAGTTAATGTTGAATGGGAATTTGAAAAAGTAACATAAACCGAAATGCAAAAAACTAAAATCAGAGGTCATAAATTTTTTTTGCATCAATAAACATTGTGTAGTGCAAGTGCCATGTGTTCAAGTAGACTCCTCCAGTGACAACAAGCGCTATTACTGAAATATGTAATAAGCACTCTCGAATATTTTCCTTCACTTTTAAGTTAACAAATTGTTATAATGGGCATCATCCAGAGAGTGATAATGTAATGAAAACAATGAGCACATCCTAAATTATGTTGTAGAGTTTCAATTATATTGGTTGGGATCCTAAAAAATGGGATTGAAATAGTACTAGCTAGCCAGTGAGTGTACATGCGTACCTGTGAAACTAAGAGTTTCCTCATCCTGCTGCTCTGTTATCTCTCCATCACCTAACCTGTCTGATTGTGCATCTGCTGCAGCTTTGAATGATGAGGAAGAACTCAGATGGTTTGCAGCTGATGATGATGAGGAGGTCCAGAGCTTAAAGAAAATATGGGAGTGTTTTGGGCCAATGAAGTTTAGAGGAGTGGGACAAGATTTTAGATTTGGGTGGATAGATGGAGCTGCACCTACTGAAGCTGAACCAATCTTCAAGGCCATAGAATTAATTAACAACCCTTTCTTCTCCTTCTTCTTCTTGCTTTTTCAATCAGAAAATCCTCCCAACTGCCATGAATTATCAACCCCTCAATGCTTATTATTTTCAGAAAACAGCTCCACCACAAAAACTAGAATGTGGTATATTATAGCTATAGCTAGATTTTCTTTTTTGTCGATTGGACGTATAATAAAACCCACGCGCACAACTTTTTTTTTAAAGACTTGATAATACACTCTTTTTTTTTTTTTTAAAGACTTGATAATACAACTTTTTTTTAAAAAGGTTTTTATTGGATCCTAGAATCATTAAACGCCTTGATTTAAACCTGGACTTGTACTATCATCCGCCACAAATCTACTAGCTGAGCTAGTAACCCATTAGCATTTGATAATACACCTCAAATTTTGAAAGTAATATTACTGACCAAAATTACAGAAAAAAAAAATCAAAATTGATTTTCGGATAATCAATTTGGTATAAATATAGACCCATCATGAGAGGAATGTGTCGAGACTAAAGTTTACACGCAATATTGTCTTTGTGACACGCCACCCCAACTTACTTTGGCTTGATATAAATACATACAGAGCTTTGCTAGGGGTCGAGGGATGGGTGGTAATCACCCATCTGCCTCGAGATGAGCGTATTGGATTCGAGATGTGCAATGAAGCTCATCTCGAGGTGGATGGGTGGCTTCCACCCATCCCTCGCCCCATTCCCTCGTTCCCTCCCTCGACCCCTAGAATTTTCGATACATTAAAGATACTTCTTTCTGACAGCTCCTATCTCTTCTACTTGTTCACGTTGTTATTGTTGGCGTCTAGCTCACTCCAGTTAAAGGGTAACAATGGCGTTGTCCTGGATCGTGAGGGTTGAGCTAATGCAAAATATGTCTTTTTTTTTATATGCGAATAATTGAATGTGTTATATATATATATATATAGATGTCATGGATGAATATATATTATAATACAATCATCCACTTCTCGTCTTGAGATAAACGATATACGGAGGTGTGTCTGAGAGGTCTGGTAAAACTTGAAGGAAAGTAAGTAGATGTCATGTGAGAGTATCAAAAGACCAGTGGTTCTGGTTTCGTTCTTCCCCCCTTCAAGATTTTTTTTGCATCTCATGTCCCTTTCATTCTCTTTATATAAGATTATAATATGTCTACATGTCTATAAGCATGTTTATTCATAGTTTCTCACTTCCTTTATATATCAGTTTTTTCTCAGATGATACCAGGATCACTGGGATGAAGATTGATGGACTTAATTATTATTTTTTTTAATGGTTTTGATTGTTTTGACTTTGAAAATAAACTTAAGAGAATAAGAATGAGAATGAGAATAATCTTGGCATGCGCAACACTTATATCTTCATAGTTAGTAAATAACTTGGGATTTTACCCATTTAACTGGATTTCATTTACCCAATTTATAGTACTATAGTACTGCAGTAGTACTTCACATAGAAACTGATCAATGAATGACATTGGGATGAATTCAACCATTAATTGCTTTATTATTCTGTTTACTAATCATTGAAGGGCTAATTAGTTAATGGGAACTCAAGGTTTGATTTGATGGCATGAGATGACAAACATCTTCATCAAAGTTTTGACATCTAATACCAAGAAGAAAAAGGCCCTATTCGAGTATGGCCTTGCAATCTCGATAAATATTACATCCAACGATCCTTGCCTATTTTGAACAGCTGGATGGAAAGATTAATTAAAATTTTTAGAGAATAACATAACCTAAAGCTTTCTCCTTACTTAGTTCCGTGCCTTTCATGCCCCTCTACAACCAACCATAATATATGTATATGATTATAATATAAATTTCTCATTTAAGAACTCCACTCTTCTAAACAACTCATATAACATGACAAATAAGGAAAACCTGTTGGAGTTAAATCCATTTGATAGCATCTCTATGATTGACTGTGAGAAGGATAGAGGGTTGTAAGAATCACAAAACAAAAGGATAATTTTGGTTGGTGAGTAAATTAAGAAGACCAAGACTCCTATTTTCTAATCTAATTGCAAAACCAACCAAGTACAACATCATTTTCAGTATTATTATTATTTTTTTTAATGTTATGTTATCTACCTCATCATCCCAAAACATCAACAATCTACTATTTAGGGAGAGGGGAGGGAATTCCAGGGTAAATTTTTTGAAGCTATGGAGAAAAGAGCAAGTAAAGCTTCACACAATATCTCCAAGAATGATAAAAAGCAAGTTAACACTTTGTCAAAGGTGTTAAGACCCAAGGTTTATATCATTGATTCTTCAATGTTTAAGGAGCTTGTTCAAGAATTAACAGGTAATGGAAATGTACCAGTACCAGTACCAGTACCAGTACCAGTAACCATACCGGCACCTGTACCTGTATCTCTACCCATGCCTGTCGAACCTGTTTCATCACATTGCAAGATAGAAGCACCTCCAATATTCAATTTCCAACAACATGTTATTGAAGCAGATTCAAGTTTGGATACGTCTGTTGATGATTCTACAGATTTGGTTGTGGAAATGTTATTGCCATCTTTAACTGACTTCAGAGGTATTCAGAGTTCATGGATGGCCACGTATGCACAAGGGGTGTCATATCAAGAAACCGGCCTATATCAGGAACCCGAACCATTTCCATTGTTAGAGGATTATAGTTTTCAAAGTGAGCAGGAGATCTGCATTTCTGACTGTGACTTCTCAGAGCTATTTAACATTTGATTTACAATTATCATCCAAGGAGTAGAATATATACATCCGTTACATTCATCTTTATTTCTTGTTAAGTTCAATTCTTTCAATTGTACACAAGGTAAAAAAAATTCTTTGATGTGCTTTGAGTTTGTACAAAGAATACAATGTAAGATGTGATATGTTGTAATCAGAGTCCCACGATTTGAGTTATGACTTGTCGATTTGCAAACAATAGCCTGGTTTGAAAACCATATTCTTTAGCTTTCACTGGTTCACCCATTTTAGATTTACAATTTTTTGTTACTTATGAATTTCTCCTAGGAACAAAACTTTCATTATTATTCATTTTCCAATCCAAAACCAAGACCAGACACTGAGGCATTGAAAAATAACCCAACGTAAATTCAATTCAAGACGACCCAAATTTTTACCCAAGAAAACCAATTTTAGATTGGGATAGTGGTTCTTGCCTGAAACCTTGGCCTCGAGTACCATCTCTTCCAATACCATGCCAACAACTGTTGAGTTGAGAAGGACAAAGCTTGGGTTGGGGCAGCCACAAAAATTGGTATTTCTTCACCGTTATGTTTAAAATGTCACAATTACGTGCATGTCTAGTAGTGTGCATGAACAAATATGAACGGTTGGTGAAGCAGCATAAGACAGAGTCCATATATTTGCTAATATGAAGGGTACAAGTGAAGGCACACTTAATTTGCAACAAACTTTTCATCTAACATAGAATCCATAAAATTCGTTTTAATTATCAGGTTGTTGCACTAGATTTATTATTATATTTCACATTTTTTTCTTGTTTATGGCAGATATTATATATGTAATCCCAAACCAGACAGTAGTTTTTGTGGGTTTGTAACAGTGAAGTCTGTTTATTTGGTGGATCCTAAACCGAAATAGCCTTGCAGACAAGACACGGGAAATAAATAAGATAGTACATATTCTGCTGCAATTTTGTTAAGACGCTAAATATTGAAACAAAGGCCAACTTCAGCAGTCTGCGTTGGCCATTGCAATTAAACTTGGATAAGGCGAATTCTCATACTTCCCTTCCCACCTGTAGATAAATTTAGACTCCAAGCTTAGGCAAGTTACATGAGACACTGTAACTTGAATGGATAAGAGATTCTGAGTCCTTCGCAACACATACCTGCTTGCTTCTGTGGTTGGAACATGGAGCTCAAGGTCTTCTTTGAACGGCTGGAAAACCAGGTCTACTTTCTCACTGCTCACTTCATCCAGAGTTGCTGGTTCCCACTGTTACAGGGAAATGAAAACTAAGACTACGTTGAGAGAAGATGATAGAAAGGATATTATCGAAATCATACCTTTGGAGTGTTGTCTTTATCAACAATTACAGCTCTGATGCCCTTTTAAAGCAGAAAATATGGAATATTAGTTGAACTACTTGGAATTTTTTCTTTTCAGAGGAAAATATGAGGGAATAATATAGTACCTCATAGATATCATTTGATATTCTGGCCCGTAATATGTTTATTGTGAGTCTGAATTCTTTCTTCAGACATTCAGCTAGAGTTTGATTCCTTCCTTCTCTAATCTAGAAAAGTAATATCAGGTGGGATATTAGAAAATCAATTTGGGTTTCTCAAGAAATTAACTATTTCTGATGAAAGATGAAATATATATATATAACTTATGAATGCCTAAGAGTATCTCCAACGGAGAAGTGTTTTAGAAGTGTGTAATTTTCTTTTTCACCTTAGATAGTAAAAAACAATATTTTTCTTCCACTGAGTAGTGCAAACAGATAACTTTATGTAATAAAAGGTGGGAAGTATAGAAGTACATCAAGAGATTCAACAGTAGTAATGTGTTTGTTAAAATTCTGGCAGCAGCTAAAAGTGCTGCGTGGCTATTAAAGCAAAAGCTGATGCTTTTTCATCCAGTTTTTACAATAGGGTTGGAGTGATTGCTTATTTATTCTTGAAGCAAATGTGGGGTAAAACAGAATGACGTGGTGTTGAGTTTTATGCCTGTTAGAGATAATGTAAGTATCAAATTTGGCAAGAAGATACAAATGCAGAACTCAAGGATAGGATATGAAAAAAGCTCAATATGGGGTGAACTGAAATTTCGTATCTATTTTTTTTTTCGTTGTTGAATATTAACACCTAAAATAATAATAAATACATAAAATATATATATATATATAATAATAATAATAATAATAAATAAATAAAACCTTTAGCCATGTCTATGTTTTACAGCTCAAAGAGAACATGAGAAAGTGAATTGACCAGGAATTTAAAACTACAGAAGGATACCGACACAGTATATTATTTAGACCCTATCTTGAATGTCGATAAGAATAATACTAATTTCTTTGTGAAAATGCCAATTCTACTCGGGTGTATGCATTGAGAACAAAAACCCCCATGGAATTTCCATAGCTTGACAATTCACTATTAAGAAATTAGAAATATAAAATTAAAAAATTCCTCACAAAATATTGAAAACTATGAATGTTCTCGAGATTGCAAACGTACTGATCTAAGTGTGATCTTCAGTCCTGTTGGAGATGATCTTTTCAAACCCTTCAAAACTGCAGCTATCCAATCATTTCCTGGATTGCCTGCCTCCACTTCCTAATAGTAATATATCATGGAAGATAAGAATCAAGATATCTAAAGCAGGATATATCATTGCCAATAGAGCATATTGTCGGTACAGGCTAACTAATATATCGTTTGGGGCAAAAACAAATAAAAGAACATCTTAATAACAAGAACAGCAACAACAGAAAAAACGCTTAACCTTAACAATTATTCTGATTAGTACTAGGAATGAGCACCATCTGGTCTTAACTTACAATAGCTGCCTCAATAAGAAGAAGAAGTTACATTAAACAAATATGACTACTGTTGGCTGCCTAGGTTTCAAAGTTAACAACAGAACTCTAACTTCACAGCTGTACTCCTTTAACACTATGTAACAACGATACCATGTCGGTATCCTACACGGATACAAGGTTGTCGAATAGGGGGTTAATGGGGAAATGGATTTGGAGGCATGTCTAAAGACTATTTGGAGGAAAGTAATCAAACAAAAGTATGGGGCTTCTTGGAATGATTGGTATTCGCAATAAACCCACTGGTCGTATAGGCATAGCAGTTAGGTTTGAAGAGCCATTTCAAACATTCAAAATGAGGTTTGTTCTAATGCCTCAATCAAGATTAATTCAGGTTAAAAAACTTCTTTCTGGGAAGACAGATGGCTTGGCGACTAATATTTCAAATATTCATTCCCTTTAGTATACAATCTCTCAAACAACAAGTCTGGGGAAGTAACAGAATTCTTCACAATTCAAGATAATATGCCTAGTTGGAAGCTTTTCCTAAGAAGAGGCACGAATGAATAGGAAATTCAGCAATTGCTCAATTGTTGGACATTCTTCAGGCCATTTCCCTCGATCATAATGATGATCTTTCTTCGAATTCAGCAATCTGTAAGCGAACTCCTTTCCCAACTAAAAGTATTTAGCCAAACACTCGCCTCAGAAGATTAATCTCTTCCTTTGGCCGGCTTGTCATGGCCATATTCTAACAGCAGATAACGTGCTCAGAATAGCTATTCAGTCCAACCCAATTTGCCGTCTTTGTGGGACAACTCCAGATTCCATCGGCCAATGGCTGATCCAATGGGATTTTGATGTACAAGTATGGTCAACCTGTTATCAAACTAATCCCTTAGATAAATCTACATTGATCAATCCAAGAGAAAACCCTAGAGTCATATTTGATCCCTTAGCAAAGTAACTAAGCAAACACAAGTTAGACACAACAATTTATGTGGTTCGGCAGATCGCCCACTCCTAGTTAGTGATAGACCGCCCCTTGAGTTACACTACATTAGTGAAGAACAACAAGATTATAATCAAATCTCTCTAACCCCTTTGCTCTGTCTTGTTTTTATCCTCTCTCAGTCCTAGAATTGCCAAGAAGTTCCCTTTAGAGACTAATGCAGTGTGTCTTTGAGTGAATCCAGCTACAGATTATGAACACAACCTTCCTATGAACTTCGACAACTCTTCATCAATAACAAAGGGTAGAACAAGCAGATTTCAATCTTTATTTTCTAAAACCTTCCTATTGATCTCTGGCGACTTTTCACCAAGAACAAAAGCAAAACAAATTCATGAACTACCCATATTGATCGGGAACAAATTCATGAAGTTTCCATCCATGGACATCTTTCTCAACTTTAGTAATTCACCTTTCATTGCTTCCATCATTCTTCACTTGTTGGAGAAAATTAGCCCTCCAATTTTACCAGCACAATTAGTGAGAATGAGCCAATATCAATAATGAGGACATTTTATCACATCCCAATAAGCCGTAGTCGAATGATGGGTGTAAGTAGCATGTCATCAGGGTTTTATTAGGGTTTTGTATTTCTATAAAAAAGACCCTAGGGCATTGTAAAAGAGGAAGCAAAAGGGCTAACAAGATGGCTCTATAAACATGGAATCACTGTAACCTATACAAAGAATAGCGAAATTGGAACCCACCAAAGGATCCTGGGGAGTAGCTCCATAGGGAACCCCGTCCAATGCTTTTGTCTGTTTCCATACTCCACATGTGATTCTTCTTCTTCTTGAATCTTGAGGACTACCTAAACTTACCCGAGCATATTTTTGCCCTCAACAACCAACACATTAAACTTTTTCAAGCCCTGACATTCGCTACAACTTATATGATCAAAAAATTTCTTCCAAGGTAAATGGTTATTCCTTTCAACTGATGTGTGTTCAAAGTCCTCCCAAAATAAATTTTCAAAGACATTAGACAACACCATTGCTTGATGACAAATTCATGTGCAAATTAGTTACAAATAGATTTCTCCTATGCATCCACGGAATAAAAAATAAGTTTTTCATCATCTAGATACATATCATACAAGGGAGGCGAATTGCAGTCCACCAACACTTGTTTTCTTCAATTCTATAAACAAAAACCAAATCCCCACTATCCATTGCCTCCTCTTAGGTAGATCCGGCTACAAATTTCAAGAACCTTCCTTTTGATCTGTGTGACTCCTCACTTCGAACAAAGGGCAGAACAAACAGATCTCAATCTATGTTCTCTAAAAATCAATCTAAGCTTCCTATATTTCATTTATTTGCTCCCGATCAATATATATACATATTGTGTGTGTGTGTGTGTGTGTGAGGTTCGAACCTGAATGCAAACAAATATCCGGTTCGAACTTGGGTTCAAAACCTGCCTTCAATCTGGAAGACATGCCTCCTGAGTCCAAACCTGAAGGCAAACCAAGTTCATGTTTGAACCTGACTTCAAACTCAAATTTTGAAATTTCTTGAAAACCCTTGTTTTCTCGAATCAGGATTTGAACTCCAACCTCCTTGCACCTATTTTGAGCATTTGAACCTGAATTGAGATCCATATTTCAACGCAGCCTTCTTAAACGAGTTATGCACCACCAAATAATTCAATGCCTCTCACAAATCAAGTCTTGAGCATTGGAATAGACTTCATTCGAATCACCTCTTGGAGAATGGTCATGGACAATCTTCCCTCATTCTATTGTGTGGTGTTTATCGAAATAGAGGAAAAAACAAAACTTTTAACAATAGTGCAAAGCAAATAGAACAAGTCATAATTTAATGTAACCTAAACTACAAATTAAAATAAATCTAAACAAAACTAAATAAACCTAAATAATCGCAATTAGAGTTCCAAAACCAACTACAAGCATTGGCCAATTGGTCTTATTTATACTAAACCTAAATTACAAATCAAGCAATATGAAAGCCCTAATCTTCACTTTAATGGGCTTACCTAGGGCCGACCCAACAATCAAACTAAATTAACCAAACAAACTAAATTCTACGTTACATCATCCTCACCGGATTGAAGAAGCTCATCATCGAGCATGAAGTCGAAGAAGTCCGCCGAACATAAGCAACCGATAAGATAACACAATGCGAAATGTACGTCAAACAGTCGACCGTGAACGTTGCCATGATACACACTTTCCATATATAGCACCCATTCTGAAAAGTTGCAAGGTGACTCAAAAAGCCATAATTAGTAATAAACCTATTGAGAAGACCACAAATTCCTTATATGGATCAACATAATCATCGTTACTCATTGTCTTTGCCTCATTGGGAATCTCATCATCCTCTTGTCTAAAAATGGGAAAGAAATCACAGAAGTCAATTGACCCACATTTAGAAAATCGAGTACGTGTGATGGTGCCCTTTACTTCCTCAAAAAGCAAAAGGGGCTCTGACAAACACTATGACTCATCTTGCTTTTTTCGCATCTGTTCAAATGCTTGTTTCTCAAATATTTCTTGAAGCGTTGCCATCCTAGTGTCAAATATATTGATCATGTGTCGGTACCTCTCCTCTCCATTTGCTTCTTTTTGTTTTCTCATTTCTGTCATCCGCTCCGCATTTGTTTTTGCTTGTTCTCTCCAGGCATCTAAGATGATCAATTAATCCACTTCCAAAACATTTGAAATTAGAATTGTAAGCAACAATACGTGTAACTTATTTAGCAGGCGTGGTAGGGACCAAAGTTGTTTGAGAGTAACTGGAGTAGGCAAATGATACTGTGAACGTGCTTCGGCCTTCTTAGCATACTGCTTTGCTTATGCCATGGTGGTAATCGGAATTAAACCCAAAGCCTCCTATATAAGCTGGGAAAGTCCATGTAAATACTTGTCAACCTTTTGTTGTTCAGATTCATTCATCTTCAACCTACTACACAAAAAACAAAATTCCTCGGTGTATACAGAAACTGTAGACTTAACCTACCTGCCAAACAAATCTAGTTGATAATCTTCGGGGATGAAAGCACGTTGTAATAAGTTTTTCTTCTTAGGTCACGTCTAAACTGGTGCCTTCACCAATAAATGTCTCTCCGCGGTCAAATCTCTCCATCAATTAGATGTAGTACCATGTAACTTCGTTGCAACTAAACACAGCTTTAATACCTATTAGAGACTTATATTCCAAAATCTTGTCCATTTGGTCAAACCAATCAACAAAAACATGAGCGTCACCAAGACCAGAATAAGTTATAACATCTAATTTAATATCACCATGTTGTACACGTTCCAAGCAATGAAAAGGAAACTAAAGTCATAGGTAAAACATCAAAATTATTCTCACCTCCATAAGCATCATGATGGACTCGTCCCAATTGATGAGGACAAAAATTAGCTCATTGTAGTAGTGCATAGAAGTCCATATCAAAGTCATAAGCTTTGTCCTGTGGTATATTAGTCCTATGATGTTGAATAATATCATAATCAGAATCATTGGAAAAATCAACATGTGGTGGGATGTACTGAGTCATCAGTGAAGAATATCTTCATCTCCCTAAATAGTTTTCAAAGTATCTTCAGAGAAGAATCAGGGAATATTCTTCAGTGAAGAATATTCAGTGAAGAATATCTTCAGTAAAGAATCAGAGTAGCAAATGAAGTGGGAGTAAATATCTTCATCTCCCTAAATAGTTTTCATGGAATCCCTGTGTTCATTTCTGATGAACTTGTTGAAATGCAACTAGACGACGGGGCGTTGTACGTCGGAAAGGAACGTGATCAAGCGGAGGTTCATGTTCAGTCCTACGATGAAGGAAGGTCGGTAGACGCGTTGCCAGCTGCTGCTCGGGCATGGTTGTTGTCGTGGGTGGCGGCGATAATGGGTCATGTCTTTGCGATGTTCCAGTTCCAATCCGAGTAAGTCCTTGCCTTCCCTCACTTTTATTCCTCTTCCTCGTTGCATATTGATCTCTTCATCCCTGCTTTCTCTTCCTTGGGTTTGGGTGGGTTAGGGATTTCATCAATTTTCTTTTCAATTCTCTAACGAACGACTTGTTGGGGATTTTGAGCAAATTGTAACTCGTGATTCACAAAGTTCATTTCCCTAGCAACCCTAGACTTAGGGACTTCGAACAAATCAGGGAAATTAGGGTATCTGATGTAGAACATATCACATTAAATTTTATGGAAAAACATAAAAGGAAGCTGGAGAAGAAGACCAAGCTAATTAAACCAAGCCTAGAACTCAAGAATTCCTTTGCCATCTTGACTCAACTCAGTTTGACCAAGTTATGTAGAACATATCGCAGTATTCTCCACAACCACCCTTTTTTTCTTTCGATCCTCTTCGTAAAGACCGTTGTTGCGAACTACTAAATTTGAGTATTATTCCTCTAAACGTGGGTTTTCATGGCTTCACAATGCGACAATTTGTAGATAGCCTGAATATCTGACTCTGGAAGGTTAGGTTTATCTTCCTCATCTTCGTAGTTATCAAACGAATGAGCCTTTTCCCAATCAATAAGAGTAGGGTTTAGCTTCTCTTCTCTAGAAGAATCCGAAAATATCATATCTCGTTATCCAGCCTGACGATGTGATTTTTCACGGATAGCTTTAGGTTGTCGACGCGCAAGGCAGCAGTCAACACTCCGAGATGTCCACGAGGGTTTTCTCCATGCGTTCTATCCTTGCGTTTGGAACTCTAGTTCCTATAAGCATCATCTTTGTCCAAAGATTTTACCGCTCTAATACCAAAATTGATAGATTTAATAGCAGAACCGATAACAAATAAAACAGAAACTTGAATTGACAATTTTTTCACTCTGATAATAATTTTCTAAATTTCAAAACTGGCTACAAACTTGATTTCTAATAATATTTAAGCAAAACCTTAAACTTATTGGATTCCTACTTGGGCTTACATTGGACCGGCCCAACTATTTAAATAAATATACCACCAATTACCATGTGTTAGGGCAACCGACCTTACATTCAGGGTTTAGTCATTAAAAAAAGTTTCCTTGTTTGCCATTTTTAAGTTTCTCAGGAAGGGACCTGTTAGACACCTCATACCCCCTGTCAGATCACAAACAAAAGTTACCGCATCTTTTTTCCCAGATCCAAGATAATTGACATGCAAAGCATCCCTTTTAAATTATTTCTGAACTAATATCCACATTATCATTCAGTTACTAGTTTGATTAGATACATTAAATCAACATTTGAAAGTTATATTAGTGTCCAAATCTACTTTCCTTTTATACAAATTAATACTAAAAGCACTAAACATGGTGAAAGATGCAGTAATCATATATTCAAAATTGGTTCAGAATGTGTCTGCTGTCATAAACTAAACAGTCACTTGCATATTCTTTTGCACAATCAAGGCTAAGGAGAAACGTATTTAATATATATTGACAAGTATAGAAGCTTGTACAAACATGAGTTCCTATATATAGTTATCAAAAACGAGAAGAATGACATGAAACCAGAAGGTTATTTATGCATTCTGTGCTGATATAGAAATAACCTAATCGTAACATGCCCATATATAGTAATCGTAATCCTAGAGAGGTAATGTGGCAAAGTTTACTAACTCACAAAAGATTTAAAGATCTCCTCCACAGACTCATTGGAGAAGCACTCGTCAATTGTGACCTGCCTGCAAAAGAATAACAGCATATTTGTATTGATTCAAGCAAAATCTTATCTTCCTCTATTCTTCCCTATAGTCAAGAAAAAATAGCCCTACAAATGCTTTATCAGTTTACTTGTTCAAGATGCTTTCTTCATCAGGTTTAACATCCAAAGCGAACTCCTCGATCAGTGACTTGACTGCAAGCTCATCACCTGAGTTTAATTCAATCAGACGCTTCTCAAGCTCGGGCAATTTCTGCAATGTAAACATCAAGTCATGATGAGTAAACAATGAGTAAACACGCTTTTTTTTTTTTTAAATAAAACAGTGCTTGCATTAAAAAGAGGGGGAAAGTAATACAAGGCACTGCGCTGGTCAACTAGCAAAAAAACAAACAAAAGAAAGTACTACAAAGAACATATGGTATCCCAATTAAAAATGCAAGTGTTAAAAGGCTGATCTGTAATGACCCCCAAAGTGATTCCCCATTGCCAAACCAGAAACTTGATTGAGTTTGTCAGGTGAGGAATGTCTTTTGATTTCCTCTTGAAAATAATGTCATTTTTTTTCCTTCCAAATGATCAAGATAGTAGCAAGGAGGACTCTGTCCCATAAGTCATAACCATACTCCTTTTACTGAGAGGTCACTTCTCCAAGCTTTGCCCATTGAGTTTACAATTAGCCACACTACAAATGGAAGACAATCTCATAGAGAAAGAGCATAAGAAGAAGATATGTTTTATGGATTGTGATTGCTGCTAGCACAGGGAACACTTTTTTGTGATGATAAGTCTCCTAATAGCTAGATTATCCAAGTTGGGATTTTTCCTTGCCCCATAGCCCAGACAAAGAAGTTGAGTCTAGGGGGAATTTCTTTCTTGCAAAATTTGTGCTCAAAAGGAAAAGGGAGGGTCACTAAGTTCACACTAGCACTCGCTTGGGTTTGAAGCTTCATACCATTTCTACTTATCTTCTCTGTCAGCTAGCTCACATGATGGATTGCTTCCAGTTGTAGCAGAAGAATGGGAAGCTCTTCATCCTTTACTCCTCTTCTAAGCTGAGGATCCCAACATGGGGATAGAAAGTTGGGCCCTAATATAAGAAACTGTAGATGTCTTAGCAAGGGAGGGTTTGTAAATAGGATTGAAGATATCAGTAAAAGGCTTAGAGGTGCACCAGTTGTCTCCCCAAAAAATGATTTTGCTCCCATTTCCTAGATCAAAATATATATGGGCCTGAAATTGTTTCTTCAAATTCATTATACCCTTCCACCATGAGCAACCATATGAAGTTGAGACTTGAGATCTGCTTGATGAACTAGCCTCCTGTTTGTCTCATACTTCTGCTGACTGATGGACCTCCAGAGAGCATTTTGCTATACCCCAAAGCCATTTAGAGAGCAAAGCCTGATTGATGTGATTGAGTTTTCTGATGCCTAAGCCTCCTTGATCTTTCGGTTTGCAAACATCGCCCATTTGACCCAGTAATAGCTCTTATCATTTTGATTTCTCTACAGATTTGCTCAATATCTTGTTGTATACATATTGTCATGACAACATGAGACATAGGACAGGAATGTTGGCCAATGTGCTTTTGATCATAGTGACTTTGACAGGTACCCACACTTCTTTGCTTTTGAATTTTGCTCCCAACGGAAGGCCAAGGTAGGTGGTAGGGAGTGGGCCCTGGTGGCGATGCATAATATCCACCATGGATGCTAGCTGTTGAACCTCCCCTACTGGATAAAGAGTGCATTTATGAAAGTTGATGCTCAGGCCAGACACCACTTCAAACCAGAGGACTGATTGTATGTTTTTTATGCTTTGATACTGAGCTCCAGAAAAATATAATGTAATCAGTATAAGAATAGAAGTTCCTTAGTCCATCACTTGGAAGCCTTGGATCAACTCATAACATTCTGCTCCTAGTACCATTTGAGTCAGCCCTTCAGCTATCAAAGAAAATATAAGAGGGGATAAGGGATCACCCTGTCTAATCCCTCTAGAGGCTTTGAAGAAGCCTTCAGCCGTACAATTAATTTTCACAGGATTGAGCTGACCTAAGAATAGTCTTGATCCAGCCTCTCCATCTAACCCCAAACCCATTCTGAGCATAATGTAATCTAAGAAAGCCCAACAGACAGCATCAAAAGCTTTGGAGAAATCAAGCTTACAAATCAAACCAGGTCTCTGAGCCTTGAATCCATCAGTTCAGTAGCAATTCAAAGGGCCAGAAGATGTGATCATAATTCAAATCAAACTAGGGCTGAATTTTTCAAAATTTTAGAATGGTGTGAGCGGAAGCCAGAAAATATATATTGAAATGCAGAAATTTTAAAAAAACTGGTATATAAATTGAAAAAAAAAAAACAGAAGATGCACGGCGTAAAGAAGCTACACATAGCTCCAAACTATGGTTCAAAAACTTCAATTAACCTCTACTTATCTGATTTCCAAAATTGCTGACTGACTTACTCAATATTAACTCCTTGAAGTCATTACTATTCCTTAAGTATTTTTTGGACCACTTCTTCTGAATCAGCAAGTTTTGGGATCTAAGCTGATATCCCAAGCAACAGCAGTCCACCATACATGGAAAGTCAGAAACGAAGTTGTTTCAACTTTCAAGCATAGAAAACCATCACTACGTCTATTCCAATGCATTGGATGAGATGGACGAAAATGTTGTATCACTCCATGATCATGACAATGTGCAATTACAGAACCTACAGACTTTACTATTACAGCAGACTACAAATAGCCTAACAACAAGCAGCAACTCAGAAATGGCTACTCAAAACACATTTCATGCTATGAACTCACCCACTACTTCTGCAGATTTTTACTGGTTGATCCTGCAATTCATCTCAAGTGCTACTGCTAATACTGAATCTTGTGATTATGTTTGTGTTTCTTGTGACAGTGAAGCAAGTAATTTGTTTAAGAGTCTTCTGCTATCTAAAATTTGTTTTGAAAGGCAAGCTGGGGTATTTTAGGGCCCTTAAACCTTTACATTGCTAAAATGGAGTTGTTTGCCACTAAAGCCGCGCTGAACCTGGTTTTCGAGAGGGTGGAAATATGGAGTATTAACTATAGCGCTCACAGAGAACATAACCTTGCTAAGTACTGTAATACATTATTTTGGTCAGGACTTGTGCTGTTGACTCTTGAACATTCTACATTACACAATTCAAACATGAACTTTAAACTAGTTCACTTGACTCATTGAGGAGTTATATAATCTCTACAATGGATTCATAACTTATAACTCATGAGGACCTTTTTTTTTTTTTTTGAAAGGCAAGCAGGGTTTTTATAGGATCCCAGAACCCACTAAAGATGCCGCAAGCTGGGTTTGAACCCATGACCTAGTGGTACCATCCGCCAAGCTCTAACCGTTGAGTTGTCATGCCATTGGCCTCATAAGGACCTTTGATCCATTAACAAATAAAAATGGACTCCCAATGTACACAAATTCCAAGATAAAATCACATTATTTCAATTTTCAACAACTTCCTCTTAGGGTGTATCTGGTTCTTAGGAAAATTTTCCATTGGAAAGCAATAAAAACAAAGAGAGGGGAGGATTTTCCAAACTGAGGTTGAAGATGACCATGGATTTTGAGAAAATATTTATAAAATTCATTTCTTCACTCTCTCTTACTCTAACTCTCTTCCCCCTTCTCACTTTTGGCAAATTTCTTGGAAATTTTTTTCTTTTAAAAGCCTTCAGCACACCACATTTAATCTGAACTACACAAGTAGTGGCAAGGACTACTGCTGTGAAAGTGTGCTTGGCTCTAAAGAAAGCTATCCTGAGAAAATTTGACAGCAGCTCCCCTTAATAAAGAATTTCCATCTCTTCATGTCATATAACTAGCAAGAAATATACTTTCCATGCTTCATGATGATGAGGTGAACCTAGTAAGAGATTAAAATTCATAAAGACACTGGACATATTGTTATTATAAAATAGGACGATAGACGTGTAGATGCAGTATCCACTGTCCTACCAATGTCATATTGTGAAAGACATGACGCTTTATGGCATAATGAATTATCCAGTTCCTCATGATGTGAATAGCAAATCCATTCTTTAAGCAATAATAAAATAATTCTACGGTCGGTTTTCTTTCTTTTTCGTTTCTCCTCATTTCAACTTTCAAGACCCATTTTGGTAGAACAAGTGGTTGACTATCTAACGTTTCCTTTGTTGTTCTATTCTATATCATACTCTTACCAACCTTTCTAACGTATCCTTTGTTGTTCTATTCTATATCGTACTCTTACCACCGAAATCAGCACAAAAATTCTATAAGTTGTTGCTTCAATCAACTTGTACTTTGTGGAATTCTTTTCTGGAATCTCACACGATGTCGCAGCTCAGTAGATGGTGCCTATGTTTTCGAGGACCTTCTCAATCATGGTCTGGCCTGGTTTTCTCTTCTTTTGGAAAGAGACTACTGCAACATATCATTCCCATTGCTATTCTTTGGGGAATGCGACAGAGCAAGGAGTGGGAAGAAAAAGAAAGATCGTTTGGTATTCCCAGTTCACATGGAATCCACTGTGTTCAACAGACTCATGAAGCTCTATTTGCCTAGGAAACTTCATGAGCATTATCTTCAGCCCATTGCTTCCTTAGAAAATGCTTCATCCAATTAAATAGCACATAATTGGTTTGTATGCTTTAGGAAAGCTTATAGTGCATAGTAGCAAAAAATGGGCCACAAGCACACAAGTCTGTAACTTTACCTCAGAAGGAACAAAATGTGTTGCAAGACCAGCTGCTACTAATTCCTTCCCATTCAATCTTCCTCCTGTTAAGGCAAGATACTCCCCTGCAGATACCCTAGCATAATGTCAGAAAAGTACCTGAACTTAACTTCAAAGTTGCAGGAAAAGCATGAAGAAAGGATATTTTCTTCACAAGTGCAATTAATTGGGACAAAAAAAAGGCTCATCCACATAATCCCCCATCCCTGTTACCAAGGATGGAGATGCACATGATTTTTTGCATTTTATATAATTTCATCATCTAAAGAGTTACATTCTTACCCAAATATCCTGGGAGACGTGAGAGAATGTATGAGAAGCTGCAATCGGTGTGAGATCCGATACTTGCTTCTGGCATGGAAAAAACCTATGCAAGAAGAAGATCTTAAGACTACAGTTTCTATTGAACACCTCCAAAAAGTAACATGTACAGCTAAGCAAACATTAATATAAACAAATTATGAACTGATTAACTGAATTTGTGAGAAAACATCAGTGCTACAAGGTCTCTACTACAGTGGTACCCACAGTTTTCTCTGTTACAACTGAGAACTTCATTGGAACCATTAGAGATGCACCTCCACCCATGGCATATCCATGAACAAGAGCAACCTTGGAACAAAAGTAGTAGGAAATTAGTACATTTAAATAACAAGGTGTTGATGACTAGATAAATAACAGCAGCCTTAGTGTTCAACACGCTTCATTCCAAGTCAAAGATAACAACTGTTCGAGAGTACCTGTGTCTTCTTGTAGGTGTGATTATGATAACATAGCCAATACATTCTATAGACAACTTCAAGACAAGAATCCTCTGCCAAAGAATCGACCATTTATGATTATCCATTGATTTGATACTTGAATGATAACAAAAAACTTATGGTGATAACAGGAAGCTTAGTAGTACTTGAGTTTCTCCCATCATAAAACATTTTCAAATCACCACCAGCAGAAAAAGCACGTCCGGCCCCCTAGTTAAGATATACAATCATGGATGATTGTGAGAGGATAGAATACAAAAATCTGATGCCACTTCAAAATGAAGTATGGGTCAATATCCATTAAGTTTATGAATCCAGTGATTATGAAATAATTTAATTTAGGTATATATGAAGAAGTAAATCAAGGGTGAAGAAACAAAATCAGTATAAACTCAGTTGAGTAAGTGAGTAGCAATTAAAAATGGAGATCCATCCTAGGGTGACTTTGAGGGTATTGGAAAGTTTTATTTTCATATAACATTGATTATATTATAACAGAATAGATTGGATTTGGTTTGCAGAAATTTATGTCATCTTTTTTATTTATTGATACATGAAAGAAAAGCGCAAGTTGTTGAAACAATGAATCATACATACCTTGAATATAATAAGCTTTGCATTGTCATCTTTCTCCAAGTTTTCGAGATACTGAGCCAAGAGAGCAACCTTAAACAGGAGATGGAAACAAATACCGGTGAGGATTGGATTGGATTGGATTGGGAATTCAAAATGGCGTATGAATAATGAGAGGTAATTAAATTGGCATTTACCACTTTGGAGGAAATAACATTGAGTTGACGTGGCTGGTTCAAGGTCACCAATCTAACCTGCTTTACTTCTTCACTAATAACAACCTAAAGGAACACACACACACATTTTTGTATTTATAGATAAACCCGAAACCCCAACAAGAAATTAACTTTCTCAAACAGAAACTGAAAAGGAAGGCGAGGCGAGTGAGTAAAAAAAAACAACCTGATCTTGTGCCATTTTGTTTGAAAGAAGCGAAATTATCTATCTGCAAGAGAGAAGGAGCGAATGTCATAGAAACCTTAAAAAAAAAAAAAAAAAAAAGGCAGAAGAGAAGAGGAAACAGATATCAGTGCAGCTGCAGGCACTCACTCAAATGAGCAGACTAGGATTGATCGTCTGATCTGAGGGGGAGAGAGATATGATGTAATTTTATTTTGAAAACAGGAAAGTTAGATTGTTGGGTGGGTGGGTGGGTGGTAGGTAAGAAATGTTGGTTGTCAACTAAACTAGCGTAACCGTGCTGTGTGCTGTGATTCTCCTGTTGGTCTTTCTTTACCTACCACCGAACCACTACCCGGACATCAAATCTCCAGAACAACCAGCAATGTATTTGGATTTTTATTTTTATTTTTATTTTTATTTTTATTTTTGGTAAAGCATAATGCTAATACTATTAGCATAAGTTGCCAACTCGTGATTGAGGGTCAAGAATAAAATTACAAAACCAATGGGAGTGAAGAGAAAGGAGTGTCTTAATATTACAAATTATAGGTCGCCACATCCAACAAAGATCCCGGTTGTCCATAATGTTTGTTTGTAGGATTGTATTGAGAGTACCAAAGTTTCCAAGTAGAAAACCCGTCTGCCAATGGCAAACTTGGATAAGGAGAAGGGTCGCTTCCGCCGCAAGACACTCTACCATTGTACTGTCGAAGACTCGTCCTGATATAGCACTTGCAATACTTGCACGAACTCTACCAAGTGCATCGGCCACAAAAATACCAATTGCATCCTGTTGAGAAGAGGCTAATAAACTACCATCATAAGTTACCATAATTATGTCTTGAGCTAACACCGAGGGAAACAGTTCAGGGTTTCTGGAAAGAGAATTCAGGCGATGATTTTGACAGTTTGAAGCTGAATCTCAATTAATTGAAGTCTGGAGGCTTGAGTATCAGTGACTGGTCCAAGAAAGGGTTCCTGAACGTCACGGTGGGGTAGTTGATGGGAATGAAAATGAGAATCCCTGACCGCATAATCCAGAACATCATGTAAACAGATTGGCTCGATAATTCCTTAATCAATGATAGGAGGTAGAAACCATCGTTTTTCCAGGTATGATGAAAGGTTACCAGAAATTGATACGTAGAGAAGTTGAAATGTTGGAAAATAATGTTATTGAGAAGGTACCCAATGGTGTGGAGGACAGCCATGAATTGGGATAGCATTTCATCCTTAAGCTGGGGGTGAGTTGATGTAGACCCAATTGATCGGAAGAGGGGACAAGAGCCAAAGTCGTGCAATCATTGGGCACAGAAAGAATAGATAAGTGACCTCTTCTTTATGTTGTTGGCAAAAAACACAGCAATCATCTAAAGGCACATGAATCCTAGCCAGGTTGGTCATAGTGGGCAACATATTTTGAGAGACTTTCCAGAGAAGGAAAATAGCATTGGCAGGGGCATGAATTCTCCACAATTCACAAGCAATTTTAGTGAGGAGTTGAGGTGTGGTGAGGGACGAGGAAGAGGAGGAGGTGGAGGTCTCAAAATCTTCAAAAACGAAGGCCTTGGTAGCGCTTTTAACCAAAAAAAATCATTTTTTATCAAAATTCCAAATAAGAGTATCTGGGGAGAGTGAGTGACGAATGACTATATCCATAATATCCTTGGCCATTGGGTCAGGAAACAAGGATTGGATAATGGTGTGATTCCAGTGCAACTTATGTCCCATGGAATTATTCCAGAGATTAGGGATCTTGCTTATGGAGTCAAGAGGCACGGGTTGAGAAAGACCATCTTCCAGAATCAAGCCTGGTTTCACCCAGTAATCCTTCCAAAGGTCAACCTCATTGCCTGACATTATTTGCCAAATGAGATGTCGTTTCATTTTATTCAAAGCTATAAGGTTGCCTCGCCAAGCAAAGGAAGCGATGTTGGGGGGTTTTGACAAGCTGAAAAATGCTCATTTTCTTGAAATAAATCGCCTTGATTTGAATGGTGTACGGGTTAGCTGTCTTGGAGGTGGTCCGTCAAATGTTTTTGGCCATTAAGGCAAGATTTTTATGCCTGGCAAAGGAAATATTAAGACCACCCAAGTGACGGGGAAGGCCAATGCGTTCCCAAGTGCGGAGATGTTTGGCCTTGCTGTCATCTATCCCATTCCACCAGAAATCTCTGGCTAATGAGTCCATCTTAGTGTTGATAGAATAGGGAAGGAGGAAGGTGTGCATAGTTTAGATAGGTATGGAGTTGATAACAACATTGATCATGACCGTGCTACTAGCTTGAGATAAAACTTTGGCTTTCTAAGAAAAGAGTCTGGTGGTAATTTTATCCACCAAGAACTAAAAGTCTGAAGCTTTCTTTTTGGAAAGAAGCAGAGGTGTCCCAAGATATTTAATCTCGCGGATTATAGAATTTAGAGCCCAGAATTCTGTTAATCATCTTGGCGTGCTTAAGGTGGACATTGGAGTTGTAAAAGATAGAGGATTTGTCGTACTTTACCATTTGCCCCAAGGCTAAGCGATAATCAGCTAAAATGTCTTTCACAAAATGAGCTTCAGCAAGCGAAACCTGGCAGAAAATCATCAACATAAAGTAAGTGGCTGAGGGAAGGTGACTGACGCCTGATGTGAATACCTTAGAGAACATTATTCATCTCGGCTCGAGCAAGCAGGCGAGAGAGCACTTCGACGACAAGAATAAACAGATATGGAGATAAAGGGTCACCTTGTCGGAGTTCTCAAGAAGGTCTGATGGTAGGGAGGGGAAAACCATTGAGAATGATTCGAAGTGAGGATGTGGAGACACATTGGTCAATCATTTGAATCCAACCGTCCGCAAATCCTAGTTGTTTCAGGATTTGGAGTAAAAATGATCATTCCACTCGATCATAAGCTTTAGCCATGTCAATCTTAATGGTCATCCAACCTTGTTTCTTTTTTCTGACAGTGCTTCATTTGGAAAAAAGGTTTCATGGGGAAGATTGACATTATCAGAAATAGAATGACCTTTGAAAAAAAAATACCCCTGATTTGGGGATATAATGTGGTCCAGAAGGGGTTTTAATCGGTTTGCCTGAATCTTATAAATGATTTTATAGATGACATTGCATAAGCCGATTGGTCGGAATTTATCAAGAGTGGTTGGGTTTGAAGTCTTGGGGATAAGAGCTAAAAAATGTCTCATTGAGCTTGGGATCTAAAGTGTGAGAAGCAAAGAAGTTGACAATAACTTCATCACATCTTGTTTGACAATATCTCAATACTGTTGGAAAAAAAAGAAAACGTGAAAACCATCTGGTCCAGGGGCTTTGTGACTGCTCATGCCAAAAATGGTGTTTCTGATTTCTTCTTCTTTTGGTACAAGGAGAATGTCATTACCATATCTGAGATTGAGGGTTGGAATAGAGACGGGATAGTGGGATGTGGCTCAGGATGGGATGATTCAAAGATGTTAACAAATTCACTATTGAGGGCATTACCAACAGAATCCATAGTGGAATGCCAATTATTGGAGTGTCCTTAATACGATGAATAAGATTCTTTTTGCATCCTAGCAAGGATGAAAGGTGGAAGAAATTAGTATTCTTGTCACCATCTTTGAGCCAAGACTCTCATGATTTATTTTTCCAAAGTAATTTCTCTCTGAGATAGAGCTCTGAAAGCCAATCTTCTAAGATAAAGATAGTTGAGGCATTATACACAGATGGAGGGGAGTTTTGGAGATTGTCCAAAGCTGTCAGAGGTTTCTGCAATATTTTGGTCAATATTACAAAAAACCTTACGGTTCCAACGAGTCAGATTGCGACTAAGTTTCTTGGTTTTGAGATGAAAATTGTGGGGGAGAAGGATGGTGCGTGGGAGACCAGGAAGATTGAATTAGCTCTCGGCATCTCGGTTCTCTGGTCCAGATGTGGAAAAATTGAAAAGGTTTCGGACCCGAATTAATGCCAGAAATAAGGTTAAGAGAAAGTGCTCTATGATCAAATGAGGATGTGTGGATGGTGCCAACAAAAACAACAAGAAAGAATGTGTAGGAACAAGGATGCGGTCTAGTTTAGCCTTAATGTCATGGAGATCTTTTCATTTGTTGTTCAATGTAAAAGGAGACCCATTAAGGGGAAAGTCTAAAAGATTATGAGTGCTCATGAAGTTTTTAAGGTGTTTCACCATGAAATTTGTAACTTTTCTACTACCTAGCTTGTCTTCAGGAAGTGAAATAGCATTCAGGTCACCTACAAGTATGGTTGGAGAGTTGTGGAAAGCATACATATTAGATAATAAATGCCAAAAGTTGGTACCGAGGGATGGATTTGGTTCATCATAGGTAAAAATAATAGACCACGTACTTTGGGAATAAAAATTATCAACGGAGCAATAGAAATAATATTTACATGAAGAAATAACAGTAAGGGTAATACCTTCCTTCCAGAAAAAACGCAAGACCACCAGAAAGACCAGAAGCCGGGACTGTGGCTCTGTATTTGTAACCAAGCCTCCTTCGTATGTGATTCATTCTATAAGACGTTGCTTTATTTTCTAAAATAAAGATAATATTTGCACTAGACTTGCGGAAGAGGTTCTTCAATGTTCAGAAAGCGCAGGGCGACCCCATGCCCCTTGCATTCCAAGTAAAAATCATGGCAACCTCGGCGGTCCTATTACGGCGATCGCTTGTTCTTCTCTGGTAGCATTAGGAGCAGAAGATGACTGATTGGAAGTCTCATTAGAGTCAGACTGTGGAACATAGTCAGTAAAAGCATTAAGATGGATTTTTGCACCAGCAATCATTGGTACACTGTTGGGTGTCATCTGGCCAGTATGAATAAGTTCTTGAACTAGAGCCTGCTGGAGCTGATGAGTAGCGGAATGATCAGGAGATACCACGAAAGGAGTTGAACCCCAGCATTGAACATTTTCCTGTAGCCCTACGACTTTCTTCTTCAAGAACTAGGTCAAGTTTCTTTTTCCCTTTGTAGGCTAGAACTGATGAGAGCTCACAATGAGTGGTGCTCATTAACTGAATAGTCATTGAAGCAGTGTGATTGTTCTGAAGCGGAGAAAGAGATACTCGTTCTTATCTTTTGGTTTTCCTTCAAATAATTGTTCTCCTGCGTGCTTTGCGCAGCATGGTCTACTTCCTAATATACACTCTATTGGTGATCTGAACTAACAGAGAGATGTCAATCATGAGCTGACATGAACCCATAAGAAGTCGGGAATTGAGAACCTTCTCTCATAGTTGCATTAGCTAGCAGTACTAAGACAACGAAGGAGTCCAGTGCGAGTGGTTCCATGGTGAATGATTCTAATATGGCATTGAAAGATGGTGATGGTGACCCAAAAATTTGCTCAGTGACAGACTGAGTTGTGCTAAGATGAGTTAAAAAGGTGATTGAGAGAAGGAGCTAGTAGGTAATCCCTCAACATAATTACAACTAGCTTGTTGATGTGCTGAAGTAACCAGTTGAGATGAGGTTGCGATCGCTTGACTGGGTTGTGATGAAAGTGAGAAGGAAGCATGCTAATAGGGAAGATATTCCGCCATGTGGGGTATGGTTGAAGGTTGAAGCTGAGAAGAAGATAGCGGAGTTAGTTGCCTTGCAGTTGTCTGTACTCCTTGGTCTACGGTATGAGAATGAAGAATGTTGGGGGATGAATCACTGACATGATTATGATCAGTATAGGAATAAGGTGGCAAAGCTGTATTGGCATGTGTTGAGTGAAGACAGCAACATCATGGTAAAGTCGTTGATGGGGGGTGAGACTCGTTGATGGTAGATGGAAGTGGGGTTTGTTGCATGCCACGTGTAGTAATAGGAAGAGGAGAGGTGTAAGAATAAGGAGCCCTTCTAGGGAGCGAGGGTAAAGGGCTAGGGATGGTAGGTCCCATCCCCCTCGAGATAAGCGACGTTGCACATCTCGAGGTGGTTTTGCTTATCTCGAGGGGGATGGGTGGTTACACCCATCCCTCGCTCCCTAGAATTTCTGAAGAAAAAGTGAATGGAGCTTTGACTTTGGGATTTGCAAATATACTAATGAGTATAAAGGGATTTGAGGAATTGAATGTGATTGAGAGTATGAAAGAGAGGACGTGCTTGACTTTTGTGGCATTGAAAGTTGTGGAGGATTGAGGAGAGAATGTTGTGGTAGTTGGGATTGATGGCAATGAATGGCACTAATGGATGTGGTTGTAGAGTAAATGAGAGTAAACTGGTGGTTGAGGGAACTTGATTCCTGGTGTTAACTCGGACTAGGTTGGGCGAGCTAGATGGACCAGTGAGCATAGAAGCTCCCAATCTTCCAAAGTGAGTTGTTTCACATATGAGTCAACCCGATCCGGCCCATCCATGGAATTTAGATCAAGTTCGAGATGAGTGTGTGGAGCTACCAATCGCCCGAGAGTTTTGTCTGGTGGAACCAGTCATCCCTTCTGTAAGTTGCATCGAATGAGCATGACATCTGAACTAGTTTGTTACTGTCGGAATAAAGGTAAACTTTTTTATCCCTTAACCCCTCCCACCCCAAATGATGCCGACTGGGTTTGACCCGGTGACCTAGTGATGGTGAAGGTAGATTCAAATTGAAATCAGTAGTTAAGGGATTAGGAGAGCGAATATGAGTAAGGAATCCATGATCAATGCCTAAAAACAATGATGAGCTTGGAAAAGATGGTTGCGTGTATCAGAATTCGAGGATGAATCTCCGTAGTGGAAGAAAATGATCTCTCATAAGATCTCAGTAGTAAATATGAGGATCCAAGGGTTGAGTCTTGGCAGGAAGCATAAGATGAAGGTGAATGATTACTCATTTAAATAAGGAGGGTATTGTCTGATGTGATGAGGTGATAGGGAGCAGATGTATTTAATGGATAGAGTAACTGAGAAACGTTGGAGAGACCGGGATGTGAAATGTGAGCAACGTAATTTGGAATCGCAGTACGCCGAAGATCTGCAAAACAAACAAACACGGGAGAATCACAGAAAATGAGCCAATGGCCTACAGTGGTTGATGCAATTGATTTTCGCTCCCTGCTTGACCTTGACCTACTGACCTGCACAAGAAATGCAAGTGAGCCATGGACCACCGTTGTGGTGGCCGATGACACTTCGATGCTAAAGTCAGATAGGGATCTGAGGAAGGCGTAATGTTGTAAACAGGGAATTTGTAGCGTACCTTAGCTTACCAGTCTTATTTATAGTACTAGAGTCCGGTTCGACCATGCCATCGGTGGCGTAGTTTAAGAAAGAAGATCTTCGTGTAGATCCCTCTCTAATTAGGAGTTGTGAAGAGAAGTTTCCATGTTAGACTTGTGCTCCTAGATACACGGGAGATAGTTTCCAATAAGAGTGTTGTCCATAGATAGAAGTTTTCATGTGTGACGTATACTCTGGTATTTGTTCCTAGTTGGAAGCAAAGTGTTGTTGTATTGCTTTTCTGAAGCCGATCCTCGAGATACTTGCCTTAATAGGGCTTACGATTATTTGGGATAGTTGTGAGACATGTGGGCTTAGCATGTTGTAGTGATTTGGGATCATCTAGTGGGCAGCTTTGTGCGGGCTTGAAACCGTTTGGGCTGGATCAGTGTTGGGCCCACGCTTGAGCCTATTGTTTCTCGATATCATCATGACATGTGTACGGTGTAGAAGAGAAGACGTTTTGGTGTATCATCAGCTACTCCCCCCTCTGAGTTAGTGGGGCATCTAGTCGGTCCAGTGAATATCTGAAAAGTAACTGTACCGTCGTGATGATTGAACCTGAAGCGTTGTCTCAAGCGGCGCATAGCATTAATGGATACATGACTGCTCAAGGAGAAGAGGTACGGTTTATATTTTCTATAAATAGTTGTCATTTCAAAGAATATCACTTTTGTTTCTTTTTGCATTTTTTCTTTTGTGTGATTGTGCTTCTATAGAGCTTGATTTGCACTTTCCATCAATGGCGGATAACGTTGAACTTACTTCCAAGCAAAAGTTGTCTCATACTTGCCTCAAATTTTTCGAGAAAAGTTTGGTTGACGAAACCGAATTAATCAAGCTTTGGAGCTTGTACCATGTTCCTGGGGATCTAGAAATCGTTCCTGCGTTTGCAACTAGGGTTCCATCTTCACCCTCTCAGGAGTATATAGGGTTGCACCAGGGCATGTTTCAATCTGGGCTCCGGTTCCCAGTGCCAGACGACGTTTGGCTTTTCTTTTTTTCTCTGCGTCCCTCCCGCTCAAATGACCCCAGCGGGTTCAGGATTTTGATTGCGATCCTTCTCAGAGCGCATGATGTTGGCCCTCGTTTAACCCCGACGATAGTTCATCATCTGACTGCCGCTCGGTTGAATTCTAGGGGCATTTGCATATTGAAGAATCCAACTTGTTTGCGTCCAGTAGCGGATGACATTGAGCCTTGGCAAAAGTATTGGTTCCTGGCTTCGGCAAATTCTTCATACTTCCGGCTTGGAGGATGTCGACTCCCCAGATACTTCTGCACCTCGATGCTCGCGAGAGAGTTCTTGCTCTGGAGAAGGATTTTGTAGATCTGCAGGTGTCATATTTGGATGCTCTCCACCGGGTGGATTCCTTGACTGATCAACTGCAAAATTCTGGTGCTGCTGTGGACTTGGGGGCCATGTGGGCCGCGAGTCTGCGTCTGAAACAGAATTGGCAACCATAAGGGCTTAACTGAGGTCAGCCGAATCCGATTTGGTTTCTAACCGAGCGAAACTGGGACACGCCCATGCTGAGTTGGGTTGCTTAGCAGTTATTGTGGATAAGTGGTCATCTGATCTGCAGACTCAGATTGGCGAGAGAAAGTGAGCCGAGACTGAATGGGTAGTTATATGATGACGCTTGAGTCTGAAGTTGCTAAGGGACTCTGTTGTGTTCATGAGGTTGAACACTTACTATCAGAAGAACGTTCGCACTATGCTGCCTTGGTAGGCGCAGTGGATTTTGGTGCTTCGGGACGAGGGTCGCAAATCTCGTCGGAGGTTGTTCGGGGAAGATTAGAGCTTATGGAGCTTATCAGGGAAGAGCACCCTGGTATTGACCTCGACTTTGCCTACTATAGAAGGGCTACTTTTGGAACCATCGTGCAGGAAGAAGGACCTAGCTTTTCAGAGCAGGCTGCTGAGGAAATCGTTTTGCCCTTTTCTACTTTAAAATAGTTGTAATGTCTTTCTAGGGACAAAAGAAGATATCATTTTTTAATGAAAGCCATGTTTTGTAACTTTGCCTTTTGTCTTGTACTGTCGTGCCATTGTGTCTTCTTTAAAAGTTTTGCAGGCCGGAATAAGTACTTTTGGACTCTACATGTTAGCAGATTGTTCGTGTTTCTCAGTTGAATCGCATTGAAACTGACTTCTTTGAGCCACCCTTGTTTATGGGTGAGCCACTGTGGTCCCTGACGAGTCACTGCCACGATTCGTGGCATCACCACTAAATATGCTCTTAGCCGTCGTTGCCCGTGCACTGCAGACTAGGCGCTGGGACGCTCCAAAAGTCGTTGTTGTCAAAAGGGACTGACTAAGCTTACTTGGTGTGTTAAAGAAATCATTGGTTGTTTGGCGAGTCGTCGTCATCAGGTGCAGGGGCGCTGATTGGGTTGTGATAAGATTCGGTGACCACGAACTGTAAAGAAGCGGTGGTCCCGTGGCAAGCCATCGGCATCCTTTGAGGTTGATTAGGCTTCCACCATTCAAATCATCTACACCCGCACAAGAAGAGCTACAGATTTGGGCATTGATCAGAAGCTGCAGTTCGTTAGTCGTCACTAACTGGGCTTGTATGATCAGATTCGGCGGTCATTGTCTATAGAATGATCCCTTGGCAAGTCGTCGTCATCAGGCGTGAGAATGATGACTAGACTCCCACTTCACCGGCCATCGTCATCCGCGCGCAATGGACTAGGCGTTGGGCACCAGAAGTCGTCGTCATCAGTCGTGAACTGACTAAGCTTACCTGGTGAGTTCGGTGATCATTGTTTGTAGAAGAGCAATGATCCCTTGGTGAGTCGTCGTCATCAGGTGTGAGACCGCTGACCAAACTCTCACTTCCTTGGCCATCGTCATCCGTGCGCAGCGGACTAGGCATCGGGCACTAGAAGTCGTCATCATCATTCACGAACTAAGCTTACTTGGTAAGTTTGGCGATCATTGTCTGTAGAAGAGCAATGATCCCTTGGTGAGTCGTCGTTATCAGGCATGAGAGCGCTGACTAGACTCCCACTTCCTCGACCATCGTCATCCGCGCGCAGCGTACTAGGCGTTGGGCACAGAAGTCGTCATCATCAGTCGCGAACTAACTAAGCTTACCTAGTAAGTTCCGCGATCATTGTATGTAGAAGAGCAATGATCCATTGGCGAGTCATCGTCATCAAGCATGAGAGCACTGACTAGACTCCCACTTCCTCGGTCATCGTCATTCGCACGTAGCAGACTAGGCTTCAGGCACGATTTCTCGGATCTGGTCATAACGGGGATGATTGGTGGTCGCGTTGGTCGTAACGGACAATAGTGGAAGTTTAGTAAATGTAAATATTTTTATTGATAATATTTTTTGAGGTGCTCTACATTCCATGGTCATTTAAGTCCGTCGCCGTTTATGTCTTCCAATCAGTATGTACCCGACCTCTTGACCTTGGTTACTCTGTAGGGTCCTTCTCAATTTGGGTTTAGCTTTCCTATGTCAGCTTCTTTGTTGTTCTACTAGGTTTTTCTGAGTACTTAGTCTCCCACTCTGAATTCGCATGGTTTGACCTCTTTATTGTAGTATTACGTTGTTCGTTGCTGGTAGGCAACTATTTTGGCGGAGGCTATATCTTGTTTTTCTTCGAGGGGGTCTAGTCCATGGGCAAGGCCTCATTGTTATCGTTTTCTCTAAACTCCTCCATTCTGAAAGTGGGCACTTCGTGTTCTACCGGAACCATGGCTTCTGACCCGTATGCCTGGGCGAAGGGTGTTTCTCCTTTAGGAATTCTTTTGGTTGTCCAATACGCCCAGAATATTCCTGGTAGCTCTGAAACCCATTTCCCTTTAGTTGAGTAAAGTTTTCTTTTGATTGCCTCCAGGATTGTTCGGTTGGTAACCTCCGCTTGGTCGTTGACTTGTGGGTGCCCTGGCGAGGAGAAATGGTGATTGATGTTCAAACTTTTGCATAGTTTTTTAACCATGTAACCTTCGAATTGAGTTCCGTTGGCGCTGACCAATACTCTGGGGATGACAAATCTGCAGACGATGGTTGCCCATATGAATTTTTCTATTTGGACTTGCCCTATCTTGGATAGGGGCTCCGCTTCGACCCACTTGGTGAAGTAGTCGACTGCCACAATAAGGAACGTTTTGCCAGTTGATGTTGGGAGTGGTCCGACGATGTCCATCCCTTATTGTGCGAATGGCCACGGGTTTGTCATCGATGTCAGTGGTTGGCAGGCATAAGTGTGTATGGCGCGAACTTCTGACATTTTTCGCATTTACGGACAATATCTTTGGCGACCCGTTGCATCGTCGGCCAATAGTACCCTAAAGTTAAGGCTTTGTGGACGAGGAATCTCCCACCCGGATGATTTCGGCATATCCCGTCGTGGATCTTTCCTAGGACCTGATCTGCCTCGGGAGGTGATAAGCATCGGAATAGGGGTCCGGTCACTGATCTCTTATATAATTTGTTGTTTAGGAGAGTGTACAATGCTACTTTATTTTTTGAGTCTTCTAGCTTCGGCTTTCTCAACCGGCAGGGATCTGCTTTTGATATATTCGAGAATCGGAGCCATCCAACTAGCCAATGCGTTTGTAGCACAAACATCTCGAGGTTTTTTTTCGTCAAGACTTGATTGCTCTTGGTATTTGATGAGACCGTTTGAGACTTCAGTGGAGGTTGAGGCTTCCATGGTTAGCGCGTCAGCTTTTTTTATTGTCATCTTGGGGGCATTGTAAAAACTCACACCTTTTGAAACCACTTATTGCGTGGAATACCTTTTCGCGGTAGGCTATCATGCGGGGGTCTTTGCTGCTGAATTCTCCTTTGACCTAGTTGACTATAGCCTTGAGTCATTGTATGCCATTAGGTGCTCTATCCTGATCCCCAAGTCTAGTTTCAGGCCGCACAGGAGGGCTTCATATTCGGCTTCATTGTTTGAAGCAGGAAAGCTGAATCTAACGTCTTTTCGAAAGTGAAGCCGCTTGGAAAGCGGAGTGTGATTCCAGTTTCGCTTGTTTTTCTTGTTGATGATCCATCGCAATGCAAGGTCCATCCCTGAATGCTTGAATTTTGGGCTTGAAGATTCGTCATTGGTTCTTCTCCGCCGGTGAACTCGGCAATGAAGTATGCCAACGCTTGGGCTTTGATGGTGGTGCTTAGGGCATAGCTTATTTCAAACTGCCCGAGTTCTACTGACCATTTCACCATCCTGTCGAATAACTCTATCTTGTGCAGTACCGTGCGGAGCGAGTGCTTGGCTAAAACTGTTATACAGTAAGCCTGAAAACAAGGCCTCATTTTTCTCGAGGTCACGGCTAACTTCTTCAGGTCTGGGTAGTGTGTCTATGCTTCCACGAAAGGTTTTGATGGCGTAGTATACTGGTTTTTGGACTCCCCGGACATTTCGCACGAGGGCTGAGTGATGCACTATTTTAATAGCACACAACTTCATACCTTGCTTTGTGAATGTAGTATAGAATAAGTAGGGATTGTTCTAGACCGGGGATTAGAGGGCTTTTCAATTAACACTAATAATAATAAAAGACAACTAACAACCTAATTAATTAAATAAAAGGGGATTGGATTTTCTAAATTAAACTATAAAAATAACTACGAAAATTACTATAAAGATAATAAACTAAAGGAATGGAAAAGATGAGAAATTAGCTAAGGGTTTATCTCCACACACCAAACATATGCTTATAAATCAATCTTCAATAATCACTTGCTAACTCGTGAGAGACAATGCTCAAGATTAACCGTGACCGCACTGCATTAATCTTATTATTTTCCCAAGTTCGTTGAATTAAACTAAGCGTCGCTTTCAAACTATTCTTATCATGCTATCTAAACATGAATCGCAAGTTAAATAACAATCTAAGATCATTAAGTTTTGTGGAAAAAATGAACACTGACTAGGCAATTACAAGTATGATCAACTCTTGTTCTTACCTAGGTTTTTACTTAACCTTACCAATGTTCCTTGGTATTTACTACTTGTGAATACAGGATTATAACAATTAGGTGAAACTCTCCTATATTCTAGCCCCAGATCCTAGCATGCTTACTAAGTTGGCCACCTTAACAAACATACAAAGAAAAGTTCTCTATAAAGCAGTTAAGCAAAACACAATCACTAATGGCAAGGAAGATTAAATTCAATTAATTTATAAAGCACATGTTCGGGGCTTCGAATCCACCCTTAACTAAAAGGAGTTTAGCTAGACATATTAATTATGTTCGAATAGCAATACATAATTAAATATCAAACTAAAACTAAGAGAAAGAGTTAAGAGATGAGACAAAACATTGTAGCCTGATCCGTGGTGGTAGAGAGAGGAGTGTTGGGGTGCAAATAGCGTGAACTCTTCCTTCACCTTCCTCACGCGATCTGCTCATGATCTGCTCTTCCTGCTCACAATCTGTTTCTTCAGTCTCTACTCCAGTGAGAAGAGGATGCGAGGGGGATGGTGATGAAGGCTTTGGCTGAAAACGAGAAGGGACGAAAAGGGACTGAGATGGGGGTTTTATCTGACTGGTGGAGGCGATCGGCTGAGAGATGAAGATGGTGACGATATCTGTGTGGCTGTGATGGGTGCGAAATAGGGAGACGTGGTCAGGGTTTGGCGAGGTTGTTTCGAGGAGGAGGGTGATGGCTGGATTTGATGAACCGAGACAGAGATGGGGGTTTTCGCTGTGGGGTTTGTGAAGGAAAAAAGGAAGACGGCTGAGGGACTCTGCGATGATGGGTTAGGGCTTGTTGTGGAGGCCGTGAATGCAAGGGTTATTGCTGGATGGATCCCTTCAAAGCAAGGTATCATCCCTTTTATAATTGTTTTGTTTTCTTCTTTGCTTGGTTTCCTTGTTTGCTTGGTTTCCTTGTTTGTTTGGTTTCCTTGTTTGTTTCACTTAGTTCCTATTTTAGAATGTTGTAATTGAAAACCTACACAAACACGAAAATAGAAATTAGTACCATAATTAACAAGTAATAGCTAAAAATATATATAGAAATATGATACTAAAAATAGCCTAATTATGCCCCGATCAAATTCACCCACACTTATCTTTTGCTAGTCCTCGAGCAAATTCAAGAAAGACTCAAATGACTCAATCTATACTTTTCAACATTTGTCTCAGAGATTTTCAACGGATCATGACATGTTAAGATTCTTTGTAAACACAAGATTAAATCCACATCATTCGAAAATTAATACACGTTCATAGCAATGATATAAAAATTCACAATTAAATCAATCCAAGTGACTGTGAAACTAAAGCGCGTGCTAAGAAGAATTAACCCAAAAATCTCACTGGATGCACTCTTTTCTTTTTCACTGATTGTTTGGTAAAATCACTCTTCCTATTCTAGTTATATATGAGAGGATTGATGTAAAAGGGAAACAAATAGCTCACATATGATATAACAAGAAAGAATGACATTTTCTGACTTTTTTTAATAGATATATGATCTCATGAAAGGAATGTTACTACTTGAATGCAAGAACTAGGGACACCATATGCTCATACCTCATTCGAATATCCACATCGTGACATTGCAAGACATACTCAATCAAAAGGTCTTAATTCAGGTTGTAATGGGGCCATGGGTCAAGGGAATATAAAGAACGGAAATGAAATTTTCAAATGGTTTGAAGAAATGGTGAAAGCATGCAATAAGATTAGAGACATTGGCAATGAATTATATGGTTCAAGACATAAGTAGGAAAATGAAGAGGTGACCACTGATAATGAAGAGTTTCAACAATTATTTTGTATCTACTGAATGAAAAGAATTGAACTATCTGTATGGTACTGAAATACTAAATGAATATAGATAAAGACTTGTATCCCTTTTGTAACTTTTTGTACAATTTTTTTTTTTTTTTTGCAATTCTTTCTTCTTGAACTGTCTACTACAAGGGTCTTCCCCCACACTTGTTTTTCAACATACCTTGAACCACAATAAAGTCTCTGCAAATCAAATTATGATCCACTCATCATATTAGGTTAGAGATAGAAAATGAGGGTAATGAAACAAAAAGCTTAATAACAGCCTCAATGGGGTTAACCTAAAGGAAATATATTATGGATCATGCTTATTTGGCAATTGTGAAAACTAGGTGTCTTTATCATGTCAAGCATGTCATGCAATTCAATATGATGCTTTGATCGAAATTAATACAAGTTCTAGTGTTTAATTCTTAATTTTGAAAGCAATCCAAGTAGCAACCAAAGCAAACAAAATTGAGATCATGCAACGAATTATTATTGACAAAAGAAATAAAAGATGACCTAACTAAAAACTCTCAAAATCAAAGGAACAATAGGCTCAAAACTCACATATGGGTTATAATGAGTTAAATTAAACTAAGCATGCTATGAGTACCAATTACTAAGTTGAGTACATGTGAATTTGCATATGATAACCATAAATAAGCATTAACTAAATAATAATATTAGATCTTAAATCATGTTTATAAATCACCTTAAAGTCATGCAATTAAAAACCAAATATCATCATTGTGTTGGAAAGTATCCTAAGACTTAAAACAACTATAAATTATTTTATTTTTTTTGACACTAATACTAACAAAGAAAATAAAAAGCAACATAAATTTTTTTTTTGGACTGACACTTTTTATTAATTTTTTTTATTTATTAAAAACAACGTTTTGTTCCCCCCACACTTAAACCTAACATTGTCCTCATTGTTAATAGATTATAGCACATGTAATGAAAGATTTAAACGCGGAAAAAAACAAACTACCAACAAACAAAAGCAAAAATAACGAAAAGAAAATAAAGGGATAGAAAAAGCAAATCTGATTGGGTTGCCTCCCAAGAAGCGCTTGTTTTAACGTCGTGCAGCCTGACGATATCTCCAATTAATCCTTAGAATAAGTTGGAACATGGAGTGATACGTCCTCCACGTCATGCTCCACAAATGACTCATAATAGAGCTTAAGTCGATGCCCATTCACCTTGAACTCATTTCCAGTTGTGACACTTTTCACCTGTATAGCACCATGGGAAAAAAACATTCGTAACAATAAAAGGACCAACCCATCTAGAACGTAACTTACCGGGAAAAAGTTTAAGGCGTGACTGAAAAAGTAAGACTTTCTGGCCCATAACAAAAGTATTTCCATGGATCATGCGATCATGAAAAGCTTTAGTTTTCTCCTTATAAATCCTGGCACTCATATGCGTCATTCCAAATCTCTTCAAGCTCGTTCAATTGCAATTTCCTATGAAGGTCAGCATCATCAATGTTCATATTGAAAGTCTTAATAGCCCAATGCGCATTATGTTCTAGCTCAATCGGTAAATGACATGGTTTCCCATATACAATCCGAAAGGGAGACATCCCTATAGGTGTCTTATATGCTATTCGATATGCCCATAAAGCATCATCAAGTCGCATGCTCCAATCTTTGCGAGTGGCCTTAGCTGTCTTTTCAAGTATTCCCTTGATTTCACGATTTGAAACTTCGGCTTGTCCACTTGTTTGGGGATGATAAGGTGTCGAAACCTTATGTGTGACATTGTATTTCTTAAGCAAAGCTTCAATTGTACGGTTGCAAAAATGGGAACCTCCATCATTTATAATCACTCGCGGCATTCCAAATCTTACAAAAATGTTAGAACGAATAAATTCTGCAACAACTTTGGAATCCTCAGTACAGGTGGCTTTTACTTCCACCCACTTTGAAACATAATCCACAGCAAACCATATATAAATGAAACCATTAGAAAAAGGAAATGGACCCATGAAATCAATAACCCTAGCTAAAATCACATGACCTAAAACAATACCTTGGTTAACCATAAAGTGACATTTTCCCCAATTTAATACAAGGTTAACCTCAATGCATCGCTTCAGAATCAATGCAAGATTATCTAGACAATGGTCAAAAGAATCACCGAAAACACTAAAATCATCCATAAAAACCTCAATGATTTTTTCAATAAAGTCTGAAAATATACTTACCATACATCTCTGGAAGGTAGCTGGGACATTACACAAACCGAATGGCATTCTTCTATATGCGAAAGTGCCGAATGGACATGTAAAGGTTTTCTTTTCTTGATCCTCTAGAGTGATGACAATATGATTATATCCTGAATAACCATCAAGAAAACAATAAAAAGCACGACCGGCCAACCTTTCAAGCAATTGATCAATAAAGGGAAGAGGAAAATGATTTTTCCTGGTAGTTGCATTCAGCTTTCTATAGTCAATACAAACCCGCCACCCTATTTGTATTCGCGTGGGAACCAACTCATTTTCTTCGTTCTTTACCATAGTTATGCCAGACTTCTTCGGCACTACTTGCACTGGTGAAACCCATTTGCTATCTGAAATAGGGTAAATCACGCCACAATCAAGGAGTTTAATGATTTATTTCTTCACAACTTCCATCATAGAGGGTTTAGGCGGCGTTGAGCTTCTCTAGTGGGTTTTGCACATTCCTCAAAAAGTATACGGTGCATACACGTGGTAGGGCTAATACCCTTTATGTTAGCCAATGTCCACCCAATTGCAGTCTTGTATTCCTTCAAAACTCGAATAAGCTTTTCCTTTTCTAAATTTGTGAGTGATGATGATATGATGATAGGCAATGTCTCATCATCTCCCAAATACGCGTACTTCAAGTGATCCGGTAACGGTTTAAGCTCAAGTGTAGGTGCCTGAATCACAGAAGGTAAAAGTTTATTAGTAGATGAGGGAATAATAATTGGGGGAGGTAACTCACTAACAATTTGTGGCATTGACTCCAAGGTTGCCACGGTCTCAATGATATCCTCTCTCATGTTATCGGCTGAGATCTTCATATTGTCACAAAGGACTCCATTTCTCTCATATCCGGCGCTAGTAGTAATGGCGATTTCAAGTTCATCCTCGTTCACGACGTCAAGAAATTCCTGGGACAAAATATCTGCCACGTCAATAGAAAAACAAGAATGATTATCAACAGGATACCTCATGGCTTCAAAGATGTTGAAGCCAATCACATAACCATCAAATTCCATGGTCAATTTTCCTGCATGCACATCAATATTTGTTCTTGTAGTTTTCATGAAGGGGCACCCTAAAATAAGAGGCAAAGGTGTTGACAATGCCGAATCTTCCATTTCAAGCACATAGAAATCTGCTGGGAAGATCAAATGATTAACCTGCACCAACACATCTTCCAACAAACCTCGAGGATATGCATTAGAACGGTCAGCCAATTGAATAATTACACCATCATTTTTTAGTTCCCCAAGATTCATAGAACGATAAACAGAATATGGCATAACATTAATTGAGGCACCTAAGTCTGACATTGCATTTTCAATTTTAGTATTATCGATAACACAAGGGATAGTGAAACTACATGGATCCTTACACTTCGGTGGCAATTTCCTTTGAAGATTTGCGAAGACATTCTCACTTACCTTAACTACCTCTCTGTCTTGAAGTCGTCTCTTTGTTGTGCAAAGCTCCTTCAAAAATTTTGCATACTTCGGCACTTGCTTAATAGCATCAAGAAGCGGAATATTGACTTGGACTTTTCGGAAGGTTTCCAAAATTTCCTTATCCTGTTCATCTTTCCTAGATTTGGCAAACCTACATGAAAAGGCACAAAATATGGAGCAATATTAGCAGAAATTGAATTTGGAATGCTCACCTTCTTACCTTGGAGCTTTGGTGTTTCAAAGATGGCTGGATCTCCTTCTGTAACTCAGTTTTCTTATTTCGACTCTGTTTAGGGACTAATGGCTCATTCTCAATTTGCCTACCACTCCTCAATTTAATTGCTTTTGCGATTTCAAACCCGCCTTTCGGATTTAGAATGGTAGAACTAGGAAGTTTTCCTTGCTCGCAAATTTGTCCAATAAACTCAGCTATCTGTCCCATTTGTAGTTTCAAATTTGTTATATCCTTTGATTGGTTCTGTTGAGAAATAGTCAACGATTTCAAAATCTCATCATAATTAAGGGGCATTCCTGAATTGTGCTGAGGTGGTTCTGGTTGCCTTTGGGCGAAACCAGGGGGTGGCCGATTCGAAGTCTGTTGTTGAGGTTGTTCTGAATTTCTCCATCCAAGACTGGGGTGATTTCTCCAACCTTCATTGTAGGTGTTCGAATAAGGATTATTCATATAGTGATTTTGCCCTTGCAAACTATTGCATCGACGTTCTCCCAACCGCCATTCTCAATCAGTTGAGGACATTGATCAGATGGATGTTCTGACTTAGTACACACGCCTGTGCAACTCCTAGCACATTCGGCTTCCCTTGGGCCTGAGTTACAAGTGAGGTAAGATTAGTCATTTGAGTTTCCAAACTAGAATTAATACTTACCTCATTGACTTGGCGTGAAGGCTCTCCAATTCCTTCATACTGTTGGGCATTTAAAGCTCGGTTTGCAATTAAAGTCTTTGCTGCTGCTAGAGTTTTATCAACCAAAGCTCCTCCTGCCGCTGCATCTAACATCTGTCTCTCAAGAGGAAGCAATCCCTCATAAAAGTATTGAGTTAGGAGCTCCTCTTTCATCTGATGCTGCGGACATGATGCTATGAGAGTTTTGAAGCGCTCATAGTAAGCCGGATATGATTCTCCTGGACCTTGCTGTATGCCACTGATTTTCTTCCTCAACAAGGTAATTTTGGAAGTTGGGAAGAATTTCTCTAGAAACACCTTCTTCATGCTCTCCCAATAATATACTATTCCGGAAGGTAGTTCATAGAGTCAATCCTTAGCCCTATCATCCAGAGAAAAGGGGAATGCTATTAACTTTAGGATGTTCTCATCCACATTTATTGGCATCATACTGGAGCATACAACTTCAAATTCCTTTAAATGTTTATTTGGATCCTCCATAGAAAGACCATGATACTTTGGAATATGATGAGGTAGGCTGGATTTCAGCTCGAATGACTCGGTCTTGCCCTGCACGGCAAATGGATACTGAATGCACAAGGGTGCGGCATTGTCCAAGGTGGATGCCAAAGTTCTTTAATAGATCTATTGTCTCCCATGTCGAACTCTTCAGATTCAGAGCTAGATGATTGTGGCTCTTTTGTTTCTCTTCTTCGTCTTCTAAATGTTTTCTCAGGCTCTGAATCGTATTCTACTAAGTTTTCACTGGATCTCCTATTGCGCATGAACTAGTACCTGAGATAAAGATAGAAAAAAATTCAATAAAAAAAATTTAAAAAAAATAAAAACTAATTAAGTGATCAACAACTTTTCTAATCCCCGACAACAGCGCCAAAAATTGATGCGCTATTTTAGTAGCACACAACTTAATACCCTGCTTTGTGATTGTAGTATAAAATAAGTAGGGATCGTTCTAGACCGGGGATTAGAGGGCTTGTCAATTAACACTAATAATAACTAAAAGACAACTAACAACCTAATTAATTAAATAAAAGGGGATTGGATTTTCTAAATTAAACTATGAAAATAACTACGACAATTACTATAAAGATAATTAAACAAAAGGGATGGCAAAGATGACAAATTAGCTAAGGGTTTATCTCCATACACCAAACATATGCTTATAAATCAATCTTCAATAATCACTTGCTAACTCGTGAGAGACAATGCTCAAGATTAACCGTGATCGCACTGCATTAATCTTATTATTTTCCCAAGTTCGTTTAATTAAACTAAGCGCGCTTTCAAACTATTCTTATCATGCTATCTAAACAGGAATCGCAAGTTAAATAACAATCTAAGATCATTAAGTTTTGTGGAAAATATGAACACTAACTAGGCAATTACAAGTATGATCAGCATCTTGTTCTTACCTAGGTTTTTACTTAACCTTACCAACGTTTCTTGGTATTTACTATTTGTGAATACAGGATTATAACAATTAGGTGAAACTCTCCTATATTATAGCCCCAGATCCTAGCATGCTTACTAAGTTGGCCACCTTAACAAACATACAAATAAAAGTTCTCTATAAAGCAGTTAAGCAAAACACAATCACTAATAGCAAGGAAGATTAAATTCAATTAATTTATAAAGCACATGTTCGGGGCTTCGAATCCACCCCTAACTAAGAGGAGTTTAGCTAGACATATTAATTATGTTCGAATAGCAATACATAATTAAATATCAAACTAAAACTAAGAGAAAGAGTTAAGAGATGAGACAAAACATTGTAGCCTGATCCGTGGTGGTAAAAAGAGGAGTGCTGGGGTGAAAATAGTGCAAACTCTTCCTTCACCTTCCTCACGTGATCTGCTCATGATCTGCTCCTTCTGCTCATGATCTGCTTCTTCAGTCCCTGCTCCAGTGAGAAGAGGATGTGAGAGGATGGCGATGAAGGCTTTGGCTGAGAACGAGAAGGGACGAAGAGGGACTGAGATGGGGGTTTTATCTGACTGGTGGAGGCGATCGGCTGAGAAATGAAGACGATGACGATATCTGTGTGGCTGTGATGGGAGTGAAACAGGGAGACGTGGCTAGGGTTTGGCAAGGTTGTTTTGAATAGGAGGGTGATGGCTGGATTTGATGAACTGAGATAGAGATGGGGGTTTTCCCTGTGGGGTTTATGAACGAAAAGAGGAAGAGAGCTGAGGGACTCTACGATGATGGGTTAGGGATTGTTGTGGAGGCCATGAATGCGAGGGTTATTGCTGGATGGATCCCTTCAAAGCAAGGTATCATCCCTTTTATAATTGTTTTGTTTCCTTCTTTGCTTGGTTTCCTTGTTTGTTTCACTTAGTTCCTATTTTAGAATCTTATAATTGGAAACCTACATAAACACGAAAATAGCAATTAGTACCATAATTAACAAGTAATAGCTAAAAAATATATATATATAAATATGATACTAAAAATAGCCTAATTATGCCCCTATCATTGAGCTGACAACAAGCTTGGAAACGGATAAGTATAAGTAGAATGTTTCCCCTGTTGCCAGTTTTGAGAGCAGTTCGGGGCTCCCCATGTATGCTTTCAGGCTCCGAAAGGCTTGTTCGCACTCGTCGTCCCATGAGAATCATTTGCTTCCTCTTAGTATTTTGAAGAAATAAAGGCATTTATCGGATGATTTAGATATAAACATGTTGAGTGCTGCCGCCCTGCCAGTCAGGCTCTGAATGACCCTGATGTTGGTGGGGGCTTTCATGTCGAGAAGGGCATGAATCTGTTTTGGATCAGCTTCGATTCCCTTCTTGTTCAATATGTAGCCTAAGAATTTTCTAGAACTCAACTCCGAACGTACACTTTTGTGGGTTGAGTTTCATCTGATACTTTCTGACCTGGTTGAATGCTTCGGCGAGGTCTCCTATGTGGTTCGAGTTGCAGAGGCTCTTGACCAACATATCGTCTATTTAGACCTTCATGTTCCTACCAATTTGCTTTTAGAACATTCGTTTTACCAGTCGTTGATATGTAGCACCCACGTTCTTCAAACTAAACGACATCACCTTGTAGCAGTATATTCCTCTCTCAGTTATGAAAGAAGTTTTTTTCTTGATCCGGGGGGGGGGGGGGGTCATTAATAACTGGTTGTAGTCTGAGTAGGCGTCCATGAAGCTTAGTAGGTTGTGCCCGGATGTGGCGTCCATGATCTGATTGATGCGTGGGAAGTGAGAAATTGTCCTTCGGGCAAGCTTTGTTAAAGTCTGTGTAGTCTACGCACACTCTCCACTACCCATTTTTCTTCCTCACCAATACGGTGTTCGCTAGCCAGTCCGGGTATCGAGCTTTTTTATCATGTCTGTGTTGAGTAACCGCTGTACCTCCTTGTTTATGATTGTATTTCTTTCAGGTGCCACATGCCTCTTCTTCTACAGTGTGGTTTTCCTCATGGGGTCCACCTCGATGAGTGATTACTAATGGGTCGATTCCCACCATGTCTCGCATGGTCCAGTGAAGATGTCCTGGTTCCGCTATAGCAGCCCTGTTAGCTATTCCGCTAATTCTTTGTTCAAGCGGGAACCTATTTGAATGGCCCTATTGTTGAGAGTGTTGTCAAGGTAGACCATGATGGTTTCTTCCTCTAGCTGACTAGCGTTGGGCCTGCCTCGGAGGCTCACAGGAGTTTTGTTGTCCAGGATTGGTTGCTCTATCTCAGCTTCTCTAGTAAGATTAAGAGACATTTTGGCCGCGAGACTAGTTGCCAATTGAAAGTTAACCGGTCGTTGTGGGGGTCATATACTGGCATTATCTAGCAGCTGCTTGGTCATCCTGTATGGTACCAACTGTTGGTTTGCCGAGTACTTGATGCATTGGTGAAGAGTAGAAACTACTACTCTCATTTAGTGTAGCCAGGGTCTCTCCAGAACAACGTTATAGGTGGACGGTGCATCGATCACTATGAATTCTTGAAACAAAACTTTCTGAAATGGTGGCTCTCCCGTGACTACTGTTGGTTGTATTTTTCCCCTCGGGAAGCACTTTTCGCCGCTGAAATCGATCATTGGACGACTATCATGGGTTAGGACTTTTTCCTTTAGCTGCATGTTGTGGAACGTGCGAAGAAATAGAACATTCAATGAGCTTTCGGTGTCCACCAAGTATCTCCTTACTTCCCAGCTTGCTAGGGAAATCGTTATCACCAAAGCGTCATTATGTGGAAGATGGATGCCCCGTAGGTCTTCGTATGTAAACGCTAGTGGCATAGGGGGATTATGTCTCTAGGCGCGTGACATCTGTCGCTCGCCGCGTATCACTGGGACCTTCATCTCTCTGAGAACTCTTTCTCTGGACCTATTTGATTGTTCGGACTTGGAATGTGTCCCATGGAGTACGTGTATCACTCTCAATGTCTCGTCAGGCTTCTGTTTCATTGACCTTAACGTCTTCATTGTTAGTAGGATTTGTTGTATATAAGATGATCTTAGATCTATCTCAGGGTCTATCGTCGCTGTTGTTGTTGCCGGAGCGTGAGTCTGTTGCCCCTGCATTGTCGACACCGCTGGAAGTGGTGGTGTAGCGCTAGTCTGAGTGTTTGACGTGTCCCTTTGTTTTCCATCGTTGCATGATTTGGTGGTCACCATCTCATTGAATTCTGAAGAGAGATGACACTAATGAATGGTTAGGAACTTTGTTGTCCCCACGGAGGGCGCCAAACTGATGCAGTCGATTTTTTATCCTTGCTTAACCTTGACCTGCTGACTTGCACAAGGAACGCACGTGAGCCACAGACCACCATTGTGGTGGTCGATGGCACTCTGATGCTAAAGTCAGATAGGGATATGAGGAAGGCGTAATGCTATTAACATGAAATTTGTAGCGTACCTTAGCTTACAAACCTCATATCTTATTTATAGTGTTGGAGTCCTGGTTCGACCATGCCATCGATGGCGTAAGTTTAGGGAAGAAGATCTCCATGGAGATCCCTCTCTAATTAGGAATTGTGCTATGAAAGGAAGTTTCCCTGTTAGACTTGTGCTCCTAGATACGCGGGAGATAGTTCTCAGTCAGAGTGTTGTCCATAAATAAAAGTTTTCATGTGTGACGTATACTCTTGTATTTGCTTCCTAGTTGGAAGCAAAGTGTTGTTGTCTTGCCTATCCAAAGCCAATCCCTGATATACTTGCTTTAATAGGGCTTACGGGTATTGGGGATAGTTGTGAGATATGTGAGCTTAGCGGGCTGTAGTGATTTGGGTTCGTCTGGCGGACTGTATTGTGCGGGCTTGAAACTGCTTGAGCCGGATCAGTGTTGGGCTGACGCTTGGGCCTGTTGTTTCTCGATATCATCATGACACATATACGGTGTAGAAGAGATGGTGTTTTGGTGTATCATCAGTGGTCATGAGCTAAATCTTGGAGAAAAGATAATGGGAGCGAATAGCAAAAACATGGGAGGGGGTCGGATGATGAATGAGGTCGGTGAAGAAGAAAAGTAGGGTTAGAGTTTCATTGGAAGATAAACTTAGACAAACCCTACCAGATCATAATAGATACTACTTCCTCCCTCTCTTTACTAAAAACGGAAACAATCATGTAATTGGATTATTTTTGGAGAAAAAAATATGTTTTCCCTCCTCGGAGTTATGAGGTAAGTATCCTCTTTGATTTTATAATTTTTTTCTTGTTCTAACAATGTATTGTTAATTTTGTTGTTGAATACATATCCTACAAAGTACAAACCAACTTTTGGTGTGGTACCAATTGAGTTTGGCATTTGTGTTTTGGCATCAACTTTTTTACACCACCATTTTTCTTAAAGACGCCACCTTCTCCTACTTTCTGAAACTCACCACCAATTCTCTTCTCTCCCTCTCTTCTCCCCTCTTTTCTCTCAGGGAACAACACCACCATTACACCGCCTCGCTCGCCGATTTCTCACATTTCCCTTTTTTTCTTCTTTTCGTCGACTTCTTCTCCTATGTTCTGATTCTCATCTTTTCTTCTTCTCTATTCTCTTTTCTTTCTCTTATCTTCAAGTTCTTCCCCATTCACACAAATCTACTCAAAGGCAGGAAAAACAAAACAGATCAAGGAGAAGAAAAAAAAAAGGTGGGCAGGGTGGTGTCGCCAGCGGTGGAGAAGTAGAGAAAAAAAAAAGACGTAAAATAAGAAAAAACAAATAAAAAGAACAACAATAACAACAAAGGAAGAGAGGAAAGGTGGGTTTATATTGATGGTGTCCTTCAACACATTAAAAAAAAAGAGTGGTGGTATCCTTTCGCAAAAGTGGTGGTGTCAAAAAGTGGTTACCTTGTGTTTTTAATCTTTAGAGGAATGCATTGTATGTATTTAGGAGGTTCACTAGATCGATGTAACAACATTGGCTTCCTCTCAATAACTAATTAAAACCAACCCTATTGCCCTAAAACCCTTCTGCATAAGTACAACATAGCCATATTCATATCCCAAATACAATTGCAACTTATCTATATATACGACCTAACAACCTCTACCTACATTAGACCCAATAAAGGACTAAAAAAATAAAAAATAGAAATAGACAAACAACTCGACTCAACTCCGCAACCCCATCGCCTATTTTTCAGTAAGAGTACTCTCACATGCCACAAAAAAAAGTGTCAACTAAAGCTATGTCATAATTAAGTTAGATCTATAGACATGCTAGCCCCCGACATGTGTTATTCAATCGATTTTTTTGTTGTTGCTTCTAAGAACAGTCATTGCACACTCACATACCTTCACACTAACATTTAGTTTCGAATGTAGACACACGTTATTTTTATTTATTGAGGGATTGTTATGGTACATTTTTGTTCACCTTACGATACACCATTTTTTAATATGATATTGTTCTCGCACATTTAATTCATTGCATGTGTGCATAGAAATCGCTATATTATATCTTAGCCATAAAAATAAAAATTGTGGCATCATTGCACTGTCATGATTTTAATTTGGAAATAAGATCGGAAACTTTGTAATTTATATAAAGGAAAGCGACACCCAAAATGGAGTATTGTGTGAAACAGTGAATAGTAAAAATTATTATTAGATGAATAAAATGGTCATTTACACCAGGGAAAAATGTGTAATTTATGTTATATCTCCTTGCTTACCTTTGGTTATTTAGTTTCCAAATAAAATAAAATAATGGAAAATGATTTTTAAGGCCTACTTCTTCACAAAATAGACTATTTAGATATCGTAGTTGATTTAATGGCTAATTTGTGCCTATTTTTATACTTTTATGGCCGACAAGAACTATTTTGTTAACTCAGGTTATCTCATAAAGTTATAAGACATTTTTATTATGCCCAAACAAATAAAAAAACCTAATTATATACTTTTATGACCAACAATGACTCTTTTATTAATGATTCTATTTTTTTGATTTTTATTTTTTTAACCCTTAACCCCTCCCACCCCATGCCGCTAGTAAGTATCGATATTAATTATTCTAATTATGAACAACAAATTATAAGTTTTCATTGACCGACAAGTTAATCAAATTATTATGCTAAGGTTTGGTAAACTTTTCATAATGTAAACAAATTCGTACTTCATTCCCTTGATTTCAAGTGCTCATATAATCCTGTAAACAAATGGACTCACCCATAAACCCAAAAGTTTCACTTGATCATGTTTCTCCATGCCCACTTTTTTTCAGTAGTTTACAATGTCCTTTTGATCATTATTTATACACACAGATGATACTGTTAAGACCCATTGGGCATCTAAATTTGACTATTGAGTTCATATGTGTAACTAGAGGTTTGGGAGCCACCTTTCTCACTGCCAACAATCAATAATCACGAATCCATAGGTTTTCCAGATGACAAATCATTTGTTGATTTCTTTTCTGCACAAAAAATGACTTGATATGTAATAGTTTCATTACAAATTCTAAATGTTTAAGGAGACTAATAAATTGATGGAAGCATACATTCTTCAAGAAACCAATGATTGAACTTGGAGGAAGTTGGGAAGATGTGGAACTTCCTACTTCTTCAACTTTGACATCACCGTTGCCACACTTACAACTTCTTTGTTGATTTCTTTTTTTTTAGCATCAATGGTCCTAAGTATTGAAGGACGAAAAACAAAACTTGACATAAAGAGTATCTAAAAAATAAAAAATAAAACAAAAACAAAACATTAATAAAAAAAGTCTTTGCTGGTCATAAAAGTATAAAATTAGGTTTTATATGTTTTTAAGAAGGATAAATATTTCATATAACCTTATGAGTTAACTGGGTTAATGAAATAGTCCTTATTGATCATAAAAATATAAAAGTAGGTACAAATTAGTCATTACATCAACTATGGTATCTAAATTGTCTATTTTGTAATAAAAAAATAGGTCGTAAAAGTCATATTCTGATAAAATAATCACATCAATATCTCACTTTTTTTCCTTTATTTTTCTGAATTACTAAGCCATAAAATAAAATTGACTTGTAAGCAAATAGTTTATTTACCATTGAGAAAATTTATTTACCAATGATCATTATTGTAATACATGACCAAAATGTAACTAATAATTGTGGATATTGTAAATTTGTAACACCATATTTCCTTAAAAATGGGTCTTTTTGGTAGCTAGGTTCATGGTATCATTAACAATAATACAATTTTTTATTTATAATTTCTTAAAATTGGTAGCTATCTAATCTAATAAATACTCCTTTAATGTACATCCAAAATTTCCCAAGGCCATGAAGAGATTGTCCCAAATCCAATTTGCTGGCATGAAAACAATTTCACACACATGGTCAAGGTTTCAGACAAAATTTTTTTACCGAAACCCTAAGGGAAGTAATCTCAAGCTCCTGCATAACAATGCCAACGTAGTTCCTTATGGTGTTGACCTGTAGGTCGCACCTTGTTGATAGGTTATGGGATCCTATAAAAACCCAGCTCGCTTTCCAAAAAAAAAAAAACAATGCCAACGTAGTTCCCATAAACAGTGGATCTGTTTACACAACCAGAATTCATTGTTGTATTTTGCTAGTTTACATGATTACTCACAGAAACGAATATAACACCCAAATCATAATAAATAAAGAAGCACATCTAGATTATTTTCTAAGTGCGAGCAAGGTGCTGCATATATGAATCCCTTTGAAGATAAAATACAACCCCTCTCTACTTTGGCAATGGATCACCAGGCATGAGTCCCCTTTGTTACCCCAAGAATTGCTGCAATTGTAGCCAGAATAGGCTGCACATCACCAATGAAATAAATCAAGTAACTGCAAAATGAATAGTCTCAATGAACATGCATCTTATTTCTCATATCTTCGACAAGGGTGTGCTTCTCGTTTGGGCAATCTCGATGAAGCTGAACCATCTATCCACATCTGAAACACTTGAAATTAGGACTATACTAGAAGACGATCAACTGGCTTAACAAGTGGCAGTGGCACAGACAGCCAGCCAGACACATAATTGGAGAGAACTTAATATAGTGCAAACATGCTTCAACCTTCTTAATACTTATCATCATATTGTTCTGCTTCAGGGTTGTAATTTATATCCAAAACATCTTGTATAGGCTGTGAAATAGGGGTGTTAATCGGTTTAAAATTTTGACAAAACCGAACCGAACTAGAGATTCAGTTTTCGGTTCGGTTCGGTTGTTATATTTTTCAAACAAAAAACCGAAACCGAACCGATCGGTTCGGTCCGGTTTCAGTTTTTCATTTTTCTATCGCAATGTGTCGAGAAACAGGCTATCCTGGGAAGAAAGAACTCAAAGAAGAGATGACCGATCCAATGAGGACTACTTTGATTAAATCACAAGCCAAAGCTAAAGCTAAACAGTAGAATCCAAAAATCAAACCACATAGGACATGAGATATGGGGCTCTACATAACTTCCAAATACACACAACATCAGTAATACTCTCCCCTGTTAAAAAAAACAGGGGATAACAATGAACAAGAAGTATTGAATCGAAGAAACCGGCAAGACAACACCCCTGGTGTCACGCTACCCCTTCTTCCCCTTTCTCCATCTCTACCACCACCACCACTGTCCCCATCCCTTCCCATTGTTTCTCTGTCGAAACTCAACCACCACCATCACAAACCCCGCCTCACTCTGATTTCACTTCGCCATCCCCACAAGCTATCCCCACCTCTACCTCAACCACCACCTTTTCTCACGCTTTAGATATGAAAAGTGAGAGTCAAGGGGAGAGACACACCTTTGGAGTGGTGGTGTGGGTTTGGATGCTTGGGAGTCTTGGAGAAAGATAAGCTTGGGGTGGGTGGGAATAAAAATAAATAAATAGTAGGTGGGAGTGGGACTATCAGAATGACTGTGGAAATTAAATGGTAGTCTTGGAGAAAGTGAAGCTTTAAGGTGGGTGGGAATTAAAAAAAAGGTAAGAGTAGGTGGGTTGGAACGGTTGGGAATTAAAAATAATAATAATAATAATAAATGCCTTCGTTCGGTTCGATTTTTCGGGTGTATGAAAAACAGAAACCGTAACCGAACCAAATTAACTCGGTTCGGTTTTTATTGTTTGGTTTCGGTTTTTTGTCAGTTCAATTTTATTCCGGTTATTTTCGATTCGGTTCGGTCGGTTTTCAGAACCAATTAGCACACCTACTGTGAAAGACTACATGTAATGGACAAATTTCTGCTCTTTAGACACATTCATCTTCAGCCTGATGCAAAGAGGACGAAATATCTAATTTGATATCTCCATTTTGGAACATCTCATTTGATAACCCCATGTTGTAAAAGTTCCAACATGGAACATAACAATCCAAACTCTAAAGCATCATGATGAATTTGTCCCCTTTGTTTGGCCTTATCACAGTGGTTTTTTATGGTCATAAACTTTGTCCTGTGGTGGTAGATATTAGTCCTGTGGTGGCGGATAGCATCAGAATTATTTTTATGGGTTATTAACCTTTTGGTACCCAAAAAAAAAAATTAGAACTACCCGATGGTATCCCAAAATATTAGAACTACCCAGTTTTACTCTCAACTGTCAAGTCAATAACGTTGACTGACCCAAACCATCCATATTTTATGCAAAGACAAATATGGCCACAATTTGCATCTCAATAAGACTGAACTTAACACATGATGCCTCAAGATCACACATAACTCAAATGTATAACAGCTGCATAATGCACATATAAACTGAAAATAATCATGTCACGGATTATTTAAAAGAACACGAAACATCATCTTCCCGCCCCTCTTTGAACCGGGACAGCACAAACTCCCTCCCCATATCTGAATGAAATCTCTAAACCAAGCCACCATCCCCACCCTCTCTTCTTCTCTCTTCCTCCTTCCTCCTCTATTACACTGAAACCCCACCTCCACCACCACCATTTGAAGCAACGCCAGAAAAGGGAGCTGAGAGTGGTATTGTTACATGTACTCGAAGGCATCTTCGAAATACTTCTTGGAGTTGTAAACTTGCAAAGAAATTGATGAAAAAATTCAGACAAAATGATAAGAGCAGTCCAGATTTCAAAAGCCCTAAAAAACCAAAATTGGGGCAGAAAGAGAGACATGAGACCACCATAAACAGAGCTCAATTCCAACTAAAACCCTACAAACTTCCTCCAAACTCCAAACCAAGGCACACACTCCCTATCCGACAAAACCTGCAAAATCCCACTACCATAATGACTCATCTTATCTGCTCAAAAGCTCTTCTCATACATCACAGCCACCACGAGATCCAAATCCCCCAACTCCTCGCATTCCATCATCTCTCTCCCCTTCGATCTCTTGATATATCTTGATACAAGACAAGCGGTCTGGGGTATCTTTGTCACTCCATCTCCTTCATTCAGATCAACATAGGGCTTTCACTACAATTCCTAAATCTGAGGTCTCAGAAAAGTTCAAGACCTCTCGCTGTATTTGATTGATTCTGACTTCATCTCATGAAAAAGTGATTTTGTTTATTCACTGGGGGTGGACTTGGAAAAGACGTACCTGCTGCTAATATTAAAGAGAAGAATATAGGGTGCTGGTGTTCATTAGGGAGGGTTTGTGATCATTGTTCGGTTCAGAGGAAGGGATTGGTGGTGGTGATTTCTTTTGAGAGAGTCACTGGAGGGTTCTGTTTTGTGTTTTTATTTCTCCATTGCAGATACTAGATATTCATTGAGTTCTGTGTAATCTATTATCTTGAGGCATCATCATGTGTTAAGTTCAATTTTGTTGAGATGCAAGTCATGGGCATATTTGTCTTTGCATAAAATATTGATGGTTTGGGTGAGTCAACATATTGATGGTTTGGGTGAGTCAACATTGTTGACTTAACAGTTGAGTACAACTGGGTACCATACAGGCATTACAATCTTTTTGGGTACCATCGAGTGATTTTAATATTTTTTTAATACCAAAAAGTAAATAACCCTTTTTAATCAATAAAACAAAGCTTATATTGTTCCCATCTGAATAGGAGTCTGAAATGGGTTCATACCGTTCCCATCTGAAAAGGAGTCTGAAATGGATTGTGAGGCTGAATAAGGCTTGTAATTAAGGTAATCCACTTTACTTTTGCACCTATTTCCTCCCCTCTCAGATCTAGTGTCATTCCTGACTCCTCTCTGGTTCTCTTGGCCTCTGCTTCCCTCTTCTCATCCGCCCTCTGTCACCTAGAAGTGACTTTTTTGGACACGGATTTGTCATAAGTTGCTCTCATGGTCAGCTCACATTTTCTTTTCCCGGTGTTGAGAATCCAAGATCTTTGGGTTGAGAAATCCCCTTCCTTTGGAGCTTCACGTGGGTAATCTGGTGGGAATCCAATTTGGTCCACTAGCAAAATTTTTGGTATAGGAGACTAGTCTCGTTTTGGGAGTTGTGGTTGATCATGTTGAGTAGGTTTTTTTTCATGGAATGCCCGAGGTTTGGGTTCGGATGAGAGAATGATTAGTCTCAAACATTTAATAGGCATTCATAAGCCGCAAAATTTCCCCATTCAGGTAACGGAACTTCAGGTGGTTGAACAAGTTTTTGTTCATACGGTTTGGGTGAGAGACTTTATTGAGTAGGTTGTTGTTCCCATCATAGGAGCTTCGGGAGGTTTGCTGATGGTATTGAGTACCAGTTTATTCAAGATGGAATAAGCCCTCTTCAGGGCTTTCTCTCTGTCCGTTCGTTTCAAAAATACTCATGATGGCTTCATTTGGGTGATGACCAATATTTATGGGCCAATGCTAAACTATAAAAGGGAGCAACCTTGGGAGGAATTACAGGGTTTTTTGCAGCTTTCATGGTGTCTCAGTTGGGACTTTACGTCATAAGATTGGCCGCGAAAGCTGTGGCTGCAGATGGGTGTCTCATTCCATGAGGCTTTTCAATCAATTTATTTACAATTTTGAGCTCGGAGATTTTGAATTGGGGAGGGGGGAGTTACACTTGGTCTAGTATGCGCCAACCCCTTGCCTTCGTAGACTTGTGACAAATATTTGTCCAATGACAGTTGGGAAGATCATCTTGATTCTTACTGCATGAAATTACTTGATAAGGAAAAGTTAGATCATAATGTTATTTTTCTCACCGCTTTTAATAGTTGTATGCTGAAACCATTCACGTTTGAAGCTATGTGGTTTGACCATAAAGAGTTTGTTAAGTTTGTGACTGGTAACACAGGTTACATCTTGTGGAAGAGATTAAAAGATTTGAATCCCCATCTCAAAAGCTGGCATGTCAAAGCTTTCGAAAAGATTGATGTTTTGATCCGGAACACAGAATCCCAGCTGGAAGCTATTAGTAAAATGGAGGAAGTCAAGGACCTCAATGAAGGTGAATGGCGCAAACATTTGGCTTTGAAAACTGACTTGGACCAGCTCCTCAAGTGAGATTTCACTAGTTGGAAGCAGAAAACTGGTATTTGGTTGAGTAAGAATGGTGATTTTGTACTAAATATTTTCATAATATGGCTAAACACCGCAGGATCCCAAAAAGATGGCCAACTTCTTACTGATCGCCAAAGCATCGCAGAGCACATTATCAATTTCTTTGAAGAGTTGTTTCAGAACCATATAATTGGCGTCCTAATCTGGAAGGGTTAGCTTTTAGTAGACATTCTATTGAGCAAGGCCTGCCTTTTGACAGGGACATCATGAAACAGGAGGTCTTGTTGGCTATTAATTTTCTCTGTGGCTGTTTGTCTTGGTATTGACAGCTTCCCTTCAGAATTCCTTGCTAATTGTTGAGGGGTAATCAAGCAAGATTTTATGAAGGATTTTATGAAGCTGATTTCTATTTTCAGTCGTAAGTGTTACTTTGTCATGTTATTAAATCGGTGATTAATCGGCGGTTAATCCACGATTAATCTCTTCTCGCTAGTAGAGCGTTACGGTGATTTCTAGCTAATCTACCGATTAATCGCTTTCAAAACTCACCGATTAATCGATCTATCGCAATGTGTTAAAGATAAATGAGAAAAAATAAGGTTTTTTAAAATAAAAAAATTTCTTTAACCTCATCAATATCTACCCATACCACAAGGCAATACTAAGAGTGTGTGAAGGGACTAGAGAGAGACAAATAAATAAAATAATAGAAAATATGTTTACAAAAATAGGTTGATTAATTTTGATTAATTCTAATTAATCCCGACTAATCTCATATTGCTCTTTAACTGATTAGGGTATGATTTTAACGATCTAACTACATAGTTACTTCGATTGGCGATTATACTGCAATCTCATATCTCATTCCAAAAAATTTGGGGCCACTAAAATTGAAGACTTCCGCCGTATTAGTCTAATCTCAGGGGTGGCAAAATAATCTCTAAAGAGGTTGCTACTTGGTTGGGTTCGGTAAAGGGTTTGCTGGTAATGCCTTTCCAGTCGATAGCTATTCCTGGGAGGCTGGTTGATGGTCCAATAATAGCTAATAAAATTATTCACTCTCGCCTGGTCTCCAAGCTTCTTGACATCGGCCCGGCCTGAAGATTGAAGATTGATTTTTTAAAGGATTTTGATATTGTACCCTGGAATTTATTGATCATGTGTTGTTCTAAATGGGGTTTTCACTCCAAAATTTTGTATTGGATACAAATGTTTATACGTACCGGCACTCCCTATCAATTTAAATGGTGGCCCGGTTGGTTTTTTTGGCCTCAAGAGGATTCAACAATGATCCCATCCCCCATGACATTTTCACCAGCATGAAAAATGCTAACGAAGATAACCATCAAATTCCCAATAACTTCCTCTTTAAAAGGTTTTCCAATTAAGGGGGAATGCAAGTGTTTATTCTTCAATTCGCAGACAATAGTATTTTCTTCTTAGATGCAAATAGAGACGACCTTGAGAAGTTTCAAATCCTTGCTCATTTGGATAAAGGTAATTTTGGGTCTAAAATTCAGTTTCAATAAAATAGTCCAGACATCAGATCTTTGGCTACTACTTGCGCTGCAAAACCATGGTGTTCTCCCCACTTGTTACCTTGGCCTCCGTATACAAACACAAAAATCTCTCATCATTTGGGAGTCGGTGATTAAAAGGCTTCAATCCAGATCAGCGGTCCGGAAAGGCAGATACCAAGATGCGCAACTCTGATCAAAAGCACAACAGTTAAATTATGGTCTTATCTCTGGTTACTGTTCCGGCTTTGGTGGCGTATGAAATCAAGAAAACATGCAAAGGCTTTCTATTGGGCACCTCCTCTACCAGTCAGAAGAATCATCTAATCAATTGGAACACAATTTCTTCCAAAAAAGCTAGTGGTGAGGGGGACTATCAAGGAGTTGCTTGGTAAATGGTTATGGCATTTTGGGATGGAAAGGCCAGCCTCGTAGACATCGGTTATCTCTGAAAATATGTTTTGGAAAACCATGGTTGGTTCACAAAAGATAGCAACCTTCCTTATGGGTGGACTCTTTGGAGAGCAATTTATAATACGAGAACCACTTTTCAGGGTCATCTCTTGTCAGCTTTACATAGACATGGCCGTTTGGCCCAAATCGATGGTTACCTGCACGGACCCGACCCTAATGGTTCGAGTCTAGAACCGCTTTGAGGCTGGGTTTCGGTTCGAGCCCGGTTCCTACTATTCAAAATTGGACCTGAACCGAATATATATAAGGCATTTGCATATGCTTAATCAGTTGTGCTACTTGCTACCAACATATTTAAAATAAAGACCTTTGTTAAATTCTATTATGTAATTTAGGTGATATGGGGCCAAATCCCAACTTGTAGAGTAGAAGTGAGATTTTGTCCCACATCATCCAAGGAAACAGGAAAATGAGATGTCACTATTAAAAAACACAAGGTTTTCTAATTGTTTATCCCACATTGAGTGGCAACAAAATAAAAGGAACTTCTACTTCCATAAAAGGACAAAGAACCTCTTAAAAGTTACACACTGGCTTGCTTGCCTTGGGCGTAGCGATCTTAGCAGGGACCCGCAGTTCAGGTCTACCCGCACTCGAGAAATGGTCTAAACCAAACCCGTCCAGTTGCAATGCCAAGTAGTGGCACAAGGGATCGTGTAGATTTTTGGAAGGATAACTGGTTTGACCTTCAAACCTCTACAAGACAAATTCAAAGTCAATTATGCCATTTGTCGGCGTAAAATTGGCCCATCTCCAGTTTCTACACTATTACAATTTCTACACTATTACAGATTCGTTGGTATCATGGTATTTAGACATTCGGAGGGGTATGAGAGATTGGTCAGCATCTTGATTGAGCTCCTCGTCATCTTGGAATTGGCTGGCCCCAATAATGAAAGTGATAAGTGGATATGGGACTGCAAATCCAATATTTTCTTAGTTAGAGACTTCCATGAAAAGATAACTATATCTTTACATTTAACTAATGATGGGGATAACTTCTTTTGGAAAAAAAAATTCCGGCGAAACATAACTTCTTACTTTAGACGCTCGCCCATGGTAAAATTCTCACCACTAATAATTTGTAGAAGCGTAGGCTTATCCTTCCAAATAGATGTGTTTTACGCGCAGGGAGGCTGAATCAATTGATTACTTGTTCATCAATTTCTCCGTCTCGGTCTCTCTAGAGCGTCATCGCCTATGAAACTCATTGGCTCTTCATCCCTAATGGGGCAGCCTTATGCAATGGTTCATTCAGTGGAAATGTAGAAAACTGCCTTTGCGCAAGCAATGAGTTAGGACAGACTCCTCTTGAGCACTTTATGGGTTATCCATATGGACGTTTTTAGGACATTGTGGTGTTGGGCCACCACATAGGGCATTCTAAAGGATGCCAACTTCGGTGATGTATTCTTCTCTTGGGCAAATCATTTATGTTACCATCTCTGTAACCGTTTTCTTTGGAAGATGAGCAAGATCATGTCCATCAAGTGGGCAATTGTTAGGGATGTAGCTCCCAGTGCTCCTTGTTTCTGAATTACCTTACAAGTGAGATTCTCTCATCATCGATGACTGACTACCTCCTCATAGACTAGTTTTTTTATTGAGAGCGTGTTTGTCCATTTTTAGGAGTTGTTTTGTATATATTATATCAGCCCTGTTTTCTTTGAGCTGTTCGCTCACTATAATATGTTTCCTCTTTCTCTCTTTTAATGAAATGTTTTATTCATAAAAATATTTAACAAAAAACACCCTTTCTTCTCGCAATCCTCTTCATGCAGGGTGCGCTGTAAACCAACAAATTTGGGTGTCTTTCAAACAAAACAAGTACCACGGTTTAGTGGCCTCACAAATCACCATCTAGCGGTTAGCCACAAGTTCTAAGTCTAAGGGGTCAGATCCCTTTTCCCCACCTTCATATTGGTCACAAGAAGGTGGCTTCTCTAAATCAAGGGTATTATGTGAACCTCTTCTTCACAAACGAATTTGAAAATATTTCATCTCCCTATCTACCCTCACAACACGATTCTTTGTTGATAGCTTCAGGCTCACGGCGAACCAAAACAGTAGCCAATTGTCCGCACAGGCTTTCTTCAAGCATTTCATCCTTGCTAAGGTGACGACTCTTCGACGCATCTTTCCTAAACCTCGACTCCAAACTGATGAAAACTAGCAAAAAGAATAAAACCAAAGCTTGATTTGAGAAAGCTGCAATACTTCAGAACGGATTACAAACTTTAAAACCGTGGTATATTTAAACAAAACAAACCCTGACCCTTCCCATCAAAACTGAAAACATATAGTGCTTGTAATTTTTATTTTTTGGTCGTGTTGTTTGCTTTTTTGTGTATGTCGGCTACCCAACCTGTTTTAAATCTGTCATTTATTTTGCATAACAAAATTATTTTACCAACCAAAAACAAATCATCTAAACCACCACACTTCTTCCCTCCGTCACAAAGATTACCCAAGGTTCTTGCCATCTACAAATGTTTGTGAAATCGTCTTAGTAACCATGCACTCCCATGTCTCGGTTGATCATCTCCTTTTAATCCCTCACTGAGCCTACAATTTGAATCTGCCACATCTCATTTCTGACATTTTAGTCTTTAAGATAATGCAGAAAATAAATACACTGTGTTGTATCCACAGAAATAAATACCCTAAGAGCGCATCTTTGATAGCCAAATGAAATAATGAATATCAAACACTTACTGCTATGGTGCATGCAATATAGCCGGGCTTTTCTCGGTAATCAACTCTTGCACAAAGTATAATGATTGCTCCAACATACCAGGGAATGGCAGCAAGGAAGAAACCAATTATAAACCTTCAAGTATATAACAAATAAAAGGTCAAGCATTAAGAACTGCTCCATAAAGGATGAAAAAAACACTGAAGATAACATCACTCATCAAGAGAATAGAAATAAACATAACACAATAAATAATCTAGGTTGAAACACTGAAAGATAACTGGTCCATATCAAAAATCATATCCAGATAGCATCAGTATATAAGTTCAGCAAAGTTTACATAGAAATTATGTACAAGAGATATTTTACCACCATGAGAAGAACGCACCAAATTTCTAGTAAAAAAAAAACTGCAAAAATGGTACATAACAGGAATTAAAATTTCGAGAATTTGTAGTACTACAAGAACCATATTACACATGAGAGAATCTGTTGATACCATTCCACGACACATGAAAGATTATATATGCTGTCCACCAGCTCCCGACAATCACAAATAAGACACTAAATTAATGTTTAACCTTTTTTATTTTAAGTTTAAGAATTCATCCAAACAAATATCATAAAAACTACAAGTGGAAGCCACTTGGCCCCTGAAACAATAACAAGAAGTTACTGACTCGAAATTCTCCTAAAGAGATGAAGAAATCTTGAAAACTGACACCTTGAGAGAGACATGAGAGGAAGACATATGCCACGGAAACCCATTTACGTCCATTAAAATGCCATCCCAAAAGTAAGAGACCTATCGATAAACACTCCCCTTCCTCTCTAGCCAGCACACCGAACAACCGCAATCCATCTCACGAGCTCTGATGAAGCAGGACCATTCATATGTTGCCAAGTGGCGTTGAATGAGCAAAGTCCCGCCCTATGCAGTTAAAACAACAATATAACCTCGATATAACTTTGATATAACGCTTAACGGGGGTGAGCCGTTACGTAATGAGATTATCATGTCTCCGATATAATGTCATTATATGGTCGTTATTGACATAACATTTTTTTTCAATAACGCCATTTTAACTTTTTGTTTTAATATATTAAAAAAATCACTCATTTCATTCTCGTTCGACGAAGAAGGATTATAGTTCGCCGTCGCATGGACAGAGAACCAGACCTTGCCGATTGACAGATCGAGAAGGAAAGAAGACGAAGAGTCGATCGCACTCTCTATTGTGATTTCACTCTCATACAAATGGAAGATGTTTTTTATTAAAATGTTTTTGAATTTAATTTTATGAACATAATTTACTTTTTTGTCTCTATAATATATCAATACTTTGTGGGGGAATTAAAAATATATTTAACAAAATATTCTGCTATATCACGTTATATTCCATTATAACAGATAACGCTTCTGGACTGTTATGGGTCCGTTATCCGTTTTAACTGCATAGGTCCCACCCATAGGACAAACCTCCTTCACCACTATTCCTCTATTAAGTAGTATGTCCCTAGTGGTTAGAGTGACAGATGCCAAGTAGCTTCCCACATGGACACTTTAGGCAGGACACTACTCTTCCACACCACTGATACGGAAAAATGCTCCATAGCACCCGCCACAAGTCTAGAGTCCACCAAATGCATGTAGAAAGAAGACACTATCAAGCTCCCACTTTTGGACCATATCCATTTCCAAGCCTCCTCGTCGGCTCATGGAACTAAGCAACTCAGAGTCTCCATCAACACTTCGGCCTCCCACCCAAGGGCAGAGCCAAGATGTTCCCAAAGGGGGGGGGGGGGGGGGGGCAAGAAACAAATAGCAAATTTGTAGGGGGTAATTAGCTACTATTCACTACTTTTGACTACAATTCCCTATTAAAAAATTTTGACTTTAAAATTTTTTAAGGGCGCAATTGCCTCCCCCCCCTCTTGTATGTAGAATCGCCCTTGCTCCCACCCCCTTCCCATTAATTTTGTGCTCCTCGAAGATGAAGGTTCCAACCTCCCCCTTTCGGTCCATTCACATAAAAGTCTTGCACTCAGCCTCTACCCAAAAGAAAGGCTAAGCCACACCTTTTATCATACCAAAAACTTATCTTGTCACCTCTACCGAGCACATGTTCCACAATCCACTCCTTGGAGATAACTATGCCCTATCTCCACATTGGAAATGCCTCTCCACAAGCTAGTGTCATATATCCCCAATGGATGTTGAGGTAGCCAGTCACTCGCACCTCCCCCAATGATTCTCCACCATAAACTATAAATATCCTTATTGTATCCAATGTGGTTAAAGCGCACCTGGGGCACAATAACCTTTTTTTGTGCCTTAAGCCCAAGGAGCATGCCTAATGTACATTAGACACAACCAAGGTTGCAAAAGCGTAAACTAAACTAATCGTAAGCGTTTTTTGAAATCAAATCAGGATTCAAATCGTGAATTGTAAGATCCAAGATGGCATTCAAACATAGCATAACAAAATTACCATACATGCTATAAATGGCAATATTTGGCTATCGACAACTTATGCATCCCTTTTTTGCTAACTTTGTTTAATTACTCATGTTAATTTATTATAAATTGTGCAAGATATTTTTTAAATATTTAAAGTTCGGTCCAAATATGTAAACTTGTTCAACATTTCATTAAGTTGGGTCAACAATGGTTAGTAAAAGCTTGTATCCAACATGAAAACTAGAGCTTTTGAAACTTAGGCCAAATTTCTTAAGCCCAAAAATGGGATAAGACCTTTACTCATCGCTAGAAATGACACCCTAAGGAAGACCGTAGAACCTTCAACAAGAAAGATCCTTGGAAGTGGCTGTGATGGAAATAACTTGCAATAAGGTAGTCCCTTTCCTCTCCACTCCTCCATTCTCTCTTTTCTCCTAATCTTCTTCCTCCTGATCCTGTCATGCTCGGAACTGATGAAAACCGAAACTTATTCTAGATAGCATGCCAAAAATTTGCACTTGTTAGAATCCCAACACCACTTGGTTTGGATCGCACATGCAACCTCCATAGGAATATTCGTAGCAATCCAAATCCAATCAAAACATGTGAGAGTGTTTTGTTTATTTATACCAAGCTTTTACATTAACAGTGTTTGACCAAGTCAAACATTCCGCACACATCGACCAAGTGTTTGACACGTGTCCAAGGAGTGTCGGTGTGCAACAGTGCTTGTTGAGAACACTTTGGAATTTTTGTATTGCTTGTGCTTTAAAGGGCGTGAGCATCACTTTTCAGGCTTTTTTTCCCTATTAGGGGGAATGATATTTTTCTTTTTCTTTGGTAGAATAAAGCATGTTCTCGTCCAAATGTCTCCAACAATATTGTTCCTTTAATGTTACACGTATTCTATTCTCTCTCCTAACTGTAAAACAAAAGTGAAACCTGAGTGAAATCTACTACTCATACGTTCTCCACTTTGAATCCTCTTCCTATGTTTGGAAATGAATGTTCCTTCCATTTCTCTGGACCAGATGAAAGCAAGAACATCCGTTGAACAGTCAGCTGGGTAAGAAAATATGGATAGAAAGAATTGTTGGCTTAGGCACTCTGCATTATACGCTCACGACAAGAGGTAAGAACCAAAAAGATCTTCAAAAATACAAGTTCACCGCTGACATGCCTCTGATTCTCCATTTACACATTTGGAAAGTGGAAATCTTCAGAAGATATTTAAAAACCCATACTTTCAAGCACGCATTTGGAAGGGGTAAATGGAGGATGCACAAATGTCAGGTATGATGGCAAACTTAGTTTCAATCAACAAATTGATGATTGTAGGAATGTTAGTGAATCGTAAATCGTATTGTAAATCGTAACGTGTAAGATTTAGATTTAATCGTAAATCGTAAGATTTTTTTAATTATAATATATATATATATATATATATATTTGCCTTCATTTAATGGGGGTCGAATTTGCTCTTTATAGACAAAAACTCTCTCTGAAAAATAAGGTTGTCACCATTATATTAATTATCTTTGAGGGTTTAAAGCATGATAATTAATAAAAAAAAATTATTTAAGGGTCCCTCACACACACACACACACACACACCCATCGCACAACACATAAATCAATTCAACCCACACAACCGCACAGATCAACCCACCCACAGACGCAGAGATCGATTCAACCCACACAACCGAGCCATCTTTCTCAGATCTGAGCAGAAGCAGCGGATCGAAGCTTTTTGTTTCTGTTTTTTTTCCCTCTTTTCTCAGTTCTTCCCCATCTTTTCTTGATTTTTTTGTATGTATTCATCTTCAACAACACTCGGACGATTTGTAACAATCGCGATTTGGCGATTTACTCCTTAAATCGGGGGCGATTTGCTCCGATTTGGGAGAATCACGATTTAATCTGTGATTCAAATAGATGGTGTACCAATTCGAGTCAAATCGGCGATTTGATTCGCGATTTGGACCGATTCGTATAACACTGACCACTATACATTTTAATGGTTCTGTCCATTATTCCTCTCAGGGATGCCACACTGTGGTTGATACTGATTCACACAAGTGCTATATCACAACAAAGTAAGCTGATCGCAACATAGGTCCATGCCAATACCATGCCAGAACTGTAGACGGTTGATGCGATCAATTATGCGATCGAGAGCAAATGGAACATGAATGATCAAACTGGATTCTCTTGAGTTATAGAACTCTTTTCGAGTAAATGACACTGATAGTGTTTCATTGGGCCTGAAGGCCAATGTTATGTGATATACTATGACTACTTAAAACTGCTTGTACTTGGTTTATCAAGTATGTTCCCAGAGAACTGAATGAATCTACTCATTCGGCTGCTAAAAGATGTGAGCTGGAGAATGCTTCTTTCATTTCAGTTCTAGGCTCAATGTTATCAGTTTCTTGAACGGAACAAAAAAAAATCATTAATTTTTTATTGAAGGTATATAGAAACTAATTAGGGGAAATAATAATTAGTGATGATGATCAACTACCTTTTCCATCTCTTTTTTTCAATGAGGAAATAAAATATTTAATAGAAAACATAAACAATCTATTGTGTTGTATATTTTCTGTTTGAAACAAAAAAGGTCTCATGGTCTAATTATGTCATGGGAGGCCATAATTTGAATTTGTTAGCAAACATTATTATGACTATCAAATCGATAGGCTTAAATCTGCATTTTGAAGTTTACAGATCAAGGTGAAAGTTCGGTTACTTGAATCTGCAATGATGAGACTGGGATTCGGCTGGGACTATGGGCCAAGTAGGTATTTTTATATAGATTATTTATATAATAAGTTGGGTCAGGCTTATAGCCCATAATAATTAGAGCTATGGTAAAGGTGAGGGTTTCTTGTTTAACGAGCCATAGGTAGTTATAAATGAGGCCTTGTAGCCTGGATTTAAATTGATTAAAATCTTCACACACGAGGTTACTCAATTCTCAATTATTTTCTTTGTGTTCTTATTCATGTTTCTTTTATTTCATTTTATTGTTTTTGTATATTTCTGTCAAATAAGTAAATTGTCCTTTGGTAACTTATTATGCAATAGAACAAGCATAAATCATGTAATGCCATAGCACTAATAAGAAAGTCATGCATGAAGTTATAACACATATTGCTACGTCACCTGGACAATATAGTTTTATAGTTAGGAATGAGGAGTATCACATGAGAATCAATAGACATTTGCATTTGTCGCGCAACAATTAAGTATAGAGTGGCGACCGTAATACCACTTAAAATTCTTAATTCAGAAAGTAATACATCACATCACCCCAATGAAACCATGTTGGGAGTTTTTAGAACAAAAGGAGAAGGGAAATACGAAGATTTATATATTTGATACTGTTTCTAAGTGCTATATCATACTGATAGCAGTAACATCAGAAATTGAATTGTAACTTAGATTTGACTATTTATGCTATATTAAAAAATCAAAACTGGAACCGTAATTTTGATTTGACTTCAAAAGAGCTATTGAAAGAAATTTAATGGATAATAAGGCTTCAACTTACAAAACCCAGCCACAGCCAATACCACAACAAGGAAGACGGCGCTCTCTTACAAGTCTTCCTTCGGCAACAACGTAACCTTGAACACCAAAGCACTTCATAAGGAAATGACCATTACATACATAAAAACAAATAAATACATAAATGAGAGACAAACAGAGACAATAACCTAATATGTAAGTGGGTTGGAAAGGGAGAAATAAAGATGAAGAAGTCCTCTCAAGCAGTATGGTACCATATGATTATTCATTACTAAATAATTAAAAACCATCGTTTTTTGGATTGTTATTGAGCAAATAAAAAACTATATGAGAGAAGAAGTGGACAAGATACCGATATATCGCTGATACGTGTCTTGGAAGTATCAGACAAGATACGGCCAATACAGCTTGGAATGGTCTTATGAATTGTGTTATTTGTAAGCGTTTTGACTTGTGATGTGGGATGTGCAGGAATTATGTTGCTTTTTGGTTTAACAAATGAATGATCAAATGATTTGGGTGTTTGTTATTGTTTTATGTTGTATCCTACCTGTACCTGTACCTGTATCCTATATGCTATTTGTTTTATAGCATCCATGGGTAAACCATATGTAATTTTGGGTGGATTATCGGTAGCTAGGCCAAACTAATCTTAAGGATCATGAACGCAATACGGACACTGTTTAGTTCATCATGTGAGTGTTTGACTAATGAACTAAGAACAACAACAACTAAACTAATCAAAAGAAAATGCTCAAAATAAATTCAGTAAAGATAAATAACCTCTTATTGAAGTTTTCTTCAAATTAAATCAAACTACAAACTATCACTTATATATTCATTTTTTATAATATTCTAAGTTGGTAATCCTCATTGGTAGTTGTTTGCATTTTTTATATGACGAGTTAATATCATGTTCACATACTGTTCATTATAAAAAAATCTCAACCAGAATATTACTTTAATGTTGTGTCCTAACAATCCAATTTCCTAACTTTTTTTTAGATTTATCGTGCAATCGTTTCAACACGACAGTCGTATCCATAGTAGCAACATAGATCATAAACAACGCATGTAAAGATTGTAACTCCTTAGTTATTACTTTTTTGATAAAGTGTTAAGCTTCTTTTAGGGTGTTTTTTATTTCAAGGGGAATTTAATTGGGAAAATTGCAAAAAGAAAGAAGAAACATAAGAGGAAGTGGGAGAAGTTCATATTGAGGTTCAAGATTTTTGGAAAAGAATGTTCTTAGGGTGTGTTTGGTTGCATGGAATCCTATGCCATGGGAATCCATGAGGGTACCCCTACATTTTAGGCTAAATTGATACATCACTCCACATCTACCATTTGACCACCATTTGATTTTGTGATCAATGGTGGGAATGGAAGTCTCGTGAACATGAGAATCTCACTCCTTGATCCCCCAAGGCATGTGATTCTCATGTTCATGAGAATTGCATTCCCACCATTTGACCACCATACCATTGATCACAAAACCAAATGGTGGATGTGGAGTGATGCATCAATTTAGCCTAAAATGTAGGGGTCCCTTCATGGATTCCCATGACATAGGATTCCATGCAACCAAACACACCCTTAGCTCCCCCCCCCCCCCCCCCCTCCAACAAGAAAAAAATCTTCCACTATATTTTAACAAACAAAGAGGATAATGATTTATAATCACCAAATTCATGTTCTTCATTCTATCTTCCTATCCCTTCTCACATTTGGCAAATTGATGCAAAGTAGAATTTAGTTTAGTTATTGGTTGGACTTAAATAAGCACATTAGGATAATTGGGAGTAAGGCTCCGATAGAGGGTTAGGTTAGCTATAAATAGGGCATGTAGGCCATTGCTTGATGAATGAAAGAAACTCTAATGAAGATTATTTCAGTTATCTTTAGTTTATTTACTTTTGTTTCCCTTTCAGTAATTTGTTATTTGATTTTATTTTCAATTCGTAGTTTATATAACAAATGATTAAAAAAAACCATATTTTGAAGACTTGAACAAAGAGCAAAAGGTTATCCACAAACACTTACACTCATACCTCCTTTTTCCAAATTCAATCACTGTCCTTAAGAGAAGAAGTCTTCCACAATGAAGTCTTCCACAAATGCTCCTCAGGGAAAGCGAAGTGGTTCTTATAAGAATCTTGGTCAATGTAGTTGCTAATATTTGCAATAAAGCCTCTTAAATGCCAAGTTTCAAAAGGTGGTTTTCTTTAAGACAATATTGTGAAATGGGTAAAATTTATGGACTCCTAATTTTTTATATAGACTCATGATATTGTTGTATTTTTTAGGGTCAATGTGATGTTAGTCCCTTCAACTAATAAGGGAAATGACTTTAAACCCATTTTAAATTTAATTTGGTCTTGGTCCTCGTTGTCAGTTGACAATCTAGTCAATCATAATTTTGTGCATATGTTTCGCACATGTTGCAAAAAAAAAAGACTTGTACTACCCTGAAATGAGGAAGGGGATAGAAAGGGTAATCCAACATGGACAACCATTTTTCAAGTGAACCTATCAAATTTAAAAAAGAAACTGAAACCATTTCTAAGACTTAACTAGAATTCAACCTCCACCAACACCAGCTCGTTGTGACAAAGAAGTTGGTTTGCCACTTACTAAGACTCGTTGATTACCTGGGCCAATAAACCTTTTGTGTCGTATGAGCTTTATGGCTCAATGACATGGAGTCTTCAAGAAAACAACCAGGTTGCAATAAATTTTAAACTTTTTTTTGAAGGGTGAGCAAGATTTTTATTGGATACCAAAACCATTAAACGCCTTCGGCAGGGTTCGAAGCACCATTGTTTACTCGGTTCTAACTATATGTTTAGTTCGCAAAGAGATGAATCCTCCTTTAGTGATGAGGGGCTTATCAAAAATAGTAATAAGTAGAAGTGTGGATTAAAGGGTGTAAACTCACTGCAACTAATTTTTGATGAGAAAAATCACTTCCTCTATTGTATTCAATATACACCAAGAGGCACCTTACAATTGGATAAACCTAACCCATTCATACTTACAATTATAGATTGGAGTATCCCGAAGAATATGTATCCCCATGTCTAGTGTAGACTGCCTAGGCGCGCTTCAAGGTGTTTTTACAAAATTCTGCCTCAAATTGGGGCAAAGCAGTGCAATGAAATGAGGCATTTGCCTCAGACCGCCTCAGCCCAAAAATGGTTGCAGCCAGCCCAATTGTAGCAAAAAGTGGTTGCAACCCATTCTATAATAGGGTTTTATGTTTCTTGATATGGGAGAAAGTTGAATGTCCTAGTTTAACAGAAGCATCTACTTTTTGATGAAAATTATTGATGCTGATATCTACTTATTATAGAGGATAACATGGGTGTATCCTCGGAGGGATGTGTTGAACAAGTATGTATGCATTTGCAAGTCTGTTTTACATGACAAAACATCATGAATGATGGATCATCCATTCTTTTAAAGTGCTTGAAGCTATATGGAATGATTGGTTGTTCTACACTGTGTGTCTCTGTTTTAATACGACATGGGTAAAAGGGAACCAACTTTGAGCAGGGGCGGACCCAGGATTTTAGTCGAGGGGGGGCAAAATGGAAAATACTTATTAGTTGATAATAGTAGTTATCAATGGTAAAGCCAATTTTTTTTTTTTACCGAAGCTAGTAACTAATAAAAAAAAATTCAACTATAAAAAATACAATTTTAAGCCAAAATAAGGTCACTATTGATAACCTTAGCAAAGAGCAAACAAGCATAATAACTAGAATATATAACTAATTAATATCACAAAAAAGTTTGTCTAGGCAGCCAGACTTTAAAGCCATTTTTTGGCCAGGCTAGAGCATTTTTACACCTTTACCCATTCTCTTTAAAATACAATCACAAACGTTATCTATAAAAGGGATAGAAATGTAAAAAACTTAAAACCTGACCAAAAAGTGGCTATAAAGCCTGTTTGTCTAGAATTGAGAATCACAAAATAATTAGGATAAGTTCTAGGTGAAGCTAAAAAAAATTTGAAATTTGCGAATCTAATATGATCATAATACAATTTCAAAGAAAAAATAGTTTATATGAGGCTCAAATTTTATACGAGTTGGCTAATGGTATATATTTTCATTGAATTCTATCGTTATTATTTTAGATATTAATTTTAAATATTTTTTTGTTAGGGGTTTAATATTACTTGTGAAAAAAAATTCATTTATTTTATATTAATAAATTTTTATTAAACTAAACATTTTTTAATGTTTGCAATTACTAATAAAATTGCTAGGGGTGGGCAATGTCGGTTCGGTTCGGTTTTGAGCCCCAAACCGATTTCATTCGGTTTGCCCAAAACCCAAACCGAAACCGAATTTTGTATTTGTAAATCGATGAATTCGGTTGAACCGAATTTCGGGCTCAAGCACTTGAAAGACTTTCATTAAAACATGCCCAATTTTTTTACAGGCCTAATTTTTTACAGACCCAATTTTTAGCCCAAAATTGAAAACTTTGATAAAAGGAGGGCGATTCAGTGCAACAAGGTGTATTGCAGTGCATTTGTTGCACTAATCAGGTATTGACACACACCTATTATTTAGTTATTTATATATATATATCTAATTAATCGGTCGGTTCGGTTATAAATCGGTTGGTTCAAAACCGTAAATCGATTTCGAACTGTTTATAATCGGTTTGGTTCGGTTTAAATTATTTTCTTTCTACTCATATTTCGATTCGGTAATATTTGAAAATCGGTTCGGTCGGTTAACTAAATTTAAATCGGTTTTTGCCCACCCCTAAAAATTGCATTGAAAATAAAATAAAAAATGCACTCGAAGAGTATCGAACTCAGGTCTTTTACTAAAAATGATAAACCTCAAACCACTACACCAACAAAGACATGTTTGAATATTTTCATAAACAATTAACATATTGTATTCTACATTATATAATCGATTTTTTAAGACTAAAATATATATACTAAAAATATTTTAAAAATTGAGGGGGGGCAGCTGCCCCCCCTCGCCCCTTAGTAGGTCCGCCCATGACTTTGAGCTTTTATTATTGGATTGGGTAAAGGAAAGCAAAAGCCACCCAATCTCTCTCTGTGTGAATTGTCTTTGCAAATTCCATTGTTGGGTGGGGAAAGAAAAGAAGAAAAGCTTGAGAGATAGAGTAAATAAAGAAAGAAAGTAAAGATGATGGTAACGGAATGGAATGCAAAAGAAAACAAATTGTAAGTAAGCAAGAGAGAGAGAAAGTTGGTTACCTTGAAGTGGAACAGGTTGATAGGCATGGGTATATTGAGGAGTAGCAGCGGGGGCAGTGAGAGCAGGCGGTGGGACCGGTTGAGGGTATCCAATAGAAAGTCTGCTGCTGTTGCTGTTGCTGTTGCTGAGGAGGATAGCTCCCCCTTGAAACGTTCCGTATACCTTCTTTTCCTCTCCCCCTTGGCTACTCATCTTTTCTTCCTTCCCGTGATCAGATCAGATCAGATCAGATCAATCTAATACAATACAATCCGATCCGATCCGATCTTCTTCTCTTCTCTTCTCCTCTCCTCTCCTCTCCTCTCCGTGGAAAAAAAGAAAAGAAAAAGAATATGTTGTATGTCTGTCTTTGCTTTGATTTGGAACCCAACCCTGGGACCCGGGGGGGCTCCTGCGCACAAAGGGCAGGAGGAGCTCCTGCGCATAGATCTGGGCCGTCGGATCTGATGGACGGTCCAGATTTGTGGATTTGAAAAGAAAAAAAAATTCAGTTTTCTCTCCCCCACCTCCACCACCACCGCCCCCACCACAACCACCAGTTCTCAAACCCCACCACCATGACCACCACGACGCTTCCAATCTCAAACCCCACCACCATGATCTGTGGATTTGGCAATGTCAATGGTCCATGGCAGAGTGCCCACGCCACCTTCTACGGCGGTAGCGACGCCTCTGGCACAATGGGTACGTTCTACTATACTCTTCTCCTCTTCTTCCCCTGTTTTCTCTTCATTCAAACTAACACTTGTTTTCAAGTTTTGAAACACAACCAATACAGATCTTGTTTGGTTTACTACTTTTAAACTATTTTCCAACCTACCCATCTTCAAAATCCTTCATGTTTTGTTTCCAAATATTTAACCCTGAAAAACCCATTAAAAGCTTTGAAATCCTTCAATGTTTTGAACTAAACACCCATCTCTTGCTATGTTCAAAACACCCATTTCACCATTTTCTCTATTACAAAGTGAACCCCCAAATTCTAACATGCTCTGTTTCTCTTCTCCACAGGCGGTGCTTGCGGGTACGGAAAAAAAATTCAGTTTTCTCTCCCCCACCTCCACTGGGGGAGAGAAAACTGAATTTTTTTTTTTTTTTCAAATCCACAGATCTGGACCGTCCATCAGATCCGACGGCCCAAATCTATGCGCAGGAGCTCCTCTTGCCCTTTGTGCGCAGGAGCCCCCCCGGGTCCTCCTTCTTTTTCTTCTTCTTCTTCTCGTGACTGTGACTGTGACTGTGACTAGACTAGGTTATGAGCGGGACGGGAGGAGCTACACTTCTCTTGTCTCGCGATGCCTACAATACTCTACTCCATGAATATCAACAAGAAGAAAATCTAGGATACCAGGCACCCTAGCCTTACTCATTTTATTTAGAAAAATTCTAATTATCGAGGGAAATGGCGAGGAAAACAGCGAGGGACCCCACGGGGGGGGGGGGGGAGCCGTCCATCCCCCCGGGATGCGCGTTTGAGCTTTCGGGATGCGTGCGTTGAAAAGTCAAGCACGCATCCTGAGGAAAGATGGACGGCTCACCCCCTACCCCACCCCACCCTCCCTCCCTCCCCCTGGTGGGGTCCCTCGTTGTTTTCCTCGCTGTTTCCCTCGACAATTAGACGGGTTCTAACTATCGAGGGAAATGGCGAGGAAAACAGCGAGGGACCCCACAGGGGGGGTGGGAGCCGTCCATCCCCCCAGGGATGTGCGTTTGAGCTTTTCGGGATGCGTGCGTTGAAAAGTCAAGCGCACATCTCGGGGAAAGATGGACAGCTCACCCCCCTACCCCACCCCCCCCCCCTCCCTCCCTCCCTCCCCCTGGTGGGGTCCCTCGCTGTTTCCCTCGACAATTAGACGGGTTCTTTTATTTATATTCAATCAAAATTCTAGAGAGTTGTGCCAGAATATTGGATTAATTAGCCAGAATATTAATCCAAAATATATATTGATTAATTCGCCCACTCCCTCATTTCGCTGTCTCTCTGCCTGTCACCTTCACATTAACAAAGCCAACAACAAACAACAGACTTAACCACGGAACCTTGACAACCATTCTATATTACAATTCAAATGGGGTTTTTGTCTGACGTGGCAATTGTTTGTCCTACGTGGCCGTTTTATATTTTGGCAGAACTTAAGTAGAAAATTTCACCCCCGATGTTTTCCTCCATCTCCCCCCAACTCTCAACTTCTCATCCCTTTGTTTCAAACCCTAACCCAATAAGCATCATAGATCTCCCGAAAGCACAACCACCATCTGTTCCGAATCAGGAAGCGTGATCGCGACGAAAAAGAAGATCTTTCCGTCCCTCCTCCGGTTCTTGAAAGAGAGTTCGTCGGTGCCTCCAATACTGAGTTTGGTGAGAAGAAGAAGAAGAAGAAGAATAACACACTGATCTTTCCATCCCTCCTTCGGTTCAGATCTCCTTCCAGGTAAGATCCTTCTTCTTCTTTAGATCTCCTCTTTTTCTTCTTCTTTTTCTTCAGATCTATTTCAGATTTATTTTTACTTTTTCTTTTAACAAAGCAGATCTTTCCTCTCCAACCATCTCTCTCCAAACCTTCTTAATATCTACTTACACAGAGATACCAAAGTAGCCCAAAACACAGCAGAGATCAAAGAGGAAACCCATTTCTTCAAGTCTTCATCAGGTACCCATCTCTATCTCTCTCTTTAAGTTCATAATCTCCAATTACTGTGTCTTTGCTTATCTGTCAAACAAGGGGGTTCCTTTTAAATTTTCTTAGTTTATAAGCAATCAAAGATTCAAACTTTATACTTACCCAGATCGTCTTTAGTTTGATTGTGATGATTGCAATGTGGAATGGTGGATTTGTGAATTGATTTCAGTGTCTGTTTGGGGTAGTGGTTTAAGATGTACTTTGTTGAAGGTGTAAAAATTAGGTCTTTGGGATAAGTTAGATGAGAAATTGGACTGGAAGTAGTGATGATCATGGATACCCAGTAAAAGGCGTGAATTTACTGAGAAAAGGGTATCCTGGAAAATTTTAATGGGTGTTTCAAATTTCGACAATTTTGTTAAGATACAATGTACTCTGTAGTAGTGCCAACGGCACGGATATTACACTAATTTATATACAAATACAATACCGCTTTATTATTCCCTCACTCGCAATAGGGTATTAGACGCACCACCATTTACACCCATAAAAAATCATTTCCAAGAGGTACCGCATATTTCTATGAGGGCACCCCATCAAATTATTTACCCCTTTTTCTCCACTTCCTTTTCCTCCCCCCTCCTTCATCACAAATTCATAATTCATCTTTATCTTCACTCATTCACTTCCTCTTTATATCGCTTCAATCCAATTTCTCCATTTATTATTTTTCTCACTATATTTTCTCAATCTTCAAATTTAGGTTTTTACATTTTAAATGTGTTTAACTCTATCATAACATCATATTTTGCAAAAACAAGTTGCAAACAATGTCAGAAGATTCCACAAAATATTTACCCAGATACCAGTGAGCGAGGCTTATTTGGGTCGTGTTATAAATGCTCTGGCTAAACCCATTGATGGTAGAGGTGAGATTTCAGCTTCTGAATCTCGGTTAATTGAATCTCCCACTCCTGGTATTATTTCAAGACGTTCCGTATATGAGCCTATGCAAACAGGGCTTATTGCTATTGATTCGATGATCCCTATAGGACGAGGTCAGCGAGAATTAATTATTGGGGATAGACAGACTGGAAAGACAGCAGTAGCCACGGATACTATTCTCAATCAAAAACGACAAAATGTAATATGTGTTTATGTAGCTATTGGGCAAAAAACATCTTCTGTGGCTCAAGTAGTGACTACTTTCCAGGAACAGGGGGCGATGGAATATACTATTGTGGTAGCCGAAACAACCGACTCGCCTGCTACATTAGAATACATTGCTCCTTATACAGGAGCATCTCTGGCTGAATACTTTAGCGTATCTTGTCTTTACCACGAATTTTTTTCCTTGGTTAGCAATAATTGTTATTTTCTGATATTGGCGGTTTCCTCAATTTTTTTTTGCCCCATATGGGCAATAAGGTAATCAGGTGGTATACTATTTCTATTTGTTTATTAGAACTCCTTTTAACCACCTATGCATTCTCTTATCATTTTAAATTGGACGATCCATTAATCCAATTGGAACAGGATTTCAAATGGATCAATTTTTTTGTTTTTCACTGGAGACTCGAAATCGATGGACTTTCCATAGGACCCATTTTACTGACAGGATTCATTACTACTTTAGCTACTTTAGCGGCTTGGCCAGTTACTCGGGATTCGCGATTGTTCCATTTCCTGATGTTAGCAATGTACAATGGTCAAATAGGATCATTTTCTTCTCGAGATCTTTTACTTTTTTTCATCATGTGGGAGTTAGAATTAATTCTTGTCTACCTACTTATAGCCATGTGGGGAGGGAAGAAACGTTTGTACTCAGCTACAAAGTTTATTTTGTACACGGCAGGAGGCTCGATTTTTCTCTTAATGGGAGTTCCAGGTATGGGTTTATATGGTTCCAATGAACCAACATTAAATTTTGAAACCTCAGCCAATCAATCTTATCCTATAGCATTAGAAATCATATTCTATTTTGGATTTTTTATTGCTTATGCTTTCAAACTGCCGATCATACCCCTACATACATGGTTACCGAATACCCATGGAGAAGCACATTACAGTACATGTATGCTTTTAGCCAGAATCTTATTAAAAATGGGAGCGTATGGATTGGTTTGGATCAATATGGAATTATTACCCCACGCGCATTCTCTATTTTCTCCCTGGTTGATCATAATGGGCATTTTTCAAATAATCTCAGCTTCAACATCTCCCGGTCAACGTAAATTAAAAAAAAAGAATTGCCTATTCTTCCGTATCTCATATGGGTTTCACAATTATAGAAATTAGTTCCATAACGGATACGGGACTCAACGGGGCCATTTTGCAAATGATTTCTTATGGATTTATCGGTGCTGCACTTTTTTTCTTAGCAGGAACGAGTTACGATAGAATACGTCTTGTTTATCTCAACGAAATGAGGGGAATAGCTATCCCGATGCCAAAAAAATTTACATTGTTCAGTAGTTTCTCAATGGCTTCTCTTGCATTGTCGGGAATGAACGGTTTTGTTGCGGAATTGATAGTATTTTTTAGTATAATAACTAGTCAAAAAAAAATTTAATGCCAAAAATATTAATTAAGTTTGTAACGGCAATTGGAATGATATTAACTCATATTTATTTATTATCGATGTCATGCCAGATTTTCTATGGATACAAACAATTTAATGTTCCAATATCAAATTTATTAGATTCTGGACCACAAGAATTATTTGTTTCGATCTGTATCCTTCTACCCGTAATAGGTATTGGTATTTATCCGGATTTTGTTTTTGCACTATCAGTTGACAAGGTAGAAGCTATTTTATCTAATTATTTTTATAGATAGTTTTCATCAATAATACATACAATAAAATAAAAAATGCAAAATAAATTTAATAAAAACCACACACACACACACAATAAGATAATAAGAAAATTCTAATAATTTTTTTTATTTTAATTAGATAATTAGGAGTTTTTGAGAACCATAAACATAAAATAGTTATTCACAAGGTTCTCAAAAACTCCTACGAACTCTCGTTATAAACGAGATTCCTATGTTATGTATTGTATTCATAAGGTCTTTTCTTCAATTAGAGGTTAGTGTGAATGAACCATAACTATGTAACCCTGCTATTCCTAATAGATTTACCCCAAAATAGCATATCCAAATTATAAGAAATCCCATAGAAGCTACAATTGCAGAATTTACGCCTTGCAAATTTTTATTTGTTCGAGTATGTAAATAAATTGCGAATATAGTCCAAGTAATAAATGCCCAAGTTTCCTTGGGATCCCAATTCCAATATGATCCCCATGCCTCATTAGCCCATACTGCTCCTGAAAGAATACTGATGGTTAAAAAGATAAACCCTAGACTAATGACACGACAACTCCAACAATCCAATTATTGAATCAATTGATACCTATGATAATTTCTAAATGAAATAAAAAAAGTGTTTCGTAAAACATTGTTTATTTCATTCACATATTGAATCACGCCAAAGGAAAATGGACCAATTAAGATATCATCAACCGTGCTAATCTTGGTATACAAGAAGTGGCAATAGCATAGTATTATCTGATTCATGGGGGTACTGGGAAAGCTTTTTATTGGAAAAATGAGTAATAGTAATAAGGGATCACATTTTATTTCTTACATTACCATCAATTGCATACGTTTTTTTTTTAAAAAGCAAAGCACTTTCCTTATTATTGATTGATGATAAAACAAAATTTTGTTTTATCGCTTTCGACCCTTCTTTGCCCCATATAGAGATTGAATAGCCCAAGCTATTTTGTTTGCCACTGAAATTTTGCAAATGGACATTTAAATGCCCTTCAAAAGTAAGTAAATATATTCGAAACATATAAAATGCAGTTAATCCTGCTGTGAAATAAGCTATTATCACGAAAATGGGTGAGTACAACCAACTATCATTAAGAATAATGTCTTTGGACCAAAAACAAGCAAGAGGTGGAATGCCGCAAATGGAAAGTGTACCTAATAAAAAGGTGCTCGTTGTATTCAATTAGTTAACGATAAAAAATCTCATCGTTAATGTTAATAAAGTTAATATGGGTGCTCGTCGTTTATTGGTGGGAGGTGAACCTTATGATAGAGAGGGTACCTAAGGTAGAAGTATATGCTTTAGGTCAACATATATGTATGTCTGCTCACAAAGCGCGAAGAGTAATTGATCAGATTCGTGGGCGTCCCTATGATGAAATACTTATGAAACTAGAACTCATGCCATATCTAGCACGTTATCCCATTTTTAAATTAGTTTATTCTGCAGCAGCAAATGCTACTAACAATATGGATATCGACAAAACGGCTTTAATTATTAGTCAAGCCGAAGTTAATGAGGGTACTATCGTGAAAAAGTTAAAACCTCGAGCTAGAGAACGTAGTTATCCGATAAAAAGACCCACCTGTCACATAACTATTGTATTGCAAGATATCTCTAAAGATAAAAACTTTTATCTATGGTTAAAAAAAAGAGGATGGATATATAAAGAGAAGTATATAGATATTCAAGATAAGTACGAATGTTTTCTATACGAGGCTATATTTGGGGGCAGAATGCTATGGGCCAATGATGGGTGCGAGGTTTTATGGGACAAAAAAGTAAAGGGACTCCAAATTTTTAATCTCTTCCCTATAAATGCGATAAAGACAAAAGATTCGCAGAGAGGAGAGACATTGTGACCCATTTGTTATGTTAGTCAAATTCGCGGAATACTAATGTAGTGCGCAAGAGGGGTTGTATTTATTAATAACACACAAGTCTGATTATGCACATATCGCCTATCTAAGTTCTACTTGGGACAACATGACATGAAACGTGCTATATCCTAAATGATTTATGATATTCAACAGATTCAATGAAAAATTGAAGCATGGTAATTCCCTTTTCCCTTCCTTAATTCCCCTTATTTCGCTTATAGACATATATAAATAAGAGAGCGTGTTAGGTATATCTGTGTAAAAATTGATGTTCTGGGGTTTACATATACACATAATTGTTGTTATAATTGTAATTGAAAAGTTTTTTATTTGAAAATAGTTGAAATTGACACTTATTAGTTGCATATCAATTGAATTTTCTTAATACTCACTTTTCTTATAACATTAAGGAAACAAACGCAATTTGAGATCCAAGAACTGAAGGCACAGTCAATAGTTAATGGTTCCTATTTCCATTTCATTTTTGATTCTGTAACTGAAAAGCCACATTCTCTCTTTCAATAGAAAGCAAAGGGAGGGTTGGCGTTGTGTAGTTGGAAATTTGAGATACTCTACAATTAATTCAAAGGAAGCCACCGGTTCCAATAAAAGGGCGAGGTTTCTTTTAGGTTTATTAGAATAGAAAGGGGGTAAGAAAAACGGGATTCAAGATGCAAATCCAATCAAAAAATGGAATGGTTCTATCTATTTTTTTTTTTCCGTTTTGGCGGCATGGCCGAGTGGTAAGGCGGGGGACTGCAAATCCCTTTTTCCCCAGTTCAAATCCAGGTGTCGCCTGATCAATAAAAACTAGAAATCCTTTTGTTGGTAGTATAAAAATTGACAAATTCTTGCCCGTCAAAAGCAAGGGAAAGGGGTTTCGCTCAATTGCTAAGATATGTAACTCGTTTAATAGTTGCATTCAACTATGTTTTGATAAAATAAATTTACAACTCAAGTACACATTCCAGTAAAATGTATTGCACTCAATATCAGATATTTTACCAAAAACGCCACTCTGCTTTTTCAATTTGAATAGAGCCACGATTGGACGAAACTTCCTTGTAATGGAGAACATTTTATCAAAGCCTTGCATTTAAGTAACTGTCAAAAGTTTTTGATACACTAATCAAGATTACTGTTATAGACATAGAGGACTTCTAGAGTGAGTTAAGGGTTAACAAAAGAGACAACCTAGCACTGAGTTTTTAGTAACATATGGTGTTATCAGGTTGGGGATGTAGTAGTGAGCCACTAATGACTTTGATTGAACTGTGTTGTTAATGAATGTGCAGGTTTGAGTTTTCAAATTATTTTGCTATAGTCAAGTGTGTTAAGACCAAAACCCAACATGCAAATTTGATAGGTCGTGACTTATCAAACTAAAGGATACTCTAAAGCCTTAAATAACATTCCTAAACATTAAAGGCAAAACCAAGTATCAGAACACATACCATTTTTATTAATCGGACAATAAAAGGTTTAGTCATAAGTGTAAATACACATACTAGACAATTGGTATTGAATACCCATATTAGATCTATAAGGTTTGGTTTATGCCTATGTAATATTAGTCATACCATCTATATCCATATTACAATTCAGAGTTGTGTTTTACTATTCATTGCTGACTTGGAAAAAGTCAAATCATAAGAATTAGAGATAAAATATGGCTAGGATTGAAAGTTAGAAAATACGTTGAGGGTTAAGATTAATTTTTTTATAATGGCATGTTTGTAAATATAAAACTTGTAGAATGACAAAGAAAATGAAAAAATTATGGAAAAAGTTGGTGGAATGTACATGTGGCAGAGATAGAAAGTGTTTTTCTTTTTTCAATATGAAAATTATTATAACTATTTATTTAGTTGTCGAATTTTGATAAATTTGGTATCGTTGAAATGCAAATTTGAAGATCTTTCTAACAAAACCAATTATGAATGCAAACACTTCAAATTTTAAAATATGTATTTTATTGTTAAAAAACTTCTAATGAATTTTCATGCTATGAATATTTTCAATTTTTTCTAAGGAATGAAAATGGTTTCTCAAGCCAAATTCAATCAAAGAACTCGAATTCCAATAAACCAATTATTGATACAATCGCAAAAAATATTTTGAAACGTTTAATGCATTTCACATCATTAGTATTTTTCAAAGCAATGAGACAGGCCGGTCATACTAAGAAAAATGAAAAAATGAGTCGGATACCTTAATGCACATTTAAACAAAAAATTTGAACTTCATGTTTTTGCGAATTCAAAGTTTGGAAAAGAACTCATTATCGGCATTAAAAATATTTTCCCCTAACTAATTCAAGTTTTGACCAAGTCTAACCTTAAAGTTTAGGCTTGCAATTCAAAATTGATTGAGGACGGAAGAGGGGATGGTGGGGGTTTCTAGTATATGATATCTGGAAAAAAAAAAAAGTAAATATTTGGAGAGCTAACGACATAGGGAATTTGAGATAAAAGAGAGCTATGATTGAAAATTAAGGAATATATTGAGGGTTGAGATTAATTTTCTATAATGGCATGGTTTGTAAAAAATACATGTTGAAGAGCAAAGAAAATGAACAAAAATGTAAAAAAGTTTGTGAAATGTACATATAGCGGAGAGATAAATTTTTTGTTTTTCATTTTCTCAAAACAAAAACTATCATAACTAAGTACTTAGTCGTGAGATTTTGAAAAATTGGCATCCTTGAAATCCATTTTTGAAGATCTTTCCAATGAAGACTACTAATAAATAAAAATACTCAAAATGTTTCAAATATAAATTTCACGCCTATGCATTTTTCCACAAGAGCACATCTAATACATGTTAATTTGTAAGTATTTTTAATGTTTAATAAAAAATTATACTGACATCTTAAGACACATTCAAGCAAAGATCTAAATTCCATATCTTAGAAAATCAAAGTTCGACAAGAAATCACTTCAACCGATTTTAAATTAGTGTTTTTTCAATTATTTAAAATGTAATTGAATTGACCAAATGCCACAACTCACCTTCTATAGTGTCAATGACACGAGTATTATACTAGTCTATATTACAATTCAGAGTGGTGTTTTACTGTTCATTGTTGACCGAGACAAACTAAGTATTGGAGATATAAAAAGGGCTACGATTGAAAATTGAAAAATGTGTTGAGGGTTGAGATTCATTTATTATAATGACATGTTTGTAAATAAAAACATATAGAAGGGCAAAGAAAATGAACAAAATGTGAAAAAAGGTTGGTGGAATGTACATGCGACAGACAGAAAAAGTATGTATTTTTTTTTCTCAAAGTGAAAATTATTATAACTATCTATTTAGTTATCGGATTTTGATAAACTTGGTATCATTAGAATAATATCTTTCCAATGAAACCAATTATCATTAATCAATAAGCTAAAATTTTAAAATTATATATTTTTAATTAAACATGTAAGTAGTTTTAATATTTTCATGCCTAAGTATAATATTTTCAGAGAAATGGTGAACATTTTAATAAACAATTAAATAAAGGCACCGAATATTTAATCAATTCTAATTTTAACCGAGTTTGACTTTAAACGGTTAGTATTTTTACCGTAAAATAAAATTGCATCAAAAAATCCATATTACAAATCAGAGTTGTATTTTACTATTCATTGTTGACTGAGACAAAGTCAAATATGAAAGTTAGGAAATATGTTGCGGGTTGAGATTAATTTTTTATAATGGCATGTTTGTAAATATAAAACATGTAGAAAAACAAAAAAAATTTGAAAAAATTATGGAAAAAGTTGGTGAAATGTACATGTGGCAGAGAGAGAGATTGTTTTCAATTTTTCAATATGAAAATTATCATAACTATTTATTTAGTTGTCGAATTTTGATAAATTTTGTATCGTTGAAATGCAATTTTGAAGATCTTTACAACGAAACCAATGATCAATGCAAACACTTCAAATTTTAAAATATGTATTTTATTGTTAAAAAAACTTCTAATGCATTTTCATGACGTGAATATTTTCAATTTTTTCTAAGGAATAAAAATGGTTTCTCAAGTCATATTCAATCAAAGAACTCAAATTCCAATAAACCAATGATTGATACAACCGCTAAAAAACTAAAAATATATATATTTTAAAATGTATAATGCATTTCACGTCAGTAATATTTTTCAAAGCAATGAGATAGACCGATCATACGAGGAAAAAAAATGAGTCGGGTACCTTAATGCACATTTAAACAAAAATTTTGAACTTTATGTTTTGGCGAATTCAAAATTTGAAAAAGAATTCATTCTCGACATTAAAAATAGTTTTCCCTAACTAATTCAAAATTTGACTAAGTCTAACCCTAAAGTTTAGGCATGCACTTCAAAATTGATTAAGGATAGAAGTGGGGTGTTATGTACACGATATTTGGAAAAAAAAAAGTAAAAGATGTGGAGTGCTAATGAAACGGGGAATTTGAGATAAAAGAGGGCTAAGATTGAAAATTAAGGAATATGTTGAGGGTTGAGATTAATTTTTCTATAATGGGATGGTTCATAAAGAAAATTAAAGAATATGTTGAAGAGCAAAGAAAATGAACAACAATATGAAAAAAGTTTGTTAAATGTGCATATGGCGGAGAGAGAAAAAAAATTTGTTTTTCATTTTTTCAAAGCATAAATTATCATAACTGTCAACTTAGTCGTTGGACTTTGGAAAATTGGCATCATTGAAATCCATTTTTGAAGATCTTTCCAATGAAGACCACTAATCAATAAAAATAGTCAAAACTTTTCAAATATAAATTTCACGCCTATGCATTTTTCCGAAAAAAAAAACAAAATAACACGTCTAATACATGTTACTTCTTAAGTATTTTTAATGTTTATCAAAAAATTATACTGACATCTTAAGATTCATTCAAACAAAGATTTGAATTCCATATTTTAGAAAATCAAAGTAAGACAAAAAATCGCTGCAACGGATTTTAATTTAGTGTTTTTTCAATTATTTAAATTTAATTGAATTGACCAAATGCCACAACTCACCTTCTATAGTGCCAACGGCACGGGTATTACACTAGTCTATATTACAATTCAGATCGGTATTTTACTATTCATCACTGACTAAGTCAAATCATAAGGATTGAAGATAAAAGATGGCTAGGATTGAAAGTTGGGAAATATGTTGAGGGTTGAGATTAATTTTTTATAATGGCATGTTTGTAAATATAAAACATGTAGAAAGACAAAAAAAATTATGGAAAATGATGGTGGAATATACATGTGGCAGAGAGCAAAAGTGTTTTCCTTTTTTCAATATGAAAATTATCATAACTATTTATTTAGTTGTCCGATTTTGATAAATTTGATATCGTTGAAATACAATTTTGAAGATCTTTACAACGAAACCAATTATCAATGTAAACACTTTAAATTTTAAAATATGTATTTTATTGTTAAAAAACTTCTAATGCATTTTCATGACGTGAATATTTTCAAATTTTTTTCTAAGGAATGAAAATGGTTTCTCAAACCATATTCAATAAAAAAAACTCGAATTCTAATAAACCAATGATTGAGACAACCGCTAAAAATTAAAAAATAATATATATATATATATATATATATATATATATATATATATATATATATATATATATTATTTTTAAAACGTCTCATGCATTTCACGTCATTAATATTTTTCAAAGTAATGAGACAGGTCGATCAAACCAGGAAAAAAGAAGAAATGAGTCGGGTACCTTAATGCACATTTAAACAAAAATTTTGAACTTCATGTTTTGGCATTCAAAGTTTGGAAAATAACTCATTCTCGACATTAGAATATTTTCCCCCAACTAATTCAAATTTTGATTAAGTCTAACCCTAAAGTTTAGGCTTGCACTTCAAAATTAATTGAGGACAGAAGGTGGGATGGTGGGGGTGTTTTGTACACGATATTTGGCAAAAAAGTAAAATATGTGAAAAGCTAACGGCACGGGGAATTTGAGATAAAAGAGGGCTATGATTGAAAATTAAGGAATATGTTGATGGTTGAGATTAATTTTTTTATAATGGCATGGTTCATAAAAAGATGCATGTTGAAGAGAGAAAAAAAAATGTCAAAAAAGCTTGTGAAATGTACATATGGCGAAGAGAGAAAATTTTTGTTTTTCATTTTTTCAAAACAAAAATTGTCATAACTATCTACTTAGTCGTCAGATTTTGGAAAATTGGCATCGTTGAAATCAATTTTTGAAGATATTTCCAACGAAGACCATTGATCAATAAAAATACTAGAAACTTTTCAAATATAAGTTTCACAACTATGCATTTTTCCAAAAAAAAAACAAAAGTACTCATCTAATACATGACATGTTACTTCGTAAGTATTTTTAATGTTTATCAAAAAATTATACTAACATCTCAATACGCATTCAAGCAAAGATTTGAATTCCATATTTTAGAAAATCAAAGTTCGACAAGAAATCGCTGCAACAAATTTTAAATTAATTTTTTTTCAATTATTTAAAATTTAATTGAATTAAATTGACTAAATGCTACAACTCACCTTCTATAGTGCCAATGGTACGAGTATCTATATTACAATTCAGATTGATGTTTAACTATTCATCGCTAACTGAGACAAAGTCAAATCATAAGGATTGGAGATAAAAGATGACTAAAATTAAAAGTTGGAAAATATGTTGAGGGTTGAATTTAATTTTTTATATTGTAAATATAAAATATGTAGAAGGACAAAGAAAATGAAAAAATTACGAAAAAAAAGTTGGTAGAAGGTACATGTGGCAGAGAGAGAAAGTGTATTTTTTTTAATATGAAAATTATCATAACTATTTATTTAGTTGTCGGATTATGATAAATTTGGTATCGTTGAAATATAATTTTGAAGATCTTTCCAACCAAAACAATTATCAATGCAAACACTTCAAATTTTAAATTATGTATTTTATTGTTAAAAAAACTTCTAATGCATTATGATGCCGTGAATATTTTCAATTTTTTCTAAGGAATGAAAATGGTTTCTCAAGTCATATTCAATCAAAGAACTTGAATTCCAATAAACCAATGATTGATACAAACGCTAAAGTAATTAAAAATATATATATATATTATAAAACGTCTAATGCATTTCACGTCCTTAATATTTTTCAAAGCAATGAAACATGCCGATCATACTAGGAAAAAAAGAAGAAAAAATTCGGGTACCTTAACGCACATTTAAACAAAAAATTTGAACTTCCTTTTTTGCGAATTCAAATTTTGGAAAAGAACTCATTCTCGGCATTAAAAATATTTCCCCTTAACTAATTCAAATTTTGACTAAGTCTAACTCTAAAGTTTAGGTTTGCACTTCAAAATTGATTGAGGACAGAAGTGGGGATGGTGGGGAGTTTAGTACACGATATTTGGCAAAAAAGTAAAATATGTGGAGTGCTAACGGCACAGGGGATTTGAGGTAAAAGAGGACTATGATTGAAAATTAAGGAATATTTTGAGGGTTTAGATTAATTTTCTATAATGGCATGGTTCGTAAGAAGATGCATGTTGAAGAACAAAGAAAATGAACAAAAATGTGAAAATAGTTTATGAAATGTACATGTGGCGGAGAGATAAAAATTTTGTTTTTCATTTTCTCAAAACAAAAATTATCATAACTATCTACTTAGTTATCAGATTTTTTAAAATTGGCATCATTGAAATCCATTTTTAAAAATCTTTCCAATGAAAAGCATTGATCAATAAAAATATTCAAAACTTTTGAAATATAATTTTCACGCTTATGCATTTTTCCAATAAAAACAAAAGAACACATCTAATATATGTTACATCGTAAGTATTTTTAATGTTTATTAAAAATTATATTGACATATTAAGACACGTTCAAGCAAAGATCTGAATTTCATATTTTAGAAAATCAAAGATTCGACAAGAAATCACTGCAATAGATTTTCAATTAGTGTTTTTTCAATTAGTTAAAATTTAATTGAAGTGACCAAATGCCACAACTCACCTTCTATATGTACATGTTTTAATAATAAAAAAATATTTTTAAAATTTTAGCACTTGTATCGATGATTGATTTTATTGGAAAGATCTTCAAAAAATACATTTCAACAATACCAAGTTTACTGTAATTCGACAACTACGTAGATAGTTATGATAATTATAATTTTGAAAAAAAGGAAAATACAATACTTTCTCTTTCTGACACATGTACATTCCACTCATTTTTTTCACAATTTTTTCATTTTCTTTCTCCTTTCTACATGTTTTATACTAGTTTATTTCCCATGTTGTTGGTACGATAGAAAGTGAGTCGTGGCAATATGTTAAACTATGTTAAAATTTTAAACAATTAGGAAAAACATATTTTAAAACCGTTACAGTTAATCATCCTCAAACTTTGATTTCCAAAATATGAAGTTCATGGTTTTAAAACTTTAAGCATTAGTGATAGGTTTTATTGGAATGATTTTAAAAAATGCACTTCAATTATACCAAGTTTACAAAAAATCCGACAACTAAGTAGATAGTTATGATGATTTTCATTTTAAAAAACACAATTTCTCTCTCTACCACATATGCATTCCACAAACGTTTTCACCTTTTTGTTCATTTCCTTTGCTCTTCTAGTTGTAACTTATTTACAAACATGTGATTGTTGATAATGAATTTCCACCATCAACATTTTCCGCAACTTCCAATCCTAACCGTATTTTTTCTCCAACCCCAAACACCGATTTTTTTATATAGACTAGTATATTACCCGTGTTGTTGGCACACTACATAATTTTTTTTTTGTTAATTATCATGCACTGGACACCCTCACCACCATCCCTACTATTGCTCTCAATCAGACCCATAAAAAAATCATATTATAGAATGTAAGCGAATTATTTTAGTTGCAACTCTGTTTTAGGGTAAAAATATTAATAGTTTTATAGTTAAACTCGGTTAAAATTAGAATGAATTGAATATTTGGGGTCTTTGTTTGAGTGTTCATTAAAATGTTTGTCCATTTCTTTAAAAAATATTATACTTAAGGATGAAATTATTAAAATACGTACATGTTTTAATAATAAAATACATATTTTAAAAATTTTACCGCTTGTATTGATCATTGATTTTGTTGAAAAGACTTTCAAAAATACATTTCAACGATACCAAATTTACCGTAATCCGACAAATACGTAGATAGTTATGATAATTATTATTTTGAGAAAAGGAAAACACAATACTTTATCTCTCCGCTCCATGTACATTCCATCAACTTTTTCCACAATTTTTTATTTTCTTTGTCCTTCTACATGTTATATATTTACAAACATGTCATCATAGCAAAATGAATCTCAACCCTCCATACATTTTTTAACTTTCAATCCTAACCATCTTTTATGTTCAATCCTTAGTTTGTCCCAGTCAGCAATGAATAGTAAAACACCATTCTAAATTGTAATATAAACTGGTATAATACCCGCGCCGTTGGCACTCCCGCAAAGTACATAATTTATTTTTGCTAAATATTATGTCCTAAACACCCCCACCACCTACCCACTTTAGGGTTAGACTTACTGAAAATTTTAATCAATTGGGAGAAAAAATTAAAACATCAAGAGTGAATTCTCCCCTAAACTTTGAATTCTCCAAAATATGAAATTTAGAGTTTTTGTTTAAATGTGCATTAAGATGTTTGTCTAACGACGTGAAATACATTAGAAATTTTTTAATAATAAAATATGTATATTTAAAATTTTAGCACTTGTATTGATCATTGATTTTGTTAAAATTTGAGTTATTTGATCGAATATGCCTTGAGAAGCCCATTCATTCCTCTAAAAAATTGAAAATTACTAACGATGGGAAATGCATTAGACGTTTGTTAGTAATAAAATATATATTTATTAAATTTTAGCGCTTATATTGATCATTGATTTTGTAGGAAAGATCTTCAAAAATGCATTTATGTGACACCAAGTTTACTAAAATTCGACAACTATTTAGATAGTTATGATAAATTTCATTTTAAGAAAAAAAAAACGCATTACTTTTTTCTTTCCAA
>OY747131.1:42088508-42198484 GCA_963556465.1 Berberis vulgaris
AGGTGAGAGTAGTAGAAGCAGGGGTGAGAGTTATTGGTGGTGAAGTGGAGACTGTGGTGGTGAAGTGAAAATTGTGGTGGTGAAGGAGGAGTAAGCGGATTATCCCAACGTCTCAGTGAAAGTTTGAATCTCAGCTCTCGATTTTAATTGCATCAACTTTGAATCTCAGCCTTCAAATCATTACAAGGTATTTTGGACAGTAAAATATGTCATTTTTGAAGCTACCACGTTCCTTGACAGTCAAGACACGTTGACTGTTAGTCTTAGGGGGAAAGTGCAATATGAATGTTAATTGGGTGCAAAACTGAATAAGCAGTGTATTATAGGAGGGAAAGTGAAATTAACCCTTTTCAGTAGTAAGACACGTTCAAGTAAAGACCACGAACCCCATATTTTGGAAAATTAAAGTTTGGGGAGGATTAATTGTGGCGGTTTTAAAATATGTTTTTTCCTAATTGTTTAAAATTTTAACCGAGTTTGAACTATTGCCATGGCCAACCTTCTATCATGCCAGTGGCACGGGAAATACACTAATACTAGTCTATATAACAAATCAGTGTTTGGGGTTGGAGATAAAAGACGGTTAGAGTTGGAAGTTGCGAAAAATGTTGATGGTGGAGATTTGTTATCAACAAGGACTTGTTTGTAAATAAGTTGCAAGTAGAATGGCGAAGGAAATGAACAAAAAGGTGAAAAGTTTGTTGAATGCATGTGGCGGAGATAAAAAAAATTGTGTTTTTTAAAATGAAAATCGTCATAACTATCTACTTATTATCGAATTTTAGTAAACCTGGTATAATTGAAATGTATTTTTGAAGTTCATTCCAATGAAACCAATCACTAATGCTTAAAGTTTTAAAACCATGAACTATGTATTTTGGAAAATCAAAGTTTGGGGAGGATTAATTGTGGCGGTGTTAAAATGTGTTTTTTCTAATTGTTTTAAATTTTAACCGAGTTCGACATATTGCCATGACCCACCTTCTATTAGGGATGGGCACGGGACGGAATGGGACGAGATAGACCCATCCCTATCCCATCCCGTTCATACGGGATTGGGACGGGACGGGATGGGAAAAATCTCATTCCGACCTCGTCCCATCCCAAACGGGTTCGGGACGGGATCAACGTGCTCTGCTTAATCAGAGCATACATAATCTGAGCAGAATCAGACGCAGTATCATAATCTGAGCAGTATAACCATGAAGACATAACATTACTAAAAAACTAAAGATTTACACACTAAGCAATATACTAACTGAATACAACCACGACATGAAATTAGCAGTGGAAACATCGTAATGGAAAAGAGGTTAGAGAAGATGACCAATTCGGTTCTCTGTACCATCAGATGATTCGTTTTCAGTTCAATTTTATGGATGACTACAGTTCAACATACATCATAAATCTGCTACTGGCATATTATCACTGTTCTGTTTAGTTCAGTTCAATTGTCCAACTCACTAAAATACAAGTATACCACGCAGTTCAATTTAGACATCTAGGTTTCAAACTTTCAAACTAACTTGTCACAAGTTTCATTGTAACTACTAATTACTGCCTGTAAGAGTTGGCTTAGGAGTCATAAATGCATGTACTTGTAATCAGAGATGACAAAATTGCCTTAAAAAAAGATGACAAAATTAATAAAAAAACACTACTCATTTTAAAAGTAATTTCCAATCTTTCTAATTCATTTTGAGCTTAACAAAGATAAACTACAAGATCTAACATCAATAGTTTTATTTTTAGTGTAATGTCATTTTCCAAAACTTATATCATGTCAACACTGAGTTAGGAATCGGAGAAGTCAAACACTAAGTAATCCTCCAACACTAAGTAACCCTAAACCTAAAGGAATGAGAGAAGTGATTACAAATTTACAATTACACATCACTGAATTTGTATGGGCATCCAAATATTGCAATCCTAAAATAAATAAAAATATTAATAATAAATATAAAAAATTAGCTCGGGATTGGCGGGATTGAAAATCTTCATCCCATCCCATTCTAAATTGGGACGGGACGTGATCGGGATGGAATTATTCAATCCCATTAAGATCCGAAAAAATCGGGACAGGACGAGACGGGATCGCGGGACGGGATGCCCACCCCTACCTTCTATCGTGCCAACGGCACGAGAAATACACTAGTCTAACTTACAAATTAGAATGGCGTTTTAGGTTGGAGATAAAAGATGGTCAGGATAAAAAACTGGGGGTGATGTTGATGGTGGGGATTCACTATCAACAATGACATGTTTGTAAATAAATTGCAAATAGAATGACAAAGAAAATTAACAAGAACGTTAAATGTTCGTGGAATGCATATGTGACATAGTGAATAAAATTGTTGTGTTTTTTTTAAATGCAAATCTTCATAATTATCTACTTAGTTGTCGGATTTTAGTAAACTCCATATGGTTGAAATACACTTTGGAATATCTTTATAATGAAACCAATCAATAATACAAACGCTTAAAGTTTTAAATATGCATTTAACGTCATATTCATTTTCCAAAAAAAAACTATAATATAATGCAATTCACATTGTAAGTATTTTCAATATTAAGACACATTGAAACAAAGACCATAAAATCCATATTATGGAAAATCAAAGTTTTGGGAGGGTAAATTGTGACAGTTTAAAAATGAGTTTGGGGTTGGAGATAAAAGACGGTCAAGTTTGAAATTGGGAATGATGTTGACGGTGGAGTTTTTTTTTTTTTTTTTTTGGAAAGCGAGCAGGGGATATTTGGGATCCCCAAACCACTAGAAAAAGAAGCTTACAATCTGATGTATTTCTTTCCTATACTATCTTTGTATACAATTTTTTTCAAATCCTCTGCAAATGAACTAGGGGTAATCTCTACAAAGATTGTATTAGGATATAATTCCGCCAAGAAAAACGCAACCCTGTTAGTTTCCCTATAATCATGTCTGACTGTGCAGTCTTCTAGCTGATTTAGTTCTTCCCTGATCTGAGATCCCAAGGCATAGCTTCATTCTTGGTTAAGTACGAGAATACATTGGTTGAATCTGTGTTGATTTCTAATCTTAATAGACTGGGGATCTTTGCAAGTTTCAGCCCTGCGTACACACCCCTGTAGTTCATGTTTTATTATAGAATGTCCATTTGTATCATCATAACAAGCAACAATAGCATCAACAAATTCTCCTTTGGTACCTTGCAATGTGCCATCACCACACATGGAACCATCTGTATTCAGCTTGTACCACCCCGTAGTTGGCTTCATTCATGCACATTGTTTAGGGATGCTAGTACTAAAATGGATGTCTAGTCGGCATTGCCCAAACAGTTCTCTACTTTGTGTTGTATCGTCTGTAATCCATTCCCCAATAATGAATTTCAATCAAACATCTTCATAAATGCGGTGAGCAAGGTCAATCCCTGTGCAATATTTCTGTTCATACAAGCGCCTATTTCATTCAGCCCATAGGTGGTAAACCGTAGCATTTAGAGTGACTTTCATAATGGTCACAGTGGTTCCATCTCCTCTGAAATTTTGAATACACCATTGTAGCTCTTCCTCCCAGCCATGTATTTGTTTCAAGTAGCATAGGTAGAATAACATGTATCCCCATACGAAATGTGAGTATGTGTAGTAAAAAAAGATGTGATTTTCAGTTTCACTTGCATATCCACACAGTGGACAGTTTTCGTGGTGGAATTGACCCCACTTCTTCAACTTGTTCAGAGTTTTCATAGTTTTATTAGTTAAGAGCCAGGTAACGAAACTGTGTCTAGGGATGTTACCTTTAAACCATATAATTGGTTCTCATTCCACTTTATTCTTTCAATGTCTTATGGCTTCATAAATCGCTTTAGCTTGGTAGGAACCATCATTGTATGTTGCCCATATAATTTCATCATCCCTATTACAATTCAACTCAATATCAATTAGGTAACTCACTATTTTAGAGATGTTATTCCGAATGTGTTGTGGAATCCATGAATCATCTCTAATGAGAGCATAAAATTTTGCATTCTTGTGTAGAGTTGAGTGATACGAGAATTCTTGTGGAAATTTGTTCATTAATGTACCAATAAGGTGCCACAGGTCCTTCCAAAAATAAGTAGAGTTGTTATTCCCTATTGAGTAAAGTACCAAAGTGGAAGCCTTTTCTCGAGAATCCAATATCCTTCTCCAGCACCAAGACACTATAAGGGCAAATGAAAAAATTGGTGGAATGCATATGTGGAGGAGAGATAAAATTTTGTGTGTTTTTTTTAAATGCAAATTATCATAACTACTTAGTTGCAGAAAATCTAGAGAGCCAGGCCCGCTCCAGGCTTGCCCAATACCATCCATCATCTTAGAGATTGGGCCATTTTTAGCATCTCTAGGATGATGGATGGTATTGGGTTGGCCTGGCGCGGGCCTAGCTCTCTAGAAAGGCTCACTTAGTTTTCAGATGAACTCCATATTTTGGAAAATCAAAGTTTTGGGATAAATTGTTGTCGTTTTAAAATGTGTTTGGGGTCGGAGATAAAAGACGGTCAGGATTGAAAGTTAGGGATAATGTTGATGGTGGAGATTCATTATTAACAATGACATGTTTGTAAATCAATTGTAAATAGAATGACAAATAAAATTAGCGGAAAGGTGAAAGAGTTTGTGGAATGCATATGTGGCGGAGAGATAAATTTTTGTATTTTCTAAAATGCAAATCGTCATAATAATTACTTAGTTGTCAGATTTTAGTAAATTTGGTACGATTGAAATTCATTTTTGAAGATCTTTCCAATGAAACCAATTATTAATACAAACGCTTAAAGTTTTAAATATGCATTTCATGCCGTATGCATTTTTGCAAAAAAAATAACTATAAAATATAATGCATTCCACATCGTAAGTATTTTCAATATGACACATTAATGCAAAGACCAAAAACTCAATATTTTGGAAAATCAAAGTTTTGGGAGGATAAATTGTGGCGGTTTTAAAATGTGTTTAGGGATGGAGGTAAAAGACGTTTAGGATTTAAAGTTGGGGATGATAATGATGGTGGAGATTCATTATCCAAAATGATATAATTGTAAATAAATTACAAGTATAAGGGCAAAGAAAAAAATGTGAAAAAGTTGGTGGAATTCATATGTGGAGGAAAGATAATTTTTTTTTTTTGAAATGCTAATCATCATAACTATCTACTAGTTGTCGAATGAACTCCATATTTTGAAAAATCAAAGTTTTGGGAGGATAAATTGTGGCGTTTTTAAAATATATATAGTTTTGCTGCAACGATATGATCAATATATCATATAGTGACTGGTTCCTTGGATCCAGATAATACGAAGCAATGGGTTGGTTATTAGTTCTATAATTATTAGTTTATACTTTTGGTTGGTCTCCTGTTTTTTAAGCCCAACCTAATTCTTAATTTAATAAAATAAAAAACCAACGAGTCGCACACTAAGCATAGCAATTATATGAAATGGTCAATTGAATTTTAATTCAACCCTGTAGAATTCTATAAATTCAAATTGTTCTTTTTTTATTGAATGAAAAGTTAATGAAAGAAATGGTGATTTTTTGTTCCATAATTGGATAGAATGTAAAGATAACCAAAAGATCATTACTTCTCGTCTGTAAATATACATTTTTTTTGCCCAATGCCCCATAAATAGCTCGAGTATAGGAACAATAATTAATTTTAGCTCGAATAGTTTGTAGGGGAACCCTACCTTATCTAAACCATTCGACACGTGCAATTTCTTCTCCGTCGATACGCTCTGCAATTTGTACTTGAATTCCTTTTGTATCCGCCTCTTCAGTTAAGGCAATAACTTTTTTTTTATTGCTTTTCGAAATGAAACTCTATCCTTTAATTGTTTAGCTATATATTCTGCAAAGATGTTAGGGTGTCCGTAAGGTTTTGCAATTCTTGTGATAGTAATGGTAAGTTTTTTTGTTTACAAAATCAATTTTTTTTTTTGTACATGGCTCTGTAATTCGTTGATTCTTCGCGATCCATCCTCTATTAACAATTTTGGGAACCCTATATATATTATGAAATGGATCAGATTGATCATTTTTTGAATCTTTATATATACGATTGTCTTGGCACTGGAAGAGATTTTTATATTTTTTTTTACATAATTCCAAATACAATCCTGTATTTTTTTTTATCTTCCTGAGGACCCTCAGGAAAATTTTTTGGTTGTTCAAACCAAAGGGAATGATGGCTTTGGGAAATTAAATTTCAAATCTTTGCCAATTGTTGAATTGAGTGAACTTATAAGAAATGGGAATAGTTCTATATGAACATTTTTTTGTTTAATAGTACGCCAGAACCGAATAACCTAAAAGTTCTTATACAAAATACAAACAAAGAATCGTCATATTGTGATTGACTGAAAAAATTGGAATTGAATGTTCATTTCAATGGGAGGGTATGACATAAGTTGACCAACCGTGACTCTTGGGAAATTTTTTTTTGAATATATTTCCTTTTTTTTTTTTTACAATTCTGAAATATCATAATCTTTTTTACTACTACTCTAGATCGTATGTACTATATTTGTATCTATTTTCTGTTCCAAAATAGTTTATCTGAACCGTCCATACCTATGTTAGGAAAAACTAAAAAAAGATTTTGTTTGAAAGCTAGTCAATGATGATCCTCCATGGATTCACCTATATAAGCCACGACTAAAGTTGCAAAAATAAGAGCTTGAATACCACTTGTAAATAATCCAAGGAACATGATAGGTATAGGAACTACTGAAGGTACTAAAGAAACAAGAACAACAACTACCAATTCTATTAGCCAATATATTACCAAAAGGTCGAAAACTTACTGGTAGGGGTTTTGTAATATCTTTTAGGATGTTAATAGGTAAAAGGATTGGAGTTGGTTGAATTTTAAGAAAGACTCATGGTAACCCTTCAAGCTGACTAAATTAGTAACATTAATACAGAAATAAGGGTTGTCAATACCAGCACCGTGCTTCAAGTAGGCGATGACATTGCTCGTATTCACGGTCTTGATGAGGTAATGTCAGGCGAATTAGTAGAATTTGAAGAGGGTACTATAGGCATTGCTCTTAATTTGGAATCAAATAATGTTGGTGTTGTATTAATGGGTGACGGTTTGATGATACAAGAGGGAAGTTGCAACAGGAAGAATTGCTTAGATACCAGTGAGCGGGGCTTAGTTGGGTCGTGTTATAAATGATCTGGTTAAACCCTTTGATGGTAGAGATGAGATTTCAGCTTCTGAATCTCGGTTAATTGAATCCCCCGCTTCTGGTATTATTTCAAGACATTCCATATATGAGCCTATGCAAACAGGGCTTATTGCTATTGATTTGATGATCCCTATAGGACGAGGTCAGCGAAAATTATTATTGGGGATAGACAGACCGGGAAGACAGCAGTAGCCACAGATATTATTCTCAATCAAAAATGACAAAATATAATGTGTTTATGTAGCTATTGGGCAAAAAACATCTTATGTGGCTCAAGTAGTGACTACTTTCCAGGAACAGGGGGCGATGGTATATATATATATATATATATATATATATATATTTTTTTTTTTTCTTTTTCTTCTAATTGCTTAAATTTTAACCGAGCTTGATCTATTGCCACAACCCACCTTTGGCAATACACTAGTCTATATTACAAATCAGAATGATGTCTGAAGTTGGAGATAAAACGGCCGAGATTCATTTCATCTAATGGTTGGGACTTAAAGTTAGTTTTTATATTTTACCTTTAGTCAATCCCCAATAAAAGTGCATGGGTTCGATTCTCATACCCAACATTTTGATATTTGTTTATCTTGATATTTAGGCTTCGCTTGGTACACTGTAAAATAATGCATTTTGCAAATTAACGCAGATGCATTAGCTTGCATTGCATTGGGTTGCAATGCATTAATTTACGGGCGCTTGGTATAATTAAATAAAATTGATGCAATCGGACAAGTGATTGTTGGTGGTGGTGGAAATGGTGGAGATTTTAAAATGGTGGTGGTTGTGGTGGCTAATCTATGGTGGTTCGGTGAATATAAAGGTGGTGGTGGTGGTGGTGATAGTTGTGGTGGTTGTGACAGTGGTAGTAGTGATAATGGTGGTGGTTGTGGTGATTGTGCTATAGTGGTGGTGATGGTGGTTGTGGTGATTATGTTATAGTTGTGTTATGGTAGTTGTAGTGGTGGTAGTGGTTACAGAGAGGACAATTATGGTGGTACTAGTGAAGTTGGTGGTGGTTGTGGTATGTTATGGTATTGGTGATCTTGGAGGAGGTGGTGATGGTGGTAGTGGTGGTGGGATGGTGGTGGCTGTGGTGGTTGTGGTGGTGGTGGCAATGACGGTGATTTTAAAATGGTGGTGGCTAAGCTATGGTGGTTCAGTGAATATAATGGTAGTAGTAGTGATGGTTGTGGCAGTGGTAGTAATGAAGGTGGTGGTGGTTGTGGTAATTATGCTATAGTGGTGGTGATGGTGGTCGTGGTGATTATGCTCTAGTGGTGGTGATGGTGGTTGTGCGATAGTTGTAGTGGTGGCTGAGAGGACGGTTATGGTGGTACTAGTGAAGTTGGTGGTGATTATGGTATGTTATGGTATCGGTGATCTTGGAGATGGTAGTGATGGTGGTAGTGGGGTTATGGTGGTTGTGGTGGTGGTAATGGTAGTGGAGTGGTGGTTGTGATGGCTTTGTTATAGTAGCAGCATCGATTATAGTGGTAGTGGTAAATGTGGTGTTGGTTGTGGGTGATTACGCTATGGTAGTGGGGTTGGTGGTGGTAGTAGTGGGGTTGGCGGTGGTTGTGGTAGTGGCAATGGCGGTGGCGCACGATGACAGAGCGGGTGGAGGTGGCGGCGGTGGCGATGGTTACGATATGGTGGTGGTGGTGATGGCGGTAGTTGTGAAGGTGGTGGTGGTTGGGTGTTTATGAAGGAGTTGAGAATAGAATTTGAGCAAGAGGAGATAAATAATGAGAGTTTTGCAAAGTAATGCAAGAAATTTTGTCACAAAGTTTTGCAAAATTTTATAACTAGGAGATGCGGAGGTCCTGAATTTAAATTTCAATAACTGTTTTCCGTAAAGTCAACAAAGCACCCAAGTTTATATACCCGCCGTAAACTTTTACATATGCATTCTTTTATTGTATACCAAGCAAAGCCTTTAAGTAGAATAAACTCTATCCAACATGTTAAACTTTTATGAATTCCCTAGTATTATACAAATCAACAATAAGACGTTGTCTAGTTATTAGGGTTTATAACATCTAGAACATTTGTTTGGCAAACAGTGGCCTTAGCAGGTGGGCTAGGCAATATTGTTGCTAACAATTAAAACAACTGACTAAAATAAAAATAAAATATGACATAAAATTTGGCAACCAATAATTAATTTGCAGGATAAGCCATTTCATGAAATCAATAGTGAGGTACCACAGGATCTATAGGCATGGATCTTCTTTCCTGTTTATAGAAATAATTTCTGCAAATTTAGACTGGCTGGTCTTTTCCAGTGTGTGTGAGCTGTTAAAGAGACTTCTAGTCCATAAACACCCTACCCTAATTTTTTTTTGTCTAAATTGAAACTCCAAGTTAGACTAGACACACAAGTAAATTGTTAATGCAAACGTGCTTCCATTTTTAGGGTGTAAATCAATGCAGATACACTAGTTTGAACTTCCGTTCACCAGAGGATGTAGAATTCCATATCTTACAACTTCAGGACGCATTAGATAAATTTGCAATAACCAATACACATAGTAGACTAAAATGACTCCAATTCGTCAAACAAGTACAATATCAATTCGACTTGCACAGTGTTCATACCCATTACCTGCCTAATCTCAATGAGAGAAACGAGGACAGAAACAAAAGGGGACTTAAAATCAAGGATAACAAGCAACAATTGACCTATTACCCAAGATTTTTCTTTGCTTTTTTTTTTTCCTTTATCATTTTTACATTTTACAGCAGAAAAGAGGTACACATGGATTCATCAATTTACAAGGGAGACCGCCATTTTAAGTTCAGTTCTCGTAGAAAAATGAACATAGCTGAAAACTGTTTCAGCTTCTGCTAGTTCAATGGGGCTCATCCGACAAACACGTTGCTTTGACAGAGTTGATGATCACTAACCTTCTACAATGATATTACAACAGAGATGCCAGCAAGGTATACTTGAATCTGTATCCAGTTATAAGATCAATGATGATTTTGATCACTTGTATCACCTTGGCCTCGCGATAATGGTAAATTGTGAAATATTTTCTAAAGCCTCATGGTGTTCTCCGCCATTGCTTTTTTGCTTTCAACTTGAAAGGACTCCAACTCTTTCTACGTTTAGAGGTTTCCGAGAAAAGACCTGAGGCCAAAGCCTGCTGAAGCCACAATTCAAATTCTTCATCCTCTTCTTCCATCATCTCTGCATCCAAATCCCACGGGAATCTGCTGGAATTTGACCTCTGGGTCATCTTCTGCAAACCAACCATGCTCACATGGAAGCTTGGGCGATGGGTATTGGGCCTACAGATCATCCCCTGTGTAAAATAGACAATTTTTAAGAGGGAATTGAAGAAAACTGAGGCTTCTTTAAGTACTAAAAGTAAACAAGAGATAACAACCATAATATGCATATGGGCAATTGGATTAGCTCTATTCGTTCAATAGGAAAATGCCTAGCACCTGTGGTCCTAATAAACCATGTTATTTGATCTAGGAATGATTGGATTCAAATAACTGAATAGCAAGAAGAGTTTTACTGTAAGGGTATAGTAAACAAAGTAACCAAAAACTGATAGCACAAGTTTGAAAACAATAAAACTAACAATTATTCTCAACACAAAGTCATCAAATTCGAAGAAATAAAACTCACTTTTATTCACTACAATTTTCAAAATCTAACTATTAAGTTAACTAAATCCAACGGTGTGGTATACATATAACACAAAAAACGTTTCCAATGGGTTTACATCCTCAATATGGTATAAAGTTATACCATACTGATATACATGGTCAAGCCGTGCGACTTATAACAACCTATAACAGTCACTTTTAAAGCCCCAATATTTGTTTGCAGTTGCACCCCTCCTATTTATATATTCTTCCACTTCAATTCGTTTACAACTTTTTTTTTTTTAATGCAAGCATTCATTTGAAACGACCTTCATGAACAAATAAATTTGTGCGGTCGAGGTTGTCTTTGACAGAGTATAACGAGTAGCAACGGGAAAGGCTCTACATCTTTCAATCAATCAATGAAGACGATGATGAAATCGCTTTGAGCATTGTTAGGCGAAAGAACAATATGCTATTTCCTATCATTATTGCGGTGTAATCTTACTTCGACGAGAGGTTGAACCACGTTGTCGTGGTTCACGTGTAGAAAGTCAGTTCAAAGGTCACCAAGGACTTGACTCTAGAATGACTATTTCTCACAAATCCTACTTATCCAACGTCATAATTTCACTTACGCAATTTCACAAGTTGAGGTTTATTTCTATGGATCTTAAATGCTTTGGAACAACATAAACCTTATGGGTCACTCGCCTTTATGAAAGACGTGGTTGTAATCCATATGTTTGCGTACGGTTGCCCAACCACTGTTGCAAAATTGTAGGAAACATTTCTCTTGCGACTTAAAGACACGTATTTATAAGCGAGGCGCGCACAAGGTGCTAAAGGCATGCACCTTGTACACATGGTTACTTTTCTTCCCCTTTTCACATGTGTTGCGACGAGGGTTTTTATTATTTTTTTTTCTTCAAAGAAACAAACACTTAATATAAAAAGGATTTGACAAACATAGGGGCAAAAACACAAGCCCTAATCAATAGTCTGTCTCCCCCTTGTCTTTGTGCCTAGAAGAAAGAAGTAAATTCTTCTATCCCTTTTCCAAGTGAGTACACGTGATTTGTACAAGTACAACAAACTAGTGGAGGAAGATGATGCAACATCTATTGACGAGTATAATTCATAATTTGAGACTTGGGATTATGAAACTTGTTTCACATTTTGTTATGTAATTGTTTAGTTTCACATTTTGACATACAACTTGCAAGACAATTCATTTTTTGGCATTTGACAATTTAGTGTGAAATCTTGGATGCAAGTTAATGTTAGACAATGCTAACTAGTTGTGGGACATGTTATTCAACTAGTTATCCCTGAAAGAGAATACCCTTCCTTTCTACTATTCTGCCCAAATAGTTGCTAGTGAAGTGGCCAACACAATCTTGCTCCAAACATTTAGGATGAATTGAAATGGTTTCATTTGGCACAAGAATGGTTGCTCTGAAGAGGGTACTATTTGCGACTATATGGGTAGTGTGGAAGGAAAAAAAAATATAGAAATTTCAATAACGAGGAAAGATTGCCCTGCCTTGTGCAATGAGGTTAAGGCCCTGGTCTAGTTTTGGAGAAAATTTTGGGAAAAGTTAGATAACATTGCATTTCACAAGTGCATGTTTTAGTGGGAGAGTTTATTTATTAGTAATTAAGCTCCTTTGTAACTTGTTCTTGTCTAGTGACTGAGTAGGTCATTAGTCCTTTTTATCAATGAATTCTGCTATGCTTTGTTGATAAAATAAAAAATTCAAAGAAAAAGGTGATTTATGCTTTCCAAGATTGATTCACACAAGTTGCACCTATTGGAGATCATATACCTTTATGCACCAAAATGTCAATTGTTAACATGCGCTCATGTGATAGGATCTATGTAACAACAACACTACATCTACCACCAAAGAATGCATGTTGACACTCACGAATACTCACATCGAACAATCCATGCTAAGATCATAAACTTTTTTTACATATCTTTAAAAAAATTCTATTCTTTACTAATGTTACAAGCAAACTTTAGCAAGTTAGTAATACATGAGTAGCAATATTGTCCTAGAAAGTGGATGAATGTAACTATAATTCAAAGCTTATTGCTAAAATGTAAGTAATACTAAAATGTACAAGCCTGTCCCCAAGGTATCCCGTATTGTGTTTTTTTGGCCGACGTGTCTGACACCTCGTATCCGTGTTGGATACCGATACCCGTGTCGTTACATAGGATAAAATTAGCCCGCAGTACATATTACTTTTTCCAAAGCAACGAGGATGCGAAGTTTGTGAATTACATTGGAGTGGGAGAAACTCATAATAACTCTCGTAAAAATAAAAATTTAAAGGAGAATAACGGAGAAACTCTCGTTTCCACTCTATGTTTATATTGAGAATTTTATAGAAAGGGAAATAATACACGATAAAATACACAAAAATATGAAAGCCTTAGACCCCAACCTAGGGACAATAACAAGACAGGGACAATAACAAGACATTATCGGACCCTCATAAATTGTGCCTGCACAAGCATAAATTGGAAGAATCAAACACCCTTAATATATACTGAGATGAACTCAACTACCAAATAAAGCCATGATAGCCATAATGGGTCTAAAAATAAAATAGCTACTAAAAACCAGACAATTCCATTCTATCCTAATGACACAATGGTGTAAGAGGTGAGAGACCAAACCACCCCACGTCCCCACCGTTATCCTAGTAAGCTCGACATTTCCATTCATGGAGAACATCACTTCTGCATCCGGGGATATCCCAATCCATCCAACAAGCCTGAATGAAATGATGTCACACCGAGGTCGCAAAATCACGATGAATGAAGAGATGATCCCAAGCCTCCAACTCTGACCACACATGATAATCCATCTCCAGCTCCATACCACACAAAAAATCAATCGCGAATCTGTCTTCTTCGTGCCTTGTCTTAAAGGAAAAGATGACTCGCGATTGTGTCCAAAACAAAAAATCCTAAACACAAGCTCCTTCATCCCCATCGAAGACTTTAAATTTTCCATGGACATTCTAGATGGGGAACCCGAAGACAAACGCACCTACCCTTTCCTTTTCAAAAGCATTATTTTAGGCTAAAGTCAACTAAGGTGATAAATTAGTTTTCCCCAGTCCAACCACCTCATCAAGCCCAAACCCCTTTAAACGAAGCGGGGGGTCATTAAGAAATTAAAAAAAGTACTAATTAAACCAATGCCAGAGTATGAATTCTACCATAAGTAACAAAAAGTACGAGAACCATAGGGATGGAAATGGTTCTCAGGGGCGGAGGAAGCAACGGCTGCAGAAGCTAGTTGCAGCAGCAGGACAGGAAGGAGGGGGATGAAATTGGTGATAACTCCAGCCGTGAAGGGATTGACTTGGGGATGGATTTGAGATGTTAAACTAGTGCTTCACAAAGCAGAAGAATTCTACCGGTCTGAAAATATGGGGGAGTTTGATTGTGGGAAGCAAAAGCAACCATTCTATATGCCCAGTGCTTGAATCAATGAAGAATTGAAAACATTTGAAGAAGAAAAAAACTCAACGCAGAATGGCATTCAATGCTCAGAGCCGTGTGTCACCAGCACAGAGGAACACTCCTGGATAATGGATCTTAGAAAATGGGAGTTACTCTTTTGATACTCAGGGTGTAGAGAATGATTAGTGGAGTTTGGTTTGCTGCCTATAGTTTAATGTAAATCTTTTCTCCTTTCGTGATGATTTAACTTTCTGTTTGATATCAGTAGTTTTTGGGGGTTCCCATTGCAGGTCTCTTGTATTTTCATAACTTCTCTTTTTCAATCGATATTTATCCTTACCCCCACATTGATATTTCTCCGAATCTCAGCTGAAGTGAGAAGTCCACATCTAATGATCTCAACTGAATAAAATAAATAAAGTAGCATAATTATGGAAATAAAGGAAAACATTGAAATAACAAAAAAGATTCTTTGGAGGTACAATTGGTGGCAATTAAAGCCTAATTATTGATGCTTCAATGCTATTGCTTCCTAATCGGGAATTGAGCCCTAACACCAAACAAATTCCTAACTGTAACCCTAATACTTATGGGCTTATAGGCCCTGACCTAACGTGATCAAACAATTAAAATAAAATCCCAATTATCCTAAAATTCATCAACTTCAAGTGGTAATTTTTCTATGAGAGGGGTGTAGCGTCACTTTCCCTATTATGTTCTTTTGTTGGTTGATTGCTCTATTCTAAACTTTCCGGCAAGCATTCTGCTCAGGCTCTTGTTGCTTTTTTATTGACAAAGAAAAGGAATATAATAGATGTATATGCATTGACCCCATTTTTAGTATTTTTCCATACTTTCCTTTTAGTATTTTAAGATGGATTTGAAGCAAAGAGAAAGATGAGAGATATACTCAACAGGTTTTATGAAAGAATCTAGAACTGACCTGACAAATGGCCCATTCTGACACATCAAAAATTTTGCTCTCCGCACAAACAAAGGCGCGTGGTATTTCCACCTGGAAAGCAAGGGCATTTTTATATACTCCAGAAAAGAAGTGCACTCACATTAAACATGTAACAAGCAGCATACAAGTGGAAAAGCATTCTGCAGTTTGGTGTTTAAATTCCTAAGCAAATTCAAACAGAGAAAAAATAGAATACAGGCAAATGGAGTGCTGTACCATACAACCACACTGACTGAGCATCTAACTCTCTATACCACGGGGATATTTAAGACTACAAGTAGCAGAACTAGTTAAAGCACATTCTCAAACCTTCTGTGGCTTTGTACTGACCAGTGAACAACCATATTCAACCCATCCATCTCCGTCCTTTGCTGGATGATATAGACAACAATCCTGAAGATAAAAATGTTATGTTATAAACTTCTAACACCTCTGTGAGACTGTTGTCCGATTAATATTATAATGCAAAATAACAAAAGTGCCAAATAATTCACAAGTGGCCTAACCTGACACCATCGTGCCTTGGCTTTTGTTCTATTGGTGCATATCCATATATGTGAATTGCCACACTTTGTACATTGTATACGCCTGGATTCCTCAGATTGAGAATCTGCAACATCCTGCCAAAAGTTATACAAAATCAGTCATCGGAGTATGGGCAAGTTGTGACTAAAACTTGTAGTTCGAGCATGTTTCGCTTCAGTTCGAGCATGTTTCGCTTCAGTTAATATATTGGACATAGAGTAGGTTTGCTGGTTTCATGAACACTGAAATATGAAATGACTCCCTCAGTTGCTTTGGTTTGGTTTTTGCTGTATTGGCTTCTTCTATGGGAATCACCTTTCACCACTCCAATGTAGACAGGTATAAGTGTGTATGGCTAATCTTATACTAATGACTGCTTGCCATTTATATGACATTGATGCCGCACCATCCTTAGGCCATTTATTTTAATAAAAATGGAATCAGGGTATCAGGGCAGCGCAGATTGGAATGTGGTTTTACCAAGTGCCATGGCCACTGGTATATCAAGGAAGCATTCACATCCGTGCCTATTTTACCTTTTTCATGAGCTTGCCATGGGAAATAAATGGTATGGTATTTACAAATGAAAGAGGAGGAAAACCGAATAAAGCATTTGCATATACAATGAACCTCTTCGTGTTCTGGATCAACGGTTGAAATTTATACAAAATGTTGCATCAAACACAAGCATCAGATGCAACAAAATATTTAAATGACTAGCATGTCCGTAAAACCCTTTTTATCCCTATATTCTTTATCAGTAAGATAAACTATCAAATTTTAAAGCGTAAAAACTAACAATACACTATCAACTTTTAAAGCGACTAAATAATTAAAAAACTAATAACTTTTTTTTCGCTAATAAAAAAACTAAAAAATAATCTCAATGATCATTATCAGAAAAAACCTATTTATCCCTTTATTCTTTATTAGTAAGATGAACTATCAAATTCTAAAGTGACAATATATTTTAAAAAACTAATAATACAATATCAAATTTTAAAGCGACCAAATATTTTAAAAACTAATAACTTTTTCACTAATAAAAAAAAAACTAATAACTAATCTTATTCAAACATTTTTATTGTGCATTATTCTTTTATTGTCTTTTGTGTGTATTACGCAGTCAAAAACGGGGGGGTGCCCTCTTTATACTTTTGCCCGATTTGAGACTCAACAAACATAAAACACAGCATACATAACTATTGGAATGACTGAGGGAAAGGAAATACACAATCTCCTCTCATTTAAATACAATGCTAATCTTCCCCAGGGGAGGAGGGGACACAAAGCAATTAATTGCTTATACATGTTAAGAAAAGGAAGATAAAAACAAGGAGTCTTTTCTTTTTCTTCTACGAAATCAAAGTATAATCTCCTAAGATCTCTAACCGACAAGCCTACATTTTTTTATTAAAATAAGCAAGATACAAACCTGTTGTGAACTTCCGTGAGATTGCTGATGGACGCTTCTACATTCTTCCTTCCTTAACTGCTCATCATAGTCTTTCTTTTTATCAAAATCCGAAAGAACCTGAAAATTCAGCACTGTTAAACACTGCAAAGGATTCACAACTGTTGCATGATGGAAATATGTGACACAACATCTAAATGGCTTTTATTTGTGAGAAATTTTACCAAACATGTCATGAATATCAAGGAGTTAACTGATAAGTTTTTAAAAAATCATCAAAAATTGGAAGGATGGACTGAAATTAGTTGGTGGCAAATTAAGATTTTTGTCCAATTGTTGGAAACTTAAAATAATAAAAAGACTGATGATAATAATAACGACAACAACAACTCAACATAATCATAACATGATAAGGTTCAAAAGATTGAAAATAAATGTTACATATTTAGACACATTCATATTTGTCACTAGAACTCACTCACATTGACAGCTTGCACCACGAGCACTCAAACTCCCACAAACCGAACAACCGATCATCGGACTTCCCTTCTAATTGTTTTTAGATTCTTCAAGAAACTTGGATAAAGACACCTGATTTCTTTTTCTACCCCTCCGACATCCTCCAACCATTTGTACTTCTATAATCAGGAAACTGGTGTTTCATTTGATCATCTCTTTCAGATCTCTGGGAATAAGATGAATAATGGTATAGCTCGTCAAGAGAATCACTCAGTGACGCATCTCAAGGAGTGCAGACTGATTTCCAGTATGCTAGTGTATTGATGGCAGTAGCCCATTTATGGCGTTGAAGCTGCTTTTGTTTCCTAATGTCCAGCCTAGGGAAGCACGAGGAACATAATTGAAGCTGCCCTGTTATTACTAGTAGAGGTAGAGAACAGGCAGAGAACGGTAGAGAACCATTAAGAAGCTTCATCATATATTTATTTGTGGAGTGGACAGCTGTGCTATTAATGCGGCCGAAAAACGGCCAAAAAACGGTATGCGGGCTGGACCAAACCGCACAGGGTTGATTCGGCCGGCTTTAAACGGAACCAGTAAAATCGGTCAAAAGCGGGAAAAATCGGTCAAAAAGCGGGAAAAATCGGTCAAAAAGCGGTAAAAAACGGTCAAAAAGCGGTCCAGGTAACTATAGGTGTTCCAACCTGCAAAATTAAATTCATTTGATTAATTAGTAAAATAATATATGACTATGATTACATATTTACACCCTTTTGATTAATTATTTATTTTGTAATCTATGACTATGATTAAATTTTAAAAATATATACTTTGAAAAAATTGTCCGCATAATTCCGCTTAGTCCCGCATAATTATGAAAAATCGTAATGCGGTCCTGACCGCTTTGCGACCGCTTTCCGCATTAACTGCATAGGTGGACAGATTTGATGGGATTCATACCCCTAATTATGTCAAGCAGGTTGGATGTGGAGCCACTGGACATTTACTCTCTAGAGAAGTTTAGGCCCAAGCCCAACACCTTGAAAGAGATCAATAATTCTTCTAAGCCAGCCAAGGTGAGCCCAACCCAAGTGAGTGGTGGTGCTCCAGTGGACAAGGTGGATGGGTTTAGACTTAAATATCAGAAGAATGGTCCAATATGGTTGGCAGTGGCACCAACATAAACAATCGTCTATCTCTTCTAGCACAGATCACTCTGAAAATTGGGTCTATCCAGAAGGTGTTTGAATTGGACATGGCCAAAGAACTTTAGGATCATGCAGTCAATGGGTCATATGAATGGGCTAACACTATATGTGCTTCCAGGGGAGGAGTATGGATATATCTTCATCTTTTACGTATGAATTGTGAATTGATGTAAGAAAGGAATTCCAAAGTCGTCTTTTTGCCAATTTCATTTGTATCTTTTAGGCACTTTCTTCCTATCTCTCAATTCTATAGTCTTCAGTTTTTCTATGTAAATATTTGTTGATTTTGGCTCAATGTCCTCATTTAACTTCATATATCAGACACATTTTGCTTCCTGGGGTTCCTTTGACTTCTAAGATACATCAAAAGGGTATTTTAAAACCAGTATTGTGAAATCCTCTCACCTTGTAAATCCATTTCTTTTCATTAGCTTCTTTTCAGATGGTAATACAATGATTCCCTGACTCTCTCTTGCTTTTTCTTTACGTAAGGATGGCTATGACCAAGCTTCAAGGTGAGTGGAATGCAATGCGAATGATATGATATCATCTTCTTCACCATGATTTGGAGCATGTAAAGATCCTTGACCTTTTACTAAGGCATTTGAATGTTTCACAAGGAGTCTATCTAATTTCCATAAAAAAAAAAAAATAAGAAAAGGTTGGTTTGCATGGAGAGGTGTTTTTTTGTGGTCTCGGGCGGTTGCCTAGGCGAGCAAGAGGATGCCTAGGCATCCGCCTAAGAATCTAAAGTTTTCTTTTGTTAAAAAAAAAAAAAAAAAAAGTCAAAGGTAAAATGACTTTTTTAAGTCAAACTCAAATGACTTGGAGCTTACGTTGTAACCCTAAACCTTCTCATTTTTCCTTCATCTCTCCTCTTGATCGACTTCATCCTATCCCACAAACAGCAGCAAGATAAATGAAAATACATACATATATAAAGCCTGGCTGGTGCACCTAGGCGAGTTGGGCGCCCAGGCCAGCAACCTCGCCTAGCACCCCAGATAATATAGATTGGCCTCAACAATTTTCTTGTCTCATGATGCTAGGAAACCTCATAATCTACCCACTGAAGTGCCGACCTCAATTTAAATATCCTAAAGCTCGTGTCGCACTTGGTCATTCCCAGCCCACATTCCAAACTAGAAAATTAATCTTCATTAAGGAGGGCTGTCAAAACACTTTATTTTATTTTCTTTTAAAGTGTAAATGAATTCATATACTATCCCTCTTAACAAACTTACTTAGGTTTTGGAGATGGGGTTTTAATGTATTCTCTCCTTTCCTCATCTCGGAAAGGGTTCAAAAAAAAAAAAAAAAAAAAAAACTAAACCGTAAACGTGAACCCACAGATGATCATGTGGATGGTAATACACTTTCTGTGATACACAGCTTGAAATTGCAGCTTAATCAATTCAACAACCCATTATGTGAGAATGAAAAAATAAAATTATATATACGTACATATATATATATATATACACACACACACATAGTATTTAGCATGTGCAGGGACTTGCCTCATATGCACACTGAAGTTTTTTGAACGAATCACTCGCCAATGTACTACCCATATTTTTATCAGGGTGCACAAGCATGGCCTGCACATCAAAGAGAATGCACAAACAGAAAGAAATTAGTAGATAATGACCAAATGAATAACAGAAGCGCATGTTAGTGAAGATACTTCTAACTTTATAACATTAATAACACAGCAGCAGCCACAACAGTTCAGGAGAAGGTTCAAGTGAGCACCATCATTTTATAGGGTGTGCAATTTCCTTGGTGTAATGTGCTGTTTTTTTGGAAGTGAGAACTAAGAACTATGAGTTAAACACAGCTTCTGACCCGTCCCCCACTCACCCATAAATCAACTTACAAGAATGTAAAGAAAAAAATATCAGGCAAGAAGAAAATATCTAAGGAGAGAGGAAGGGACTCTATGCCCCCATGTGGTTTTTTCGAGACTGGCAAGAAAGAAACAATAAATACTTCGAGCTAAAGAAAACCAGATTATCAATTCAAAATTGATATGATTATTACTGTATGGGTTTGGGGTAACATATGGGGGTAAGGACATTCCATTTCAATAACTGTATGCATGGTGGGACAGATTTATCAACTAACTCGTCGTACATAAGTTTGGTCCCTCACCTTTTCTATTTAGTTCTGTGTTTCATAATATAGATTGATGCAAGAAGTATTATGGGTTAATTTAATAATATTAATATTAAGAATAATATGGCATATTAAGTAAGACCCAACCAAAGTAGCATTATTAGCCAATTAGGGTTAGGTCTGCTAGCTTGCCAAAAAAGTTATGAATATTATAAATAAGAAAAAATGGATTGTTCATTGTTCTTCAGTGAATATTATTTTCTTATTTGTTTTCAATTAGCTTTTATCGTAGTTATTTCAATTCTTGTTCGTTTAATTCGAGCATTGCTTCGTTTATTTCAATTCATCGTTTACTTCAGTTTATTTCTTAGTTCTATCAATTGATATCAGAGTTTAGGCGCTTCTTTTGCATGACACAAACAAAATAGACATGTAGAAGAGAAAATTTGGAAGATGACATATGAAGAGATAATCAAAGCAGTTGAAGCTATGGAAGGATGAAAGACTTCAAAATGCATCTTGAACAAAGAAATAAAATAGTAGAGGACCCAGAGAAGAAGATTGGAAGAACAAACTAGCCAGGTTGGAACAATGGATCAAAGAAAAGATTGAGACGAAGGTAGAGACAGCCGTAGAGAAGTCGGTAACAAAGGCAATGGAAAGGGAGATGAAAAGGAAAAAACTAATGATCAGATAATTTCTGTCGGCATCCAAGAGGCCATCTGACTCCGACAAACAAAATTACAGAGTCTCTACCTCAGCACCGTAGGCGGCGGCGCACAGGCCAACACCCAGCTGTCACCCTCGATTGCCACCTCCACCCTTCCAGGTGGCAGCGCACTAGCTGGTGGGTCAATCTGCCAAGCTGATTGACTCCTGCCCTCTTCCATCAGTCCCCAACTCCCCTCCGACGTCGTCCACCAGCCTTCCCCACCTCTCCCTTCGATCGGACAAGTCGATCAATCCTCCCAACTCCCCCCCCCCCCCCCCCATATCCACCACACCCCTCATTCTGACATCTCTCCAGCCCCCTCGTCCTCCCTTGCAACCCTCCATATTTATCGCCACCCTCCCCGCCATCTTGGGAGATTCCCCATCACAACCACCGCCCTTCCACACCTTCTTTCACCTCGTCGGGAGACCATCTATTTGAACTATATGTCATCCAACACCTCATAATTCACAACCCCATCTAGGGCAGACCGTATATGACCCAATTCTGGTAGTTGGTTCAACCCTAATTTCCACAATACCAACTTCCTACCTACTCCGGTTTTCCATCACATAACTTTCTTCCCCCACAAGTTGAGTCTTTTAATGAGGTGCCTGCACAATTTGGAGTCTCTCCTAATTTTCTGTTCCAAACATGACTGACTTACCACATGGACATCGCACACAATGCGTGAAAGATCAACAGAGAGATCATAATCAACCTTGGGCGTCTGCACAAGACAGATGACAATTTCACCCTCCTTTAGGTCGAGGTAGAGGATTTGGCACGGATGTTAATCTTCCTCTCCATCCCCTAAAACTTAGGCGATCAGAATTTCGGTGGAGGAAATCATATTGATAATGATCAGTTGGCTAGGCTGATAGCAGTAATAGAATATCAAGATGATATGGGGTTAAAACCCGACGTGTCTTCTTATGATGGCGTTGACCTGGGTGATGCTTTTATGGATTGGTCCATGAATATTGTGTGTATTCTTGATTTTAAGATCATCCGATGTCTAAAGGCGATACAATTAGTGGTTACCAAGTTGAAGAGTACTGCAAATCTTTGGTGGCAGGTGGAATGTGCACGTCAAACTAAGGGTGGGCATCCCATCCGCAATCCTGATCCCATCCCAATTTTTTTCGGGTCTAATTGGGATTGATCAATCACATCCCGATCTCGTCCCATCCTGATCTAGAGTGCGACGGGATCGGGATGAAGATTTTCAATCCCGCCCATCCCGTCCCGTCCCGAATTGAATTTTTCAATATTTATTATTAATAATTATAATATATTTATTAGAAATGCTTTTGTAGTTAGGAATGGGTATTATTTTTTTCTTTTTGTAATGCGCAACTTTCTAGGTAAATTGGAAGTTACAAATTTAAAAAACAAATTGAAGAACAAATTTGCTAAAAACATGCTAGAGTATGTGCGTGAGCTAAGTAAATTGGAAGTTAGAAATTAAAACATGCTAATCATGTCCCGTCTTGAACCCGTTTGGGATGGGATGAGGTTCATCCTGCTCGTGCCCACCCTTACGTCAAATAACTATAGGGTATCCCGTCAATTCTTGGGATGATATGCGCGAGTTGATGTGGTATGCTTTTCCCTATGGATTATGAGCGAGATCTCTTTGGGCGGTTGATGGAAATTCCCAGCGCAAGAACAGTTACTGATTATGCTACAAAATTATGCACTTTACGCGCTAAGCCCAACGAACCAAAACGACAAACTTTTTGTTTCTACCATTGTTTGAATGTGCGACTCAAGTTTGTCTTAGCGTTGGGGGAATTTGATACACTTTTAGCAGCTAAGAACATGGCTAAACGTACAAAAACAAAGTAACAGTTGCAAGACTGCTTTAAGAAGGAACCTTTGACGCCCCCTCACGCACTTCCACTTCTTACACACCACGACCCATTCTTGAGGGTCTTCTCAAGTGTTTTGGGTATGGTCAACCTGGTCATGCCCAAAGTAACTGTCCAAAAGGAGGTTCGTGGTACGAACAGATGAAATTGATGAACAAGCACTTCTAGACCAGATCCCTCCAGTTGGTGACGAATGCGAACTCATCTCCCTAGTGGCAGAAGGCACAACTTGCACCCTTAAGTTTGTGGATAAATTTTTTCAACCCAGGGAGGTTAATGTAAGCAGGATTATGGCGTAATTTAACAATATTAATATTATGAATAATTTAGCCTATTAAGTAAGAGCTAAAATAGCAGTTATAACATTATTAGCCAATTAGGATTAGGTAAGCTAAATATTATAATAATGGCAAAGGATTGTTCTTTATTCTTCAATTGATGATTGAAAGATAGTTATCTCGATTCTTGTTGGTTTAATTTGAGTATTGCTTCGTTTATTTCAATTTACTGTTTCATTTATTTCAGTTTATTTCTTAGTTCTATCTTATATAGACCATGTTTTACTGATACAACAGTAATGATAAAAATAAAGTTTGTAATCTACTGGGATTGTGTTGACCACTTTTGTCTCCATTGACCATTTATCCATATACAGATAACATATGGTACTCCTTTCTTGCTGAGTCTAGGTTCGTTGGGTGACATGCGAGGCAAAATCTGTTATTTTCTTGGAAGAATGGTGCTACTTCAACTTACGTGAAAAAGTTGTGGATTAAACCCTTTGCTATCTTCGGGGTACATGGGAGAATCTTCAAGGATACTGGGGTTCTCTGTTCACACCCTGTTTTACTGAAGCGTAACAGTAGAATCTTAGAGGATTCTTCCCATGAAATGGATTTGGTAATTTTGGAGATTACAAGCTTTCATTTTAAATGAACAGTCTTAGTGGGGTTTAGGTGCAATCAGCTTGAGGATTTACATAGTAAAGTGGAAAGGAAAAAAGAGTATCTCATCATGTAATTTTAATCTGGTCCGTTTATTTTGTCCTAGTTTTGTTTTGCTTTAGAGTATTTCAGCCTCTTTTCTTTTACCAACAAAATATGGAAATAAAGAGAGTACAAGAACAGAAGTGTGTGTAGGATAAAGTTGTGGAATACTCATGTGGCCTGTGGCCCTGTGGGACAAGCTTATTTTGGGCCATTTTTCCTCTATTTGGGTATTTCTGTTTGCTTCTTTTTTACCCCCTCACTCACTTTGTGATCTATGAAAGTTTTATAAATAAAGAAAATAAAAAATAAAATAAATAAATAAATAAATTGCTGAAAAATTGTGGATTACTTAACAATTCAATAGTTGGAAACCATATCATAGCCCTTGTTGTCCAAGGATACCAATAAAACGAATTTATCATCACCATTGTGCAAACAAACATCAGTTGCACTTATGGACACGAAAGTGAGAGTACCTTTTTCCTGTATTCCTTCTTCAGTAATATAGCACTAATGTTCTTGCTACGAGGAATTCCTAGGGCCTCATAATGACCCGAACTATTCAATATCCTGTTCATCTCATCCACTGAACTTGTATCCGCTTTCACCACACGATTAGCAGAAGAATCTCTCTTGATATTTACAAAAGCTGAAGTGGCAGATGCATTGCTCGGAGATTTACAGGAGTGCAAGTTCTCAGCTTCCCCAAGAGGAACAGAATATTCACAATTTCCTGAGAAATCATCTTCTGGAACAGGTTCTGGGTCCTTCTGTCTCTCCACATGCGTGTCTTCACTTTCACTATCACATCTTTGGAGCAAGTAAGTAAGGAGATCATTTGAACAGAATGACAGGTTCAACGAGAGAAAGACTCCAACCCATCCAATACGAACTTTGACACAATATATGGCATATATAGTTGCCATTAAGACGACTAGCCGTGCATGATTCAAGGAGAACAAATAACCTGTATTTTCACAGTATAGTAAATAAGTCCAGTATAGTAAATAACCTTATTGTCACAGTATCGTAAATAATGTGTATATTAAGTACAATTGGAATGCACAGAAAATTTTAACAGACTACATAAATCGTCATATGAGTAAAGTAGACAAAACAGATTTGATTTCTTTGAGCCTATGTATCACAAAGGATTTTGGATTTTTATTATTACCGACCCGAAACCCAGCAATAAAAAGGCAGTCGAGAACTGCGTTAAGGGATTTTTCACTAGAAAATGAAGCATGCCATAAGCACACCACATCGAAACAGTTGTTAGATATTGGGCTAGGGATACCATTAGCTAGCTCACAATCAGGAGAACAGAGTGATAGTGCACTAGCACATATGACATCATTCATTAGGTGAAATCCAATGAGATCCAGTCAAAGCTGGCTCTAAAGTAATAGATAGGACATGAATGGACAGAAAAGCAAAAACCAGAGTCGGGCAAAATAATGAAAGATCCTTTGCCAATGGCATGACAGCTCAATGGTTAGAGCTCGGCGGATGGTATCACTAGGTCATGAATTCAAACCTAGCTTACGGCATCTTTATGGGTTATGGGATCCTATAAAAACCCTGCTTGCCTTAAAAAAAAAAATGAAAGATCCTTTCTCATCACCGTCATTATGTCCATAGGTTGTTATAGTTCAACGTTACAACCCTCAAGAATTGGGACTTAGAATCAAACACGGGAAAACATAGCTATCGCAGCTGGCCTAGTTCATCATTTGGTGGTTTTTATTGGGATTTTGAATTTAGTGATAGTTGTTTTAACTAAGTGATCTTTTAGGGATTATGTTAACTATCAAAGTGACACGAACTACTTATTAAGGGATTTTGGGTTGGAGGAGAAGAATGGGATGGAATGAAGGAAGAAGATGGATGTGTAAAAGTAAGATAAGGGTGTTCTCGATTTTCTACCTTCTACGAACATTTTCTGATCCTTTCTCAATCTACATCTCATAACTTCCTTAGTCCCTATGAAGGTAGTGTGGTGGAAGATATCCCTTCCAAAATTAACTTGAAATGTGAAGTTCGAGGCCTAGTCACCTTATTAGATGAGGGATGCAAATGCGTAATGGGTATGTTTAAATAATGGATGGAGGTTAGAATCAAATTGATCATCTCCCTTTTATGATGTCCTTTTGCATAAGAAATTTGGGCCCATTACGTTTCTCTGGATATCTTGGGTGATTGACTTTGAAGACCTCGTAAATTGAGTATATGATTTGGATTAATATGTTCCCACTGGAGTCCCCTTTTGTTCTAGTTTGCATAAGCTTTTACTCTTTCTTAGAAAATAGGAATTACATGTGTGTACATATAGAATCAATGGGTTCTCTTCCATTCAACATTGTGCTGTCAGAACTCCTCTACCCATTCAACCCTAGTCGTATCTCATCTCAACTTCTACTACTTATTTCTCTTCCATTTTATATTAAGCCACACCTTTTGAAGAAATTTTGCTTAATACTCTATGAGTCCCTCGATACCAATTGAAACATGAAAATGTCTGGGAGAAGTTGGGATTCAATGGCTAACTAAGCTCTTTAATAGGATTTTGGAAACTAGAAAAATGCCAGATTCATGGAGGCATAGCATTGTGGTACCAATTTATAAGAACAAAGGGGATATCCAGAATTGCTCGAACTATAGAGGGATAAAGCTTATGAGTCATACGATGAAACTTTGGGAGAGGGTTATAGAACGAAGACTTAGGAGTTTAACCACGATTTCGGAGAATCAATTTGGATTTATGCTGGGTAGGTCTACTACGGAGGCCATCTTCCTGCTTAGGCAAACTATAGAAAAATATCGAGAGGCACGTACGAGTTTGCATATGATTTTTATTGATCTGGAGAAAGCATATGATAGGGTCCCAAGGGAGTTAATTTGGTGGGTGCTTGAAAGGAAGAAAGTGTCTCAATGTTATGTCGATATCATTAAGGATATGTATGAAGGGGATGTAACAAGTGTTCGCTAAAGGTTTTAGAATTAGCCGTTCGAAAACGGAGTATCTAGTGTGCAACTTTGGTTGTGAACCAAGAGGGAGAAATAATGCAATTGAGATCGAATGTGTAGAGGTCTCAGAGTGTGAGGCTTTTCGATATCTAGGATCTATAATTCAAAAGAATGGGGCTATTGGAGAAGATGTAGACCATAGGATTAAAGTTGGTTGGTTGAAATGGAGAATGGGTCAGGAGTATTATGCGATAGAAGGATGTCTACAAGGCTAAAAGGGAAATGCTATAAGACAATTGTTCGACCAGCCATGCTATACGGTTCAGAATGTTAGGCTACTATGGGACAACATACGCATAAGATGACAGTAGCAGAAATGCGTATGTTAAGGTGGATGTGTGGTAAAACTCGTAAGGATAAAATTAGAAATGAAAGAATTAAGAGATACTTAAGTGTAGCGCCCATAGAGGACAAAATTAGAGAAAGACGTTTAACTTGATTTGGTCATGTGCGGCGGAGACCAAGCACGGCGCCAATTAGAAAATGTCTAGATTGGCAAGTTAATGGAGGGTGTAGACGGAGGGGACGACCGTTGAAAACTTGGATGAAGGCGGTGAATGAAGATATCATTGAGCTTGGATTAGGCGAGGATATGTGGGAAGATCGCATTGCTTGGAGAACCAAAATCCATGTAGCCAACCCCGAAAATCTCGGGAATGGGCTTTGATGATGATGATGACTCTATGAGTCCCTCAACATACCTATACTATCTTTAATTACTGACTATTCAATTGATTTGCCCTTCATCAATCAAACCACAGAAAATATCAATGCCTCCAACACATAACAAATGGTTGTGTTAACTATAAAGTCTAAACATAACAAACTCTGCAAACCAAAACTGTACCCCAGTATGAAGGAACGAAGCATTTAGACGCACTCATAAGATAAACCAAAAAGACGAAAAACAGAAAAAGAGACTATCATACCTCCAACTGTAAATAATGTCCCTGTTATCCAGAAGTTCCCGTAAAGCCACAAAATCAGTATACCAAATAATCCAACAATAAAAAGTCCAGGAGTGTAGCCTAAGTAACAAACAACACTTCCAGCAACTCCCTGAAACAACAATATATAATAATTGTCATTATCTAAAAGACATTTGAGAAAGTCATATAATGATAACCAAAACCCAATTATGCAGATGACAAATCCAGCACTAGTATATTTTCCTAACCAATTAAATATAAAGTAAAAATAAAAAACAAACGAAGAGCAAGATTAGTTAAATGGAAGGTGAATAAATTTTCAACAAAGAACAAATAAAGGCACAAAATCGTAACATTGAAAAAATGGTATATTGAGTTTCTTTATGTAATTTTATTCAGCCTTCATTGTGAAACTTGGAATCTACTAGAAAAATTGGTTTACTTTCGACTAACCCATGGAGAATCCCATCATCAAAACTAATATACCACAAAAATGTGACAGAAAGAGCCAAGGAACAACACTGAGTGAACCTTAAATCACATTCTGAGAACGGCCACAACATGCTATAAATGTTCCTCCTCTGACTGGTTATTGTAGATTTTTTTTTTTTGTTTTAATTTATCGGCAAAACAACGGGAAATAAATTGATAAAAATGACATAGTGACTGAGATCACAATACAAACATGGGATACATCAGGGACAATTACATATGAAATAGGCTTTCCCAATCAAAACTACAGTAGTGCAAGGCCACCTCCCCCCCCCCTCTCCTAACCACACCAAGCCTTTGACATCCAGGTAAATGGAGACCACATCTCTATCAATACCTTTAAAGATCTTACTGTTTCTTTCCTTCCAGATGACCAAATACTCTTTTCCACAGCCACCTTCCTTTAATAGAGCAATTATCCTTGTCCCAGTTGAGGAGCCAATGACTAAAGTAGCTGTTGAGGGGACTCTAGAAAATGCTTCAAAGCACAAAGTTCCCAAAATCTGGTTGGTAAAGGTGCATGAGAAGAAAAAGTGATTAACCGACTCCTCATCAGCTTTACACTTGGAGCATCTGTTGTAATTTGCATGACCCTCTTGTGAAGGTTATAAGCCTTGGTTGTTTAAGGACAGCTTGAACAAGATTTGGGACAGGGCTCTGAACAGTGAAGCATCCTGTTTGCTATTCCAAACCATGATCCTCCCCTCACTCCTTGAATACACTTGCTGAAGAAGAACAATAAGTAGTAGGAGGGTACATAGCTCAGGGCCTCTAATTATCTTCTAAGGAAGAGGTTCCAACTTGATGTGTTCTCCTGCTTGGCCAAAAAGACTTTGGTCCACTGTGGCTGATTTGTTGAGTGAGAGGTTAAAGATGCTTCAAAATTGCGTCATGAGTGATTTGATCACCACACCACTTGTCTTCCCAAAAGTCCGCTCTATGCTAGAAACTAGAAAGTAAATAACAAGCTTGCCAAAAGAGGGTTGTAAAAGATGGGTCATAAAATGCGTAAATTTAGAAGGGGCATTGGACAACCCAAAGGACAAACTATCCCCAGGCCATCCTTTGCTTTGAAGGTGGTCAATCCTTTCATCCCCCCGGTGAACACATATAATGTGAGATCATTGACTAGGTCAAGTCTGGAGAAAATACAACAGCATGAAGTGAATCAAACATGTCTTCCAACCACCAGTCTATGTTATTGGTGATTGATCACCAATTAATCTATTCTCGCTAGTAGAGCATTATAATTTTTTAATTAACCGTTTCAATAATCTCTAGCCCGAGTAATCGGCGATTTCTCACCAATTTACCAATTAATCGCTTTCAAAATTCACCAATTAATTGGTCCACTGTAATATGTTACAAATAAACGAGAGAAATTTAATTTCAATTTTTCTAATTTTGCATTAACCTCATCAATACTCTAGCCATAGGGCAATAACAAGTGTTTGAAAATGTTTAAGAGAAAGAAAAGTATATATATATATATAGATACCACTGACACGCATTAGCCAGGTTCGGTCATTTTTTGGAGTAAGGGCGAACATTGCACAAGTAGACATGATACTACTGGTGCAACTCGACATGCTTAGTAAGAGTCTATGAATTGGTAAATTAGGTACTATAACTCAAAGAACATCAATTCACACATAAGTGGGAACCCTTGTCACTCTAACTCATTGCAAAAGTCACTAAAAAGAATCTAAAATATCCTTGATGGCAGATGGAATAGCAAACAAGGGCATAGAAAATACAATGTCTCGAATCTCTAGTAAGAATAAAAAATAAGTAACTACAACATTCACAGGCCTAGATCATGTAATAAGAACAACTGCCATCAAGTGGACTCCAAGCATAATCTATTACCCTGGAAGTGGAGGAATAAGAATTCCCACAACCCAAAAAAAACTAATGAGAATGGCCCAAAATGAAGTGACACATATCCATAGGTACCACAATGCAACAATTTTCATCACTATAATCTCCAGTACAAAAAGGAACAAGACACTCAATAGTATACTTGTGCTCAACTCTTTGGCCTAACCAATGGACATATTACAAGAATCAAAACCTTCCAGGTTTAGACTTCTCCTCTTATTGATTTTGAAAAAACAAGTCCTGCGCAGCCAAAACTTCTAGACGTTGGCACAATGAAGAGTACTAACCTTGCCAGAAGAGCATTTGTCATTTCCAAGTCTGCTATGTGTGAACATAATCACGAATGCATCCCTTGCCTGCTTTGAGTGTGAGTTCTCTCGAGCAGTTTCGATCAGGATTATAGCAGAATCTAGAGGGTGAGTTCCTAGTGGTAACTCGATTGCTTAATGACTTCAGCAATGGCATCCTAGACCATTACCGCGAGGAAAGAGGTTGTGGAAACATCTCCTTTTGGTGGTAATTTGAGTATTGTGGTGAGAAATTAATGCTAGGATTTTTGCGGGCAAGAAGCAATAGGTTCAGAACTTGTACAGTATTGCTTTTATGATGCTTTGGCAATGGGCTAATGCTTGTGGAATTTGGGAAAAGACCGGGCATTTACAATTGTTGAAAGCAACTAGGCCTCTATAAAAGTTTTTGCAGTTATGTTGCCGTGTTTTTTCATGTTTGATTTGTATTTGTACGAATATTCTTTGTGGTTGTGTGGGTTTCTTGCTCCATTGTAGTTCATTTCCTTCGGTTTCATTTAATATATATTTCTGCAAGTGTTTTACTGATAAAAAGAAAAAATCTATCATCCCTCTTTTGTTTGCTCTGCCAACAGATTTTTAATTAAACAATCAAAGTCCTTGAGTTTCAATATTTGACGCAAATCCAGCAACCTTGGTGGTTCTAATACCAGATTTAGGAGCGTATATTCGAGGAAGCCAGAAAATCAAAGACACCAAGTAATTTAGTCCATTCCAGAATTTGGGATTATGCAAACTATAACCCTCTCAGTATGCATAAAAGCTTAATAAAACTTGTACCTCCAGTAAGCAAAGATTTGTTGCTTTATGACAAAAGAAGGGCAAAGCGGACATTACAATCTCTCTATGTATCTTGGGGTGCTCGACAAGTACATTGCACCTCATAAAGTATAGTATCAAATTTTGGTGTATTTTATTCTCATTGGTACATAATATCAAAAAACCAATTCAATTTAAATTATAGAAGGTAGTTGAAGTGCGTGGGTGACTCTATGCATTGATACAGATAAAAATAAGTTTTGAAATTGGTTTGGGAACTGGCACAAAGAAACTAGCCATCTTCACGAATATGGAAATGCAATCAATGGTTATTGAAGAAAAATGGGAAGCTTAAAAAACATGTAAAAAAATTGAGGATGATGAGACTAACCATACTGAGAAGCACATAAAGCAAGCAAGATAAGGAAGTCAAAGTGAGAAAGCAACTCCACATGATGATGAGTAATGCCGCAGAACCAAGGGCAAACAAGGACTTAAAACCTCGAACAGCAGAATCTCTCCATTGAAGCATTAAGAAGAAAAGAAATTTGGAAAGTTGAACAGTTGTGCGACAAACTATGGGCCAAATGCGATCAATAAGATAGATGATATTATCTCTGAAATGAGTGAGTGTTGTTCCAGAAGTGGAGTATAAATGCTTCTGTGACTGAAGCCATCTCCACCCTTGCTTGAACAAACCAATGTCTTCCATCTCTCTCTGTAGTTACAACTCAAGAATACTTAAAATTTATCCATCAAGGATGTAAGTGAACTCTCTTCTCTCTTTCTCTCAGTTTGTCTCTCACTGTCTCTGCCGACCGACAGATAGTGAAACAAGTAACACTTGGTGAGTGAGAGAAACAAGAACAACAACTACAACTAGAAACTTACTTGTATTGCTTCACAAGTAAGTTAGTATCCATGAATAAAGAAAGCTAACGCTACTTCCTTTGCTTAACTTTGCTTTGCTTTGCTTTGCTTTGCTTTCTATCCATCCAGCTTGACTCTTTAGTAGATAGAAACCCTAATAATAATGAATGTCATCCGAGAGAGAGAGAGCAGGCTCGATTTGGATCAAACAATAAAATAGGTCATTTGATTCGGGTGGAATTGATCTGAGAAACCACCAAGAGAGAGAGGAAGAGATCTCGTGAGAGAAAAAAAAAATTTACAAGTAGGTGGTTGAGATTACTGAGTGAGTGAGGGTGGGGGAGTTGGAAAGTGGAGACAAGGAAAACGGAATCCAACAAGGGGAAATTTAGTGAGAGAGAGAGAGAGAACCTTTTCAGGGAATGCTCGTGAAAAAGAAAAGAAACGAAGGAAAAAGGTTCTAAGCCAGGGCTTCTTGCTACCTGCTCGCACTAGTAGTAAGGGAGAGAGAGAAAAGAACCCAAAAAGGAGTGGAGTGCTCTCTTCTCTCTCTCACTCTTTCAGGAAATAAATGAAAATGAATGTGGAAGAGACGGCCACAGAGCGGAGGAGGTTCAACTACTTATTATTGTTGATCATTGATTGACTAAACAAAATCAGACTCGTTCTCATCTATATAAAGTGGGCCGTGGGTCGTGGCATTAGAGTGTCAAATTCTTTTTTTATTATTTTTTTATTTTTTATAAGCATAGGGAAACATTTCCCCAAAATATAGAGTGAGAAGTCTTTGTTTGAATGATCCTTATATCTTGAAATGCATTAAAAAAAAAAATTTGAAAAATGTATTAATTATAAAATAAATATTTTAAAATTTTAAGCTTTTGTATTGATCATTGGTTTTATTAGAAAAATCTTCGAAAATGAATTTCAACATTACCAAGTTTGCTAAATTCGATAACTATGTACGTACTTATGACAATTTTCATTTTAAGAAAAAAGAAAACAGTCTCTCCCTGCACATGTACATTTCACATAGTTTATTTCACATAGTTTTTATAATTGACATATATTTTGTTAAGCCTCCCATAAGAGCCATATTTTGACTTTTATCTGGTAAATATCCATCGGAACATGTTGAGTGTGAAGTGGAGAATTATTTTTGGCGACAAAAGTTGAGTGAAGGGGAAGGGAGTGAGATATATCATAGTTAAGGTTAAGACACGACTTTTTAATACCACCATTTTCACTAAAACACCACCATCTTTTTGAAGCACACCACCAATATAAACCCTGAATCAAATTTTCTCTCACTCCCTCTCGACGAACGAACAACTCTCTCCCAAATTTGAATCTTCCTTCCCACCCCTTCCAACGAACAACTCAACTGTTTACTCTTTCTTCAACTACTTTCTTTCTTTACTAACTGTTAGATACAAAACGAATGTGTGAAGCTGCAATTTGGTGCAATTTTGTTGTGTGATTTGGGGGAGATTTGGTGTGCGCTTTGGTTTGATTTTGTGTGGCTGAAGTTGTGCATATCGGTGCATTTTCATCTTCCTTGCTTGTTTGTGGTTGTGGCAGTTTGTCTTCATCTTCATCAATTGTGTGCATTCAACTAAACCTACAAACTCAGGTAATTTCGAACCCTAAATCTCCATTAAACCCTAATTTTCGTCCTTATTTTGTGCAATTGGATTTGTTTCCTCATTTTGGACAAAACTATAAACTGTCATGCCTCATTTTGCCCCAATTTTTGCAAATAAATTTAATTTATATTTTTTAACAAAATATTTAGATAATGGATTATTTATATAAGTTTTAATTGTACATTTTTTAAAGTTTAGTGTGGTAGATATGAACAAAGACGTTGTGTTTTTCTTTGGTTGGTGGTGGTGATGGTGGTAGGAGTGGCGATCACCAGTTGATAGACGACCAATGATGGTCTCTAATCGAAAGCTCATTGCAGTAAAGAATTAAAAAAACATGGAAGAGACAAAAAAAAAAAGAATGCAAGAATAGAAGGAGAAATAAGAGAGGATGATATGGGGAGTAGTTTGATTGAGGCAGAAGAAGCGGGGAAACTCCTAATCCTATCGCAAAGTCAAGGCGGTGTCATTGGTGAGGGTGTTATACATGAGGGTGAGTAGACGGAGAAGACTGAGGAGTTGGAGGAGGGTGAGAGGGATGAGGAGATTGGATATGAGATGGGTGACAGAATGAGGATGAGGAGGTTGGAGATGAGGAGGCTAGGGATGACGGAAAGGTTAGGGATGATGAAAAGGTTAGGAATAAAGAAGAACCAGTTATTTCTATTATCTTATGAATATGAAGAACATGACAAAGTTTTGTATCCTGGGTCCCAAAGATGAGTCCATATTAGACAATTAAAATGGGCATGTTTCTTGGTCCAGTTGGGCTGGTGACGAGGTAATTATATTAAGTTCTTACAATATGTTAATTTTATTGTTTTTATATTATTTGGACACTGACTAGTTTTTCTCATTACTTGTTATATTTAGGAAAGGGACAAATTGAAATGTCGACATCAATATAAGAATTTTTTGGTTTAGAAGTTGAGTAACTAGCCGAGAGAAGTAAAGTGGTCTACGACCCCTGATCGATTATTGTAAAGATCATGTGGATAAGGTGATCATTTGTGCTTTCGTTGAGCATTGGCAACCTGAGACCAACCCATTTCACCTCCCTTTTGGAGAGATGGCTATCACCATTGTTGATTTCTATAGTATCAATCAGTTAGCGAGCGTTGGTGAGTCAGTTATTGTAAAAGTCAAATGAAGCCAGAGGAATGTGTGAATCTATTGGTGAATGGTTTGGGGATTAAAAAGAGTGAAACACAAAGCATGTAAAGAAGAATCTTGGTTTTGTGGACATAAAGTTTATTATGGACAATTGTTGTGGAAGAGCGAGTCCAACTTATTCTCTTCAAAATAAAAATAAAAACAAGTTGATAGGAATTACTTGTTATTTGCATGACTATCTTTGTCGATAAGTCTGGAACAAAGGTTCGTACTGAATATTTGAAGTCGTTGATGAAGGTGGATGATTTTGGGTTTTTGCATGAGGCCTAGGTACTTTGGCATCAATTGGGTTGTGCCATCAGAGCGGGTACCAAGCAAATATTTGGATTTTTGCCACTTTTGAGGTATATTTAGACTTTGTTGTTCAGTTAATTACCTTTTTAGTGTTTAAGATATTTAACTAATTAATTTGATTTTTTTGTTTTATTTATAGGGTTGGATATACGATTTATTTTATACTTTGGAGTACCGCCAGAGCCTCGTGGAATGATCATCTCCCCACAACGGCTAAGTGGGATTACCCCTAACTTAGCGGAGTCGTGACTGAATAAATTTTGTCTCATAGGAAGCATCTCAATGACATATCTCCTGAAGAGGTAAAATTTAGTCATTTAAGTACAAGTTTGATATCATCTCGTCTTTCCCATTAATTGTTTTCATTTTTCTTCCATAATTTAATAATTTTCATGTTTGTATTGTCAAGTCATTTGAAGCCCTAATGTGAAATCCAAGCGAAGAACTCGTTTTCATAGTATCACATGGTTCCAAGCTACTTGTTATGCCCCAACGCCGAAGAACCCTATTACCTAGATAAAGTGATGAGACAAATGGGAAGGGTACAAGTTATTCCAATCCCCTCATTTGAGCCTAAATGAATGGGTCAAACACAAAGTATTGTCGTCGCTCGCTGAAAATTGGTAGAATCATCTCATATCAACTGACAACCAAGGTGCACCAGTGAAGCTTCCATGGGATTGCATCAAAGACAACTTGGAGTGGTTTCGTGACATTAGTCATCCTTTCGTCCAACCACCAAAAACTAGGAGGACTCATCCCTTAAGAAAACACTTATTTATTTTGCACAATAAAGTAATTGATCTATACTTTAACAAAGTTGCATACATTTGAAATACAAAATTTAATTGTTTTGACTAAAATCAATGGATTCCTTGTAGAACAAGATCGTTCATGGGGCTCTTAAGTTGGTGGAAGCCTCTATTAAAAAAGACGGGAATGTTGATAAGGGTGTACTGCTGTCGAGGAAAAAGAAATAAGTGACCTGCTAAGATAAATGTTCGTGCTTGTGGAAGATGAAAAACAACTAGAAGAACAACACAGAAGTCCAAGTGATGGTAGTGGTGCTCCAGGTGGTTGTGGTTATGGAGGGTGGTGATGGTACTCCAGGTAGTGGTAGAGGAAGGGGTGGCGATAATGGTGTAGGTAGTGGTAGTGATGATGGAGGTGGGGGTGGGGGTGGTAGAGGATGGGTTGGCGGTGGTAAAGGAATGAGAAGTGGTAATGGTGCAAATAGTGGTGGTGGTGGAGGAAGGGGTGGTGGTGATAGTGCAGGTAGTGGTGGTGGTAGAAGAAGAGGTGGTGGTGATGGTGGATCTTGTGGTGGTAGTAGAAGAAGGGATGGTGGTGTTGGTAGAGGAAAGGGTGATGGTGATGGTGATGGTAAAGGAAGCGTTGACATTGGTGAAATAGGTGGTGGAGGAAGTGAGGCCATAACCAAGAAGATGCATGAAAATATCTCATTAGTGCAACCTACCAATAAAAAACTAAGAAAGTGTGACGTTCAATTTTGATTGTTGTAGTTGTTCAATTTTGGTCTTGGTGTGAAGCTTTAGTTAATAAAGTGTACATGAAAGATGTGTTGATGTAATGATTTATACTTGATGAAATAAATTTCTAGTTGACATATATCCAAAATCCGCAGCGGATCATGCTAAACATACCAAAATTGGACAAAGTCAGTTTTCTAGGCCAAACGCAGTGGGTCTTGCAAATCCACTAGTCCAACTTGCAGGATTCGCTGCGTTTAGACAGAAAACCTTACTTTGTTCATTTTCCAACTATTTTATTAGCCTTTTTTCATATATATTTTTTCAATTTTTATGATTTATATGCACTCCTAACAAATTGTTTTTATTGCAAAAACACATTTTAGACACTGTCTCTAAGCATCCATATTTCGGGACCTCCGAAGTCGAGCTTTTTACTCAACATCATCGAAATGGTGTCTTTGCAATAAATTTTTTTTCTTTAAGAGTGTATATAAGCAATGTAAATTGAAAATCACAAAAAAGTAAAAAAAAAAAAAAAAAAAAAAAAAAATTGTAAAATTGGACAGAGTCAGTTTTTCTATCCAAATATAGTTGCGAATCAAGTAGTCTAACTCGAAGGATCCGCTGCGTTTGGACCGAAAACCTTACATTTCATTTAGAAAAAAGTTTTATTAGCCTTTTTAAATATTTTTATTCAACTTCTATGATTCATATACACTCCTAACAAATTTCTTTTACTGCAACAACACAATTTGGACATTGTCTCTAAGCATCCATATTTCGGGACCTTAGAAGTAGAGGTTTTTACTCGACATCGTAGAAACAATGTTTTTACAATAACAACAATTCTTAAAAATTGTATATAACCCAAATAAATTGAAAAACTTAAAAAAATCAAGAAACAAAAATTGGAAAATTGGACAGAGTCAAGTTTTCTGTCCAAACGCAATAGATCCTTCTAAGTAGCTCCATCCAACCCGCAGGATCCACTGCGTTTGAACAGAAAACCTTACTTTGTCCATTTTATTTTTTATTTTTTTAGCCTTTTTATAATTTTATTTTCAATTTCTATGTTTTATATACACTCCTAAAAAAATTGGTTTATTGCGAAAACAAATTTTGGATATTGTCTCTAAACATCCATATTTTGGGACATTCGAAGTTGATTTTTTTTACTCGACATCGTCAAAATGGTTTTTTGAAATAAAATCAATTATTTAAGAGTGGATATAAGCCACATAAATTAAAAAAACTAAAATAAAAAATTTTGCAAAATTGGATAGAGTAAGGTTTTATGTCCCACGCAGCGAATCCTACGAATCCAGTAGTCTGATTCCTAGGATCTGCTGCGTTTGGGCAAAAAACCTTACTCTGTCCATTTTCCAAACACAGCGGGTCTTTTGACTGTTTGTATTGGTAACGGTTAGAGGAGCTAAAACCTAGAGAAAATATTTTTTAGCCAAACAGAATCTGGATAAGTAATTTTATGAAGCAAAATTCGACGTGGATTCGGGATTATGTTCACAACATTGAGAATATACATGGCGATGGAAATTGTGGATTCTGATGCATAGGCAATTTCCTAGTTTACAACAAGGAAAATGGTCAGAGGCATGTAAGGTATGCGCTACTAATGGAGCTAGAAACTAACCACGAGTTGTGGTTTTGAATGTGGCATGAGGGTAGGGTGAAGGTGGTCAAGGATGCTTTAACAGTTCTAGAAGGTAATGTACACATTACAGATCGAAGTTGGCTGATTGACCCAGATATGCTACAGGTCGCGGCATAATGGTGTGTGTGTTGATATGTTATGGGAACCATAACACTACATGTTTTTCATATGTTCAACAACCATCACAGTTGAACAACATACTGATATGTTTCATTGCACACCTTGCACAGAGTTCCCATTTCGTCTTGATTCATATGACACCAAACACCACAATTGCCTAAGATAATACTTACTTGGCCCCTCGCATGTTTCTAAAAGCAGTATCATGGAAAAGTTCATTCAATGGAAAACTCCACATTGGTGACATGATAGTCAAGAAGTACAATACGATGCAATGTAATCGATTTATGTTCTCCTTCCTTGCTGTTTACCTAGACCTGCACAGGTAGCAAACGTTAGCCAAGGACCACCATGTGGTGGCCGATGGCATTCCGATGCTCAAGTTAGATAAGGCTTAGGAAAGGCTTAAAACTAGGTTATATTGTGTACCTCTAGTTCATCGACCTTATCTCCCTTTTATAGTGAAGGAGTCCTCATTCAACTAGGCATTAGGTGGTGTAGTTTAGGGAAAGTGATCTTGTTGTGGAAATCCTTTCTTGATTAGGAGCTGTCCACGTGGGATAGTTTCTCTACACGACTTGTGCTCTTAGATCTGCGGGGGGGATTTCTCTTTCTGAGTGTTGTCCATGCAAAAAAGTTTTCTTGCCTGACTTATACTCTAATATATGGTCTGATCCAATGTGTTGTTGGCCTGCCTGTCTTGGGTAGATCTCTCAGATACTTGACTTAGAGGTCTTACGAGTATTGGGCCCGACTACGTGACGTGTGGGGATTACTGGCTCATTGCAACTCAGACCCGACTGTCTGGATTTTGCCAATGATGAGTTTGTTGTTGTTTGGGTCTCACTGGATTGTGCGTGCAATCGGGCCTGCTTCGTTCCGTTGACAAGATTATCATGACACGTTTACGGTGCTGATCAAAGAACGATTTTATGTATCATCAGCTACTCCCCTCGAGTTAGTGGGTCATCTTATCGGTCCACTAGGTCATTTCATGAATCAGTTGTGCAGTCATGATGATTGAGTATAAGTGATTTCCTTGAGCGGCGAATTACATAAATTAGGCGTGAAAGCGGGAAAGGCGGGAGCTCAACTTTCTATATAGATATCTTGCTTGTGGAGTATAACTCATTTACTCTTTCGATCTTTGAGATTCAGTTTTGTTGTATTATCTGTTGTGCCTTTAACTTTGCTCAACCTTCGTATTCGATAGATTGTACTTTCACGGTGGGCAGGGATAACCTTTCTAATGAATTGTTTGCCAAGAGCCATAAGTTTTTTTAGGAAAGATTGCTCCCTGAATCTGATCTGGAAGTCCTGCGTAAGACATTCGGAATTCTTGATGATCTGGTGCTCTGCACTCTGGGCATCAATTTGACCCCATTGTACCCTCCTGAGGGGTTTATTTGTCTTCACCAAGGTATGTTGCAATCGGGTGTCCGCTTTCCTGTCATCAAGGAGATCTAGGAGTTCCTGGTGTACCTCGGAATTACACCCACTCAACTTGTCCCGAATGGGTATAAGACTTTGATCACCATTTTGATTAGGGCTAAGGATGTTGGTGTCCAAGTGTCTTCAAGGGCGATGCGATTGCTCACTTCTCCTCGGATAAACGAGCATGCTATGTGTGTGCTGACGTCGCCAGACTGCTTCGACAATTTGCCTGATAATTTTAAATCATGGCAGAAGTACTATTTCATGGCTCCTGCGGACTTCCCGTACTTTGAGCTTACTGGTCGTCCGGTCGAGCGTGAATTTAGACCACTGAGTAAGTTGATTCCTTCTCCGGTCTTGCTTGTGTCAACTTTACATAAGATTGATTTGTTGTGATTTTTGCAAGGAGATTTTTTACTATGCTTTTTCTGCTGAAGATAAAGTAACTCTTGATGCGTTATGCGACATGCCTCGTTTGGAGGTAGAGGATGTAGTTAAGTCTTCTAATGTTAAGCGCATCGGTCTATGGGCTTATTGGCATGTGGCTCCCACTATGTATTGAGTGAAGAAGCCAAAACTTGAAGGTGCGTCTATTTTGCGAAAGTGGAAACTTCCCAAGCTCAAGGTTCCAAGCCCTTCAAGGAGGGCATAAATAGATAAAACGCTTCCTTCTCCTATGCATCAAAAGAGATCTCGTGCTTTGTCTAGGTCCGTCCGCAGGCGTCTGGCCTCATCTGAAGAATGTGATGTTGTCGGGCAAAAGCTTGATGAGACTGGTGTTTCTGAGGGACGTGTCGCTCAAGTCATGGCCCATGTTTCTTCTTGAGCTGGAGAGAGAATATCTTCAAATGGTGGGTTTGGAGGATGTTACCAAACTAAACACCAAGCATGCGAAGTTTATGAGTAGGATGTTGCTGTAGGCGGGTATGGAAGCTTCGAACGGTTGTCCCTTTTCAATAAAGGACTTCGAGCTCCGCCTCTCTTTGGATCATGAATTCGTTGAAGAGTCGTCTGATTGTGGGCATCATGGTGAAGGTTCTCCGTCTTATCGGCCGTACTGTGTTCCATCTCGCTTTCGTCCTCATATTCAACTGACACGACGGGTCCGTGGAATAACTCGCTTCCCTCTTCCCCCGAAGCTGGGCCAGCACGAGAGAGAGAGTTGGTTGTTGCGGGCAAAAGGAAAGCTGGTGATGAAGGCCCTGATGCAGTGAAGACGACTAAGAGCGGTAATGGAGTGATTTCGGCTCCTAATGATCTTCATCCGGATGCACATATCAGTCTGTTGTTTGCTCCAGATGTAATAAGGATGAGCAACCAAGCTTGGCATCAAGAGGTTGACATCTCTTATGCTGCAAGGAAGCATATCAGCAAGTGGAATGACTGGCTGGCAAACTGTGCTTAAAAGCCAGTTGGAGAGATGTTAGGAGAACGTTTGATAAAGGGCAATCTCGTGCTAGAGATGTTATATCTGAATCAAGTGGCTGCATCTGGAATTGAAGTCGATGTCGCTCGTCAGAAGATGTATACCATGGAATGAGTCTTCGCAAATCTGCAGAAGTCATACTGCGATGCTCTTCACGAGATTGAGTCGTTGAGGAAACAACTTGAAGCTTTCTCAGATATTGGAGCGAAGTCCAAGTCCATTGGGTCGGAGGCTCATAAGGCTCGCTTAGAAGCACTTGAGTCTGACTTGGTGGGGGTAGTGTCTATGAGGGATCGGTTCGAAAATGAATTGAACCTTGCCCGTTATGACTTGCAGCTTGCCCGTGATTTTGCGGATGGAGTGCAGGCTGAACTGCGGGCTCTGCATGTTAAAAGGATTAAGAAAGAGTCTGAGTAGACTGCCTGATGTCAGCAGTTGGAGGCTAGTGCCGAGAGTGCATGGACCGCTAGATAGTAGTTCCAAGTGGCGCAGATTGAGCTGAATATCGCCAATGATAAGCTGGATGCTTAGCAGTCCAAAACTGAGATCCTGTCGGGCGAGTTGGAGCAACTGAAGCAGGAGCCACCGAGTCAAGAGGGCGCGAAAAGAAGCTTCTCAAGGCCCAAGGCACATTTGAATTCAGATGAGTCGTGCATAGAAGGCTGAAGCTGTTGTGTCTGATGGAGGAGGAGCACCCCGATTGGGATCTCTCCTATTATAAAGATATTGCATATGCAGAGTTTGGAGCGACATTCAATTCGTCTGAAGAAGAAGAAGGCCCTGATGAGGGGGTCGAGAGGCAGCACCAACGGATGTGTCTCCTGTTTCTTCATCTGCTAATTCTGGTTTTGTTGTATCTGACTCTCCTCCTGATGAGGGGTGAATGTTGTACTTGAGTTTGCAAATGAATAGTATTTTGCACTTTTTTTCTTCATTTGCTTTTCTGCTAGCTTGCACCTGCTTTGTCTTATTTCGACATTAGTTGTCAGACGAGAAACTTTACTGGGCTAGGTAGATCATGTTTGCTTCGTTGTTGGGAGCTTTGACTTCTTATGCTGCAGTTCTGGTCAGATTCCTTTTTAGAGATTAGGGAGTGTAATACACCCCTTGTCTAGTGGCTTGGCTGTCTGTTGGATCAGCAGTTGTCATTGTTATAAGCGTATTAGTCAGACTGTGGTCCTAGTGCTTGCACTCTTATAGATGAGTGGACAATAGTCTTTGCGAGTCGTTTGGGTCGAGCTTTTATAACTCTGACCAGACATTTGACTCGTCTTTATTTGTTATTCTTATAATAGGCTTAATTGGGGTGGGGGTTGTTATTGCCAATTATGACTGACTAAACTGGGGTCAGGTTTTGGCGACCATAGTGGTCGCTGGCAAGCCGTCTTCACCAGACTACATGAGCACTGACTAAGCTCCCATTTTCAACCCATCTTGATCCGTTTGTGACAAACTAGGAATTTGAGTGAGCCAGCAATTATCATCGTCATTCGTTTTATCTAAACTTTGGCAGGGGTTTGACAATCATTGTGTGAAGTTGGCCAACGATCCCTAGCAAGCCGTTTTTACCAGGCTGTATGAGCACTAACTAAGCTCCCACTTTCTAGGCCGTCGAAATTCGCGCGTAGTGAACTAGGCTTTGAGCGGACCAAAACCATCGTCATCAGCGGCCACTGACTAAGCTTTGGTTGGGGTTCGATAATCATTATCTGCGTACGAGTAGTGAACCCTGGCAAGCCATCTTAATCAGGCGCCGAAAGCGCTGACTAGACTCCCACTTTTTAAGCCGTCAGGATCCGTTATGTGTTGACTAGGCTTCGAGCATACCAGAAGCCATCGTCGTCGGTCGTCACTGAGTAAGCTTTGGTCTCTATCGTCTAGGTTTGGACAATGATCCCTGGCAAGCCATCTCGATCAGGCATTAGAGCGTTGACTAAGCTGCCACACTCTAAACCGTTGACACCTGTTTAATTTAACGGACTGGGTGTGATAGCGTACCAGAAGCTGTTGTCATAGATCGAAACCGACTAGGCATTGGTTAAATCTGACTTGGGGATCCTGACTTACTTGGATCGAATATAAGATTTCGGGCGTGTAAATCTGACTTGGGGGTCTTGACTTACTTAACTTGCCTGTAAGATTCTGGGCATGTAAGTCTGACTTGGGGGTTCTTGCTTACTTAACTCGCATGTGAGATTCTGGGCGTGTAAGTCTGACTTGAGGTTCTGACTTACTTAGCTCGCATGGCTTACTTAACTCGCATGTGAGTTTCCGAGCGTGTAAGTCTGACTTGGGGGTCTTGACTTACCTAACTTGCCTGTGAGATTCTGGGCGTGTAAGTCTAACTTGAGGGTCCTGACTTATTTAGCTCGCATATATGATTTCGGGCGTGTAAGCCTGACTTGGGGGTCCTAACTTACTTAACTTGCCTGTGAGATTCTGGGCGTGTAAATTTGACTTGGGGGTCCTGACTTACTTAACTCGCCTGGCGGTCTAATTTCAGTGTCGGATCGATTGATCAGACTAATAATAGATTGACCATCTTTAATGAACAGTAGCGGAATAATAGTGGAGTTGATTCCTTCGGTTTAATAATAATACTCTGTAGGCATGCGCCTTATTCTGTGGGCGCTCAGGGGTTTGCTATATGTTCTTTTGAGTGTGATGCGTCGGATTTGGCAGGGCATAAGCTTGGGCCCATTAGTTGAGGGGCTTATTTAGAAAAAATCTTTGTGGATCAATGTGCTAGGGATACTGCACATTCTGCGAGACGGTTCAGTATCGATTACTCCCTCCAATTAATGGGGCTTCCTGTAGGTGATCATTAATTCAACAGATCTGGACTTGTGCAGTTGCTATTGGAACCGTCGTTTTCCTGATTTCCGGTACAACATTTAATGTTGAAGTGCTGCTTGTTGACTCCTTTTGGCAAACCATTTCGCCTATATATGGGTTGGCTATTCTGCGTTCAAGCGCTGCAATGCAAATAGTAGAGCATGTTAATCAAATGCATCTTACCATAAAGTTTGCTTTGGGTTTTCCAAAAGCTGAAGGAAGATCTCCTCCACTGGAGTCTTCGAATGTTTTGACATTTGCGCCGATGAGTTTTGATAAGACTTCTTATTACGCGGTACCGCCTGATCTATGTGGGCACCAGATTGATCTCATGAGATCTTGTAATATCTTCTTATATTTTGTAGAAGAAGTACAGACTATTCCTCAGGGGATATGTCTGTTTTCCATCTTTTGTGGCTTCAGAGTTCCCATTCGCCACTACTGTTGGGTGATAATACCAGTAGATAGTTTGTGGCGTTTTTCCATTCATAGTTTCACGCGTGACGCTCCAACTGGAAGGCAGGTTGGCGTAGCGGGGTTTTGATGAATGCGATATTTTTTCCAGTGATGTTAACTCAGTCGCATTTTGGACGCTTCCGCCTAGAGGGTCATCCTCTTTTTGCCTCATTCTGTTCCATTTTCTATCCCTTTTTGTAGGGTAGTCCGCCGGGTTGAAGACGTATGCATTTCGTTTTGAGGCTCGTGTTGGCACCTTTGAATCATCTTTGCAAGGCGATTTGTCAAAGTAATGAATTGAGTGCTTTCCTTCGTCTACTGCTGTGGACGTTTTAGACTTTCCACCTTCTCTTCTGGAGGCGGATTAGCAAATCAGAGTCACTACCCTATTTTCAGCGGATAGATGCTTGCATCAGACTTAGATACTCATAGTGTATAAACCGATGTATTAGTTGGTCGGCAAACTTTGTAATAACTCTCATTGCAATCAATAAAATATGTTTTATTTTTGGAATGTGTCCTGTACGAACAACTCTTCTACACTGAAATGAAAAACAGAAAACAAGAAACGAAATCAAAGAAACAAATAATTTAACTGCGAGCGAAGACTAAGCTAATCCGGCCTTGAAGAAGGCATAAATGGTCCTAGCTCGATTGCATTGTCTCTCTAGAGAAGTTTTTTTTTGTTTTTTGTAAAAGCTAACGAAGTTACTGAATAGTGGACTTCGTGTTGGCAACTGATGATCAACTCTTAGAGTTGGTGCCCGTTTGCTGAAGTATTGTTACTTAACTCTTTGTTAGTCTGAATTGCCTCGCTAGCTTTGACTTCCAAATCTCCGCATAGTTGCTCCTTTGTTATTTGGGATCCTTCACCTTCATAGATTAATCCACCCCTTTTGACTTGGCCCGATGCCTGACATGTAGGGTCTGTGAACTCAAGCTATATCTGGCAACAGTTCAGCAGCTTCAGGGCTACATAATGGCAGTCTCTTACTGCTGGCTGATCTCTTCGTATAGTCCCTTGAGCATAGTTGGTTGTATATTTAATGCATTGGTGCCGGGTGGATACCTCTGGTTCCATATGATGTAGCCAAGGCCTTCCTAGAATGATGTTGTAGGTGGATGAAGTGTCAACCACCATCAACTCTTGGAAAATGTACTTCCGTAGCTGTGGCTCTCCTGCCACCACCATTAGATTGATCTTCCCGATGGGGAAGCATTTCTCTCTGCTGAATCTGACCATAGGGTGGCTGGCGGGCATTAGGTCATTCTTTTGTAGCTCCATGTTGCAAAATGCACAGAGGAACTTGACATTTAGCGAACTTCCAATGTCCACGAAAGCTCTCTTTACCTCCCACTTAGCGATAAGGATGGAGATGACCAGAGCGTCATTGTGAGGAGAATATACCCCCTGGAGATCCCTCTCCGTAAACGTTAGTGATGGGAACGAGCTTTGAACTCGTGCACGATGCACTTGTCAATCCTCGTACTGAGATGGTGTCTGCATCTCGATTAGTGTCCTTTTTGCGGGACCTATTTAACTACTCTCCCTTGAGATTGATCCTGTGGAAGACGTAGATGACGCCAGGAGCTTCCTTTTCGATCTCCTTGACAATGTCTGCTCTTTCCTTTTCTCGGCCCTACCTCCTGTCTGAGCCTAGGAACTCCTTGAGTTTGCCTTTCCTTATCATGTACTCGACTTCTCCTCGGAGGTTTTTGCAATCCTCGGTATCATGTCCGTCTTCTTTGTGGTAGGTGCAATATTTGTTGTTGTCCCACTTAGCAGGGTCTCCTTGCTGCTTAGGCGGCCACTTCAGCTCTTCCCAATCCTTGATGGAATCAAGGATGTTAGACAGACTGGTGTTGAGAGGGGTGACAGACTTGGACCTAACGTAATTCAAGGCCTTATCCTGCCTGGGGCGGTCTGAGTCGGTCTTGTTGTTTGTGCGCTTCCTCTTGTTACTGTCATCGTTCTCTTTCTTCTTCCCATCTTTCCTATCCTTCGAGACAGATAGCTTCTTCTCTAACTCCGCCTCTCTCTTGGCAGCCAACATTTCGTCCGAAATGATATATCTCTGGGCATCTCTGAGCAAGTCCGTCACATTGGCTAGGGGGTTAAGGGTGAGGAAGTCATAGAGCTTGCCTCTTTTGAGACCCAAAGTGAATTTCGTGACGGTGGTGTCATCACTACAGCCGTCGATGAGGGCCAGCTCATAATTAGAATGAGTGACGTACTCCTTTAACATCTCATTTTGTTTTTGCTTTAGGGTCAACAGATAATGGGGGCCCCTCCCGAGCCTTTGGCTGCCCACGAAGCATGTAAGGAACGCCAATGCCAATGACCGGAATGAATTAATGTATTTCGGAGGAAGATTGTGGAACCACGTCGGTGCTGACATCTTTAGGCTTGTGGGGGAATGGTCAGCACATTATTGCATCAGATTCTTATTTGAGCGTCATAACATGCTGGAAGTGGTGCAGGTGATCAATTGGGTCTCCTGTCCCGTCGTAAAACTCTAGCTTCGGTGAAGTATATTTCTTAGGCAGCGGTTTGTCCATGATATGGTCCATGAATGGAGAGTCGTGAGACTGAACAACACATCTGGGTTTGTTGACCCATTGCAGAGGGGGTTGCGCGAGACGTGCCTGTCGGGTCTTGGCGCTGGGTCTTTATTGCCCATGCCTCCGCCTCTTATTCATTGTGAAGTTGTTGGGGCCACGCGACTCTCCTGAACATGCTCTCTGGAACTTTCTAGGGAACGATCCCTTCGCTGCTCATGCTCTCCCATTGCAGGTGGAGCATTCCGTTGTTTGAGAGCCTCCAGTGTCTCTGCGATCTGTTGCATCTGTGTTGAGAGTAGGTCCACCCTCAGGTCAACTGTGACCACCAGCGGCACGGGGGTCTGAGGAGGTTTGTCTCATGGCAGTGGTGGAACTGGAGGAGTTCTACTTGTTTGAGCGTTCGAAGGCTTGGCAATGTCTCCATTATTGTGAGACCTCGTTGTCACCATCTTGCCGATTCTCTAGAAAAGGTGGAACTACGGTTCTTTTGAGGAACTTTGTCATTCCCCACGGACGGCGCCAAACTAATGTAGTCGATTTCTGCTCTCCTTCCTTGCTGCTTACCTAGATCTGCACAGGTAGCAAACGTGAGCCAAAGACCACCGTGTGGCTGCCAATGGCACTCTGATGCTTAAATTAGATAAGGCTTAGGAGAGGCTTAAAACTATAAACTGAGTTATATTACGTACCTCCAGTTCATTGACCTTGTCTCCCTTTTATAGTTAAGGAGTTCTTGTTCGGCTAGACCTTTGGTGACGTTGTTTAGGGAAAGTGATCTTGCTGTGGAAATCCTTTCCTGATTGGGATTTGTCTATGTGGGATAGTTTCCCTACACGACTTGTGCTCTTAGATCTGCGGGAGAGATTTCCCTTTCTGAGTGTTGTCCATGCAAGGAAGATTCCTTGCCTGACTTATACTCTAATATATGTTTCCTAGTCGGATCCAATGTGTTGTTGGCCTGCCTATCTTGTGTAGATCTCTCAGATACTTGCCTTAGAGGTCTTACGAGTATTGGACCTGACCGCGTGACATGTGGGCTTTTTGGCTCGTTGCATTTCGGACTCGACTGTCTGGATTCGGCCAATGATGAGTTTGCTGTTGTTTGGGTCTCGCTGGATTGTGCATGCAATCGGCCAGCTTCGTTCTATTGACGAGATTATCATGACACATGTATGGTGCTGATGAGAAGACGGTTTGATGTATCATCACAAAGATTCTAAAAAAATAAAAAAGTCGGGCGATGTCGTTCACATAATGGATTGATGCACATATACATTGTTTTGTAAACTGTGTAGCTGTTTTCAAAGTAATTTTGCACATTTTTTAAATGACATGTATACATATATTATCCAGTTGTCAGAGAAGTCGCTGATTTTGTATTTATGGATGGCTTGTACCTTGTGATCATTAAATGTCAATAGAATACAATTTACATTTCTTTTATTGTGTTTCCATTTTACTTATGATGCATGTTATTTTATAATTGCTAGTTATGATTATAAACATTGTAATTTGTAATAGTCAACTAAACCCATACATGGTAATGGTTACAAAGTTCACTAAAAATCAATTAATCATGATAACATTTATCAAAATATCCAAAAGTTAGAAACAAAGTTAAACCAAGATAGAAATTGAAACTAAACTTAGTTGTGACACATTCCGTAAACAAAAAGCGATACCAACTAATGAGACATCAATCAGTCATACAATTACAATGAAAAGAAAGACAAATCAACAAATCACAACAATCACTGAGGACATCTCATCACAAAACTCTTTTCCTTTGACCTTTTTTTTTTTTTTTTTTTTTTTTTCATATTCCCTCCTCCCTCTTTTAACCTGTGAATTTATACTCTCCTCCTTGTACCCATTTTGTTTTCAAACTCTTCCACTTCTAATGTTGACTCTTTTTCATACTAGTATATTCTAGTTTTCTACCAAAGTGAAAAAAAAAATGTAAAACTTAATTTGAGACTACTTAAAAAATTAAAACGAAAAAAGTGTAGAAGGTTCTTATTTTATAACCGGAGTGGGGTGGGAGCCTCAATTCTGGATAGAGTGACTGGTATGAGTTGAAGTAGTCCCCTTTCTGACGCACTTCTTTACATTATTTGAGTCATAAAATTCTTTTTTACATGATATGGCTTACACCTACATCTTTTTTTTTTTTTTTTTAATATTAACCCATCATTTTAACAAAATATATTCAAAGTAAAAGCAAAGAGTTCCTACCCAATCTTTAATAAATAAATGAAACAAAATAATAAGCTAATAGATCATTTTCTATGCATCTTGCACTTGTTAGCATGTGTTTGTCTTTTCATGATTTTTCTTTGCATTTTATCGATACAAACCATGTGTTGATTTTTAGTTTAGGTTGTGTTTGGTTGTAGAAAACCATATTCCATGGAATAGTTATTTTACCTGAGTTTGCATCTTCCATGCCTTTTCATTGCAATTATCTCATTGGATGGGTCATTTATAACATTTCAACGAATATTTGGGGAAGATAATTATTTTTCATATATACACTTTATGCAACATTTATATATTAATAACTAATTATATTGTATGAAAACAAAATGCCGAACCAGACAATCGCCGGCTAGGCCGGATAGGGAAGCCCAACCACATGTCCAAATCGATCCAACCAAGGGAGTAGAACAGTCGCATGACCCAACCATTGAGGCAGCCACAACTGACCGCGCATTGACCAAATCCTGCTCAATATGGATCATCTAGCGCGGGTGGTGGAAAGATTCACCCAGGATCGACAGCAGCCACCCAAAAATGGCAGAGATGATGGGAGATCCCATACCCGAGAGCGTGTCCAGGAAAGTGAAAACTTCCCCGGAGAGGAGTAAAGAGCTAGACGGCGGGAGAGCTTAAGGGATGACGACGGATCATGGGGACCATGCCCGAAGACAGACCGGACTACAGTTAGGAACCCGCCCGACTAAGGGCAACCAATCAAAACATCCTGTATGACCTTACTGTCCCTTTATTCTCGGAAGAAATCATGAACGCCCCTGCTAAAAAAATTTGTCCCTCCAAATCTCGAATTCTATGATGGAACATCGATTCGTTAGATCATCTGTGTTATTACCACCATGTCATCATCATCATCATCATCATCAAAGCCCATTCCCGATATTTTCGGGGTCGGCTACATAAATTTTGGTTCTCCTAGCAATGCAATTCTAGATATCCCCTTTGTTCTTATAAATTGGTACCACAATGCTATGCCTCCATGAATCTAGCATTTTTCTAGTTTCCAAAATCCTATTAAAGAGCTTAGTTAGCCATTGAATCCCAACTTCTCCCAGACATTTCCATGCTTCAATTGGTATATCATCCGGTCCAACGGCCTTCCCTGTCTTCATTCTTTTTAAAGATTCTCTCACTTCTGTGGCACTAACTCTGCAATGGAACACGCGGTCTCTCCCTTCCTGTGAAGCATACCCCTCCAAGTTTAACTCCCCTACATGTGTTCCATTGAGTAGGTTCCAAAAGTAATCATTCCATCTATCTAAAATAGCTTTATCCTGCATTAAAACTCTTCCATCCTCATGCTTAACACACTTAACATGACTCAAGTCCCTAGTTTTTCGTTCTCTAGCTTTAGCTATGTTGAAAATATCTTTCTCCCCTTCCTTTGTACCTAGCCTATTATAAAGATCATCATATGCTCTATTCTTAGCTTCCCCTACTGCTTTACTACTCAACTTCTTAGCTTGCTAATAAAGCTCATAAGACTCTAGGCACCTATCTTTTTGCTACTCCTTAAAGCATCTTTTCTTTGCCGCAATGGTTTGTTGCACATCAGCGTTCCACCACCATGTCTTCCTTACCATATAAACCTCCTATTTTGGCCTCTCCTAACTCTTCCTTTGCACATCTTCTTATTCGGTTTGCCAAATGTTCAAAAAGATCCGCGCTACTAGTCATATCCTTTGGTTCGAGATTCTCCCAACCCTCTGAAACTGACTGGCCACCCAAAATCTTCTTTCTAAATTTTTGGCACACATCTCTCTGTAAGGTCCACCACTTAGTTCTCGGTCTAACCTGTTCTATAGCAATACGACCCCTACTCTTAAGACAAAAATTGAGAACTAACAGCCTATGTTTGTTTGTCATTACCACTATGTAATGATGCTAAAAGAAAGTTCATAAGCCATCCTATGCATAACTTTTCCTGCCAACCTGGAAAAGGCTGTGCTGACCTGGTTCCATAGTCTCTAGTCGAAATCTATCGATTCATTCTAGATCCCGATGAAGGCATTCATCACCAGGTTCGTCGGGAGCCAACGGATCAGAAAAAAGCCTTACTACCTGCTGAGTCTCAAACGGAAGCAGGGCGAGACTCTTAGAGAGTATGTCACTCATTTCAACGACGAGCTGACTTTGATCCATGATTGCAACGACTACATGTCGGTCGCCACATTTACTTCTGGCCTCCGAGGATGTCATTTTTACAACTTCCTCACCCTGGAACCTTTGAGAGATATGACAAACTTACTGAAAAAGTTTGCAGATGTATATCACTATGTTGGCAGCCAAGAAAGGAGGCGAAAATGAAGCCAAGCAGGCCTCCAAGGCTCAGGATAAGGAAAGGATAAAAAATGCAAAGAAGAGGACCGGTCAAAGAGGAGGAAAAACGACAACAAAATCGAGTCCGACAAAGCAAAACCCAACAGAGTTTCCAACTACGTCGGCTTAAAGTACACTAAGTTCGCCCCTCTCAACTCCAGCTTGCACAAAATCCTCTCCACCCTAAAGAACTGGGACAACATCAAGTGGCCCCCCAAGCTCAAGAGTGATCCTTCGAGGCATGATAGGAGCAAGTATTGTGCCTATCACAAGGACCACAGTCCATCACTCAGGACTGCCAGAGTATTAAGAATGAGATAGAGTATTGGGTTTAAAGGAGGAGACTAGGAGAATTTGTGAATTCTAACGAGAAACAGTCCCAAGATAAGGAGAAGGAAGAAATGATACTAGAGGTCAAAGAAAACATTGCAGACGTCATACGTCCTGCACAGTGCACATGATGTAAAGAAGAAATCCAACCGGTTAAGAAAAGGGGCAATCCGATAACTGCAGACATGTTCTTACCACGGAGACCGCCCAGTCCAGCACGCCCGAGTATAACACCCAACCCCGGGGGTGTATTCCCCGCATAACGATGCCCTGGTTATCACGATTGTAATATCGAATGGGATGTGAAAAGATTGTCGGTGGACATAGGGAGTTCAGTCAACATCCTATTCCTGTAAGCATTTCGTAGGATGCGGTTGAGAGAGGAATAACTAAATCGGACAACCAGGTGATGGTTGGCTTCAATAGCTTGAAGTTACTCAGTCGAGAGCATCAGACTACCCATCGAAGTAGGGGAACCGGTAAAGCTCCTAATGACTGAGTTCATTGTGGTAAATGCCCCGTCCGCGTACAATGTGATTCTGGGAAGGCCTTGGCTTCACCTGATGGGAACAGTGGTCTCCACAAGGCACCAGTGCCTCAAATACCCGAGACGAGGACTGTCAGAGGAGATCAATCTTCTGCCAAAGAATGCCATTACATGGCAATGAAGTTATCAGATAAGTAGTCACGACGGCTAGAGTCCCCCTAAAAAGAACCAAAATGCCAAGGGCTTACTAGTAAGAGAATCTGAGTAAAAAGAGTAACATGTTGAATTTTTTTAAGAACTATCAATAAAAGAAATCTCTTTAAAAATGACTCTGTTCCACACTCAGCTCTTTAAACAGAGGAAGACCGGTCCTACCACGGGGACCAAATTGGTACACAGCGGCCGGGCCTAGTCCTATTAAGGCGACGACAGCTTGTTGCATAAGTGACCTAGTTTGCCTAAAGGAACTGAGGTAACACACGACAGGTCAAGCCCAATACATGGACAACTGACCGCTGCGGAAGGGCCTAGTCCGATCATGGGGTATTGAAATGGTGCACAACGACCGAGCTTAGTCCTATTAAGGTTGACGCGGGTCACAAAAGTGATCTAGTCTGTCTAAGGAACCAAGGTAAGGCACAACAGACCGAGCTTAGTCCAAGGACAACTCATTGCTCAAAATGGCCTGGTCCAAACACGAGGACCAAAATAGCATACAACATCCATGCACAGAAATAGCATACAACATCCATGCACCGAAATAGGATGACGACAACTTGTCGCACAAGTGACCTAGTTCGCCTCATGAACCACAGAAAGACACATGCGGACAAAACTCAATTCACGGACCGTTCGCTACAAGCAGGACTAGCCAAGTCCACAGATAGCTCATCGCACTAAAAATTAGTCTTGACACAGGGACCAAAATGGTGGACAACGGTCGGGCCTGACACTATGAAAGGAAGCAACATCCCACCGCATAAGTAACCTAGTTCGCCTAAGGAACCAAGGTACAATATAGAGTGTCGAGCCCAGTCCATGAACAACTCGTCGTTCAAAAGAAGCTTGGTCCGAACACAGGGACCGAAATGGCGCACAACAGCCGAGCTTAGTACTTTTCAGGATAACGATAGCTTGCCGCACAAGTGACCTAGTCCCTTTCAAGAACCACGAAAAGACACTTGTGGACAGAATTCAGTCCCGACCTGTTCGCCAGGGCCAAGCCCAGTTTATGGATAGCTCACCATATTAAAAACCCATTCCTGTCATGGGGACTGAAATGGCACACAACGACCAAGCTTAATCCTGTTAAAAGAAGTTGTAGTTTGTTGCATAAGTAACCTAGTCCGCCTAAGGAACTGATGTACAATACAACGGGCTAAGCCTAGTCCACAGACAGCTCATTGCTGAAAAGAAGCTTGGTCCGTTCATGGGGACCAAAATGGTGCACAACGGCCAAGCCTAGTCCTGACGAGGTCGACGATCGTTTGTTGCTAAGTAGCCTAGTATGACTAAGGAACCATGACACCGTGAAGCGAACGAGTCCAGTCCATTGATGACTCACGACACCGAGACAATATAATCCGAGGGACTAAGATGGCACACAAAGGATATGTTTAATCCCCTTCAGGATAACGACAAAATCGCCCAATAAGTGACCTAGTCTGCTTAATATGAATCTATCCCGTCCGAGCAAAGATGGTTCCTCAACAACCCAACTCCTGTTCAAGATTGGAGTTTATTATGAAGTCTAGTCCAGATGGGCAAAAAAGACTTCCCCCAGCTCAAGTCCTTTCGAGGACTGAGCCAGACGAACACAGGAATCTAGCCCGTTCGGGCAAAGATGGTTCCTCAACAACCCAATTCCTGTTCAAGATTTGGGTCTATTATGAAGTCTAGCCCAGACGAGTAGAAAAAAATTCATCCCAGCTCAAGTCCTCTCAAGGACTGAGCTAGATGAACACATGAATCTAGCTCGTTCGGGCAAAAATGGTTCCTCAACAACCAACTCCCTATCGTGAAGTCTATCCCAGATGGGCAGAAGTGACTTCTTTCCAGCTCGTCCTCTCAAGGATTGAGTCAGATAAGTATAGGAATCTAGCCCATTCGGGCAAAGATGGTTCCTCAACAACCCAACTCATGTTCAGGATTTGGGTCTATTATGAAGTCTAGCCCAAACGGGCAGAGAAGACTTCCTTCTAGCTCAAATCCTCTCAAGGACTAAGCTAGACGAACACAGGAATCTAGCCAGTTCAGGCAAGAATGGTTCCTCAACAGCTCAACTCATGTTCAGGATTGGGATCTATTATGAAGTCTAGCCCAAACGGGCGAAAATGACTTTTTCCCAGCTCAACTCTTCTCAAGGACTAAGCCAGACAAACACAGGAAACTAGCCGTTCAAGATTGAGGTCTATTACAAAGACTAGCCCAAGCGGGCGGAGAAGACTTACTCCAAGCTCAAATCCTCCCAAAAACTGAGCCAGATGCATAAAAGAGTATAGCCCGATCCTGTAAAGGAATGTGATTTATTATGAAAGTTCAGCCTAGAAAGGCAAATGCGACTCCCCTTCAACTCAAAATCCTCATCAGGACTGATGGGGTACCGACTTCCAGTCCAATCAAGAAATGGTTTATCAAGCAATCTAACTACAAAACAGGGTCAACGACCTTTAAAGGAATCCAATCTTCAACGTAAAGACAACCTCCGCACAAGATCAACTCCTAAGTGAGGCAATAATTACATCACTAAGGGAGCGCGACACGAACAAACAAAGGTACCCTACAAGTTAACTCTTATTGAGGATTAAGTTATTGCTATTATTAGATTACGAGCCCGAACAAATCAAGAAAAGGCTCCAGTTCAGACTAAAGGCCTACTTTAGGTGAGGTGGACACACTCATCTATTTAGCCTAATCTAAGCAAGAATTGGAAATGGTAAAGTATGACAGCTACAACATGGACAAAAAGGAAAATAAAAATTTCTCATTAATAAAATTTTCAGTACAAGAAACCGCTCATTCAGTGGGAGTAGAGTCAAGGACGTCTCCTTGAGAAACAGAGTCAGAAGTAGCTTTCTGTGCAGCATGACAAGAAGTAGGCTTTGGGAAGTTGAGATGGGTGGCCATCTCCTTAGCACCCATATTGGCTTCAGGGCCACCTCACGAACCAGAGGAAGAGTCATCCATCCTTACGAATTGAGTGTAAGCAAGAGGCTTATAAGCAGAAAGATCCTAACCCTCGCGGTCCTGCTTGATGTAATCCAATAGGTCCAGCCTCCCAGCAACAACCTCACGGGTCTGAGCATCCCTTACAACCTCAATAAGTTCTTTATCTCTAGCATCCCATTGTGCTTTCGAGCTTTTCAGCTCCCCAACTGCCTTGGCAAGGCACTCTTCAGATTCCGCTAACTTCTGGGCCAACTCATCACAAAGTACACGCTCGGAGTCAAGCTCTTGGGTGAGCACAAAAATCTTGCTTAAAAGGCCTTATAAAGCCCCTTTAGGCAGACTGCGTCAACGCGCTCATCGTCGAAAGCACTCTTCAGTGGCAGACTTCATGACATTTGACAAGCACTCAGCAAATGCAGCCCGCTCATTTATCATCCTATCCCGACGTTCTTGGGCATCCTTCAACTCAGACAGTAGCTCGGCTGAGGCAGCCTAGGCTTCATTCAAACTTACTTGACCCCTTTCAGCTGAGATTCTAAGGACGAATGGGCAGCCAACGCGCTATTCAGACCCCTCTAGGCTTCAACCAGCTAAACTTCCAGATCAGTCCGGGTGGCCAACCGCTCGATTAATGAGTCTGCCTTGCTTAGGGCATTTGAGAGTTGTGCCTCTTGATCGATGAACTTCGTCTCCAAGGCAAAGAACATGTCCTGTACAGAATCCAACTTAGTACCTGCCATACTAGGATGGGTCATGTGAGCCATCCCCTAATTGAAAAACAACGAACATGTATAAATGATAAAACACGATGGAAAACCAAGTGACAAATCAACTGAGTTGTCAACTTACCAGCATCAGAGGGGTCAAGTGAGTACGGAGAACCAACTCCTGTGTCAGTACGGAGAACCAACATGTATAAATGACAAAAGACGATGGAAAACCAAGTTCTCGTGTACTGGTTAGCCAACCAAGAGAAACTATTCTTTATCAGGTTGACAATATCAGTCATGTTATCCATCCCTTGATGTCACATATATTGCTCTCCAGAACTTAGGAGAGCACTCGCCAGTACACGAGAACCAACTTCTGTGTTAGTACGGAGAACTTGTGGGCCAGAAGCCAATCCCTTATCTCCCCCCACTTCTTGAAAGAGAAGACTCAACAACATGCTTCCCCTTATCAACGATAGTGGAAATAGGCTCAGACAACACTCCAATTCCCAGACTAGTGGAAGGATCACGAACAATGCTCTTAGGAACAAGGGGTAGCGACCTCCAAAGCTAGCCACTTCGTTCCTTATTTAGCATTAGTCAGGGCCTTCAGCAACTCCTCATCAATGGTCAGGTCCACAACATCTCTCTCCATGATCTGGGGAGCAGCAAGAGGATGAGTGGATCCCAACTTGAGCCTCAGCAACGGGGGGAGAAAGCAATCCCTGCAGAGCTTTCTTTTTTTACGGGCTAGGCTTCTACGACACCTTTCTCTTATGAGACCCAGGTGCCTGCACTTCAGTGCTCGAAGAATAACCGATAGGCACAGTTAGGGTTGACCCTACGCCACCGGTCTCGCCGAAGAACATGCTATTCTTCCTAATATTATCCGGTTGGATAACTTCTAGGATAGGCATCGGGGCAGAGTGAGGAAGTAAGCTCTCATCTTCTCCTTTTCAGTAGAAAGAACGATAGGGTCATGCAACCCTAGTTAGAAACAACGAATAAATCAGACAATGACAAATACTAAATAGAAAAAGCAAAAAGAACTTACGGAGGTCCCCACGGTGGAAGGCCAGCAAACCATCGAAGTTGAAGTACCCAGACTTCATAGAGGCATAAAATCAAAATAGCTGCCAATCCTTCGGGTCCTCGAACTAACCAATCAAACAACGTGGATTCACCAACCAGCAGATGCCACACTTATTCATCTTGATGGAAGTCGGGGAATGAAGCAATTTCGTTGACAGGTGAAGCCCGACATCCTTTGCCCCGATAAGAGTAGCAATCAATATACTCCACCCACTCGATACTATCTGAGTCAGGGCAATGCTAAGTAAGACAAGTAGCTCCAGATGGCACTAGGAACAGGAAAGCGCAGGCCGACCCAAACATGGCCTTGTACAAACAAAAACGCCCCTCCGTCGGAACAAAATGAGAGTCACTTTCCGAGAGGAGTGACAATCCCAGATCACTAGGTATTTCATATTGTTGACAAAGGGCAACAAGGTCCTCCCCAGATAATAATGACCCCTTGAAGAAGTCTAGGCAGCCTTGGTGTCGTTCGAGCAAGACATTAAGTTGCATAGACATGGTTGAATAAAAACTAGAGCTCAATCAAGCTAAAAAGGTAAAATAATTAGAGCGAAAGAAAACTTTAAGAAGGTAAAATTAAAAAACTCCCCCAAAGCAGGCTAATATAGGTTTGGCGCGTAGAGGAGACGAATACCTAACCGCTGTATAAACATTAAATACGGCGTGACAACTGAAAATGTGCCAAAAATATGCCATCATGGCACTACACGAACCCCCACATGCTGTCAGTTAGTGGCCTAGTGCGCAGATAAACTAACTAGGGGAAGTAGCTGATGAGACATCAATCAGTCATGCGATCACAACCGCACACGTGAAATGAGTCATCCCTAACACGAGAAAGGCTTCAATGCGGTCCCGAGTGGACCCATTCATAAACTACCGTTCAGTTCATAAGTCATGCAACCAAGTCAAAGTCACGCTAGCCCAAGAGACACGAGTCTTGGGGCTTGGCCCAGAATAATAAGACCCAAACACAAGTCTCTGAGCTATCAATCAAGCCAAGTGTCGAAGATACTCAGTCATGCACAATAAGATCCTGGGCGAGATCTCCTCCCCGCCCTTGATAGTAGGGACAATTGAGGAATGAACATTTGCTATAAAGGTGATTAAAGGGAAGAAGAAAGGTACGCATACACTTTGGTAATTACATCTAGTTTTCATTCTTCTTTGCACACTACCTGATTTGAGCATCGAAATGCCTTCGACCACCACAACGGTGGTCCCTGGCTCACCATTGTTCATTTTTGTAGGCTCGAGATCGGCAAAGACAAATTTGGATGCATCAAATACTATCTGTAAGAAATGAAGGAGAATGATCACTAACTTTAAAAGATCATACATGGAGCTCTTCTACTACAAGCCTAGAATGGTGAATAGAAAAAAAGGTTGCCTTGCCTATGATTTTTGAAGTGACTAGTTAGGGTACCAGTGATAACAATAAAGGAGGCAGCTGACACACTAGTATTAATCCATCACAACATGATTGCAGGAAAACCCAAGAAATCAAGTCGAATGCTTTATAAAATCCAGTTTTCACCATGATTCGTGGCTCTGTCTGATGCAAAAATATAAAATTTCATTAGCTGTCATTTTCTAATCTATTATTTTATCAGATTATCAATTTGACATGAGAAAAAAAAAAAAAAAAACCATGTAATATTACTTTACATACAAGCACAATGGTTCACTTACAATACCTGGTGTTGGAAAGTTGAGTTGAAAATAGGTAGAGAGTTTGACTTTGAGGCACGTATGATACGTTTTCCTTAAAGTGATATTTGTCTCCACTCAAGAATGAGTTTGCTATTAGGTCTTTGACAAATCACTTCCAAGATAAACAAATATTGAAAACTTAGTTTAGCAATAACTAAAACTTCCTTAGAATTTGTAGAAAGAAATTGTAGGAATTGAGAGAGAAGAAGATATGTAATTAAGAATGATTTTCAGATGGTTTTAGGACAAACCCCTTGGTGGGTTTTTATATAAGTTGAATGGATATGTCTTTTCAAATGAATAGGTGCATCTTTCATATTTCAAATGGATGATGAATCTAATTCACTGAAAAGATGCAACTTTTCTCAAATAACCAACCAGTTTCCCCTTCTTCTTTATATACATATTTTGATACGTATACATGTATTTTGAAATCTATAACAATCCTTCCCAATTTCAAAATGTATAAATTGAAGCTATAGTAAATCAAACATTCTCTCATATTAAAATCTGCCAACACTTCTCATCTAGATTGTAATAAATATAATCATGAATAGAAGAAGGTATATTTTGATTTTAACCTTCAATTAGTACATATACCTCAAAGTTTTGACGAAAATAACAATGGCCTTTCCATACCTTCATATTCAAAGTTTCATTGGACAAAGTTCTGTAACAAGTTACAGCTATTAAGGCCATGTGTTTCATCCTAGTTTCATAAACATTTACAAGATATCTACCCTAAAAACTCTTGTTAAAAGCGGCGCCACTTTTGATGTTTACATAAGTGAGGTTACATACATGTGTACTACTGAAGACACTAGATTTTGTTATACCTCATTAAAAGCTTAAAAACTTATCCTCTCCAAGTAGAAATATGCACTTAGCATCTTGGACTAAGCTATATATAATAATAAGTTAGTGCATTTTCAAACCATTATCATAACTTGTTATTACCCATTTAACTTTGTACTAGTGATGTTGTAGGAAAAGTTGGGTTACCATTACTAGTGAGTTTTGGTAAAGGGTTTAAGTCCAATTCCACTAGATGTGCTCTTTACCATGTCTTGAAAAAGTCCTTTGGTAAAGGGATCCGCCAAATTTTTATTTGAGCTTACAAAAGTTATGTTACTTACTGGTTGACATACTCAAGTCTTAAGCTAAGATGTCTAGATTTTTCATTATAAAGTTTACAATAAGCTCTAGACAATATAGCTTCATTATCGCAATACAAAGAAATTGATGGCATTGGTTGTGGCCACAACTCTATATCTAACAATAAATTTCTCAATTGATGATACACCAAAACGGTCCCTAGTCTGCGCCATACATGTGTCATGATGATCTTGAGGAATAACAGGCCCTAGTGTCAACCCAACAATGATCCGGTCCAAGCGACTTTAAGCTCGCCCAATGCAATCCGTCAAACGGACTTGGATTCTTACAGCCTGCTAAGCCCACGTGTCTCACATCTATCCTTAATACCTGTAAGTGCTATTAAGGCAAGTATCTCGAGGATTAGCTTTAGACGGGCAGGTACAACAACTATTTTCTTCCAAATAGGAAGTAGATTCCAGAGTATATGTCACATATAAAGACTTTTATCTATAGACTACTCTCGAAACATGAACTATATGTCGTGTGTCTAGGAGCACAAGGCTAATAGGGAAACTTCCCTCCACAGCACGACTCCTAGTTAGAGAAGGATCTCCACGAAAATGTCCTTCCTAAACTATGCCATCGATGGCCTGGCCGAACCAGAACTCCAGCACTATAAATAAGACATGAGGTTGGTAAGCTAAAGTACACTACAAATTCCCTGTTTACAACATTACACCTTCCTCATATCCTTGTTTGACTTTAGCATCGGAGTGCCATTGGCAACCACAATGATGGTCTGTGGCTCATGTACGTTCCTTGTGCAGGTCAGCAGGTTTGCAGTCAAGGTCAAAGTAGGGAGCGGAAAACGATTGTATCAGTTTGGCGTTGTCTGTGGGGACAACAAAGTTCCTAACCTTTCACTAGCATCATCTCTCTTCAAAATACAAAGAGATGGTGACCACTAGATCACACAACAATGGAGAACAAATAAACATGTCAAACGCTCAGCGGTGCCGGTGACGCATGGGCAGCAGATTCACACTCCCGTGCTAGCAACAACAATGACGGACCTCAGGATAGATTTGTTGTCTATCAAATACAGCTAATCGCTAAAGCTGTAGAGGCTCTCACAACACAAAACCCTCCATGCGCTAATGGAGATCAGGAACAACAAAGGCCTCCATCTCTGGAAGATGACAGAGAGCAAGCACAAGATAGTCATGCCCTGCTAGTTCTCAATGGACTAGAGGAGGCGACGCAGCCACTGCAAAACCGACTCTCAAGGCAGAGAGGCTTGACCCTCAGAACCCCCTCTGTAGATGGGTGCACGACCCGACATGTTGTACCATCTATTTGTTCCACCGTTCGTGGACCGTATCATGAACGAAACCCTTCCAAAAAAGTTCACGCCTCCAAAACTCGACTTCTACGACGGGACCACCAACTCATTCGACAACTTACACCATTACCAGCATGTAATGGCACTCAAAGAAGGATCTGAGTGCAGAACTTTCCCTACATGCCTAAAGAAGTCAGCACTAAAATGGTTCCACAACCTCCCGCCAAAGTCAATTGACTCATTCAAGACGCTGGCGAAGAGTTCCTGATGTGTTTTGTTGAAAGTCAATGCATTCAAAAGGGCCCACACTACATACTCTATCTGATCCAATGAGACACTCAGATAGTATGTCACGCGCTTCAACGACGAGCTGGCACTCATTGACGATTGCGGCGACGACACAGTCATGATGGCTTTCACCGCGGGCCTAAATGAGGGAAACCTTTATGAATGCCTCACTTAGGAACCCCCTTTGGATATGACGGAACTCCTCAAGAACGCCCAGAGGTACATCACCTTAGAAGAGTTGAGAACTGTGAAAAGGGAAACAAAATGTGATAAGAAGCCATCCGCTCCTAAGGATAAGAAGGAGGGAAAAAGGTGCGGGGATGAAAAAATGAGCAAGCCAAAGCGCAATGACAACAGATCGGACCCTGGCCGGGCTAGGCAAGAGAAAACTTTCAACTACGTTGGATCTAGATACGTGACTCCCTCAATTCAAGCCTATCAGATGTCTTGAATTCCATGAAAAATTGGGAAGATCTGAAGTGGCCCCTGAAGCAGCGCGAAGACACCTCCAAACATGACAACAACAAGTACTAATCGTACCACGATAAGGGAAACCGTGATACCAACAACTGCAAGAGTCTAAGGTACAAGATCGAGTACTGGATCTGCAGGGGAAAGCTAAAGGAATTTCTGGGTTCTGAGAAGCAACCAGAACGACCCAGGAACCGGGGGGAGTTAGTCAAGAAGATCGAGAAGGAGGCTCTGGGCATAATCAATGTCCTTTATGAAGTTGGACCGGATGAAGACCAATCAAACAGGTCCCGCAAGCGGAGATGCGGACACAACCCGCAGATGAGGAGAAACACATTTGCTACTTGAGGCTGCAAATCCCATTCCCACCTTAAACCTTTACAGACAAGGACCTCAAAGGGGTCCGAGCGCCGCACAATGACACTCTCATCATATCGATCTCCATTGCAAGGTGGGAGGTAAAGAGAGCCCTAGTAGATACAGGAAGCTCGTTCAACGTCCTGTTCTACAACATGTTCCACGGTATGGACCTCAAGGAGGAGAACCCGACGTCCTCAGACTACCCGCTGATTGAATTCAGCGGAGAAATGCTTTCCGATCGGGAAGATAAGGTTAGCAGTAGTGGTAGGAGAGCCACAACTCAGAAATGTCTTGTTTTTGGACTTCATGGTAGTAGACGCTTCGTCTACCTACAACCTTATCTTGGGAAGACCATGGCTTGACCAAATGGAAGTAGTAGTCTCCACCATTCACCAGTGCGTTAAGTGCACTGCTAACCACTATGAAGGAATGATACGTGAGGACCAACCTACAACATGAGGTTGCCATTATGCTTCACTGAAACAAATAGAATGTTCCCAGATCTAACTGGATCCCACAGTGCAATCTGAACTAAAGCCAGATATAGTGACTGCAGACACATCACTCCACTCGCACGAGATCCCAATAGCGGTGGCTCGTTTCGGAAAAAGGGGACAGTCAAGTGGTACAAGAGCAATCTGCTCTTCAACCCGGCAGAGCGGAGATGTCAATGCAAACGGGAGTACAACCCCCCGACATTTCGTTGGCGCGAAAATTAACTCCCATGCAAGGTTTACTCTTCAGTAGCCTTAGAGACATCAACTACGCTTGGCAGTTCGTTGAAAGTACCAACGATCTAGCAAGGGCCATGTGAATTCACTTCAGGGCCGGATTGACTTCTCTTCGCCAACAGATAGTTTATTTCAGTTGTTTATTTTCCTTTCCATAGTCAATGTAGAGTTTTAGTTCTTAGAAGCTTATGTGATTTGCAATCATTCAAGAAATAAAAGAGAATTACGCAAACACACTCTACTGATTACTGGAAAGATGTAAAAACAACAGGCGCCCTGAGGCGGATACAAAAGACTACAAGCATCTGAATTCGATGCGACATAAAGTAAAGACTCTCCGAAATAGTGCAAAGGTACCAAAAGTAGGCAACGCGACTTCTCCAATTAATGTTATCTACGAGCAATGACAAGACTGGCATGTGCAGGAGCAAGATGAATCAACACGACCCCTACTGATATAACCTTCAAATATGGTCTGAGGTGGTACAAAATCGGCAATCGGGGGTCCCGCAAAAATCTACGGCCAGTTACGACCAACTCACACGCTCGATCCGGCTGACCAGATGAACTTGGGACAAGTATCAGGTTGAAACAGATCAAGTGCACCCTCCCGCTGAAGGGATGAGAGGGACATCTAGAAGTTAATGGCCCAATCCAGTAGACCATGTCCAACTCCACCCCTTCCCGAGATCCTGAATTCTAGTGCAAGGCGAGACAATGGGGTTAATCGATAAGTGATGGAGGCAACCGCTCCGAAGTTGGCTGCTAGTGTTATCTCTGAGATTAAGCGCTCCAGAGCAGCAACGGGACACCGGCTCATAAATGACAGACTTGTCCCTTGGGAGGGAGTCCGTACTTATTCCTCGCAAAATGAGAAGAAATTACGAGATCTCAGCGAACCAATTAGGTGATCACACCATGCACAACAACGATTCTTATCATGACTCATCGGCGCAAATGTCATGACATTCGAAAGCTCCAACAATGGAGATCTCCCTTCAGCCTTTGAAAACCCAAAGCATTTTCTTCGAGTAAGAACATTACAGAAGATACGCTCAGCAGAAGATAATGCCTACAACGATGAAGAAACACCATTATATAGACATAATGGTTCACCAAATGGGCACTTCAACATTAACTGTCAGCATTGAATACCGTATGGGAAACGAGGAGACGACGGTTCCCAAGGAAACTGCACAAGGCCATGTTCGTCCAATCAACGAGGCTGCACACAACCTCATTAATTGGGGGGAGTGGTCGATACTCAACCGTCTCATAATCTATGCCATACACGTGTTACCACGCGATCTACGCGGTACACGTAGAGTATTTGTACAATAAACCCTAGCTCTCACTCTATGGGCCCATGGGCTCAACCCACTATTCAAACAATATTCTACCATGTGCCTAACATGAGCATTAGAAACCCTAGTCATTCCTGACACACGAATCACACCTGCATATCACCAGGTGATTCAAGGTATTCATATCTCTTCATAACTCGTCCACACAATGCACTCCGCTCGCAGATATAGGCTCGCACGCCTGCAGCTGGCAGAGCCTCCACCTAGTTGGGCAAGCTTAGTCAGCCTTGGCTGACGACGACGACTTCCGAATCATCCCAACACCTAGTCTGCCCAGCGCGGATGCCGATGGTTTAGGAAGTGGGAGTCTAATCAGTGCAGTCACGCCTGGTGATGATGACTCTCCAGGGACTGTTGCCTCCTTGACGGACAACGATCGTCAAACCCGATCAAGTAAGCCTAGCCGGCGATGACTGAAAACGACTGCTTTTGATTAAAGCCCCCTTTAGCCCCCACTGCGCGTGTGTAGATGGTTTGGAAGGTGGGAGCCTAGTTAGTCCCGAACTGATTCCGACGGCTCGCCATGGGACAACTGCTATTCTACAGGCTATGGTCGCCAAATTACCAACCCTCGACTTGTAGCCCCCACACGCGGGTGTAGATGGTTTAGAAGGTGAGAGCCTAGTCAGTCTTGAATTGATTTCGATGGCTCGCACGGGACCACTGTTATTCTAATGTAGCTCGATGCGCACAGGTGTAGATGATTTGGAAGGTGGGAGCCTAGCCAGTCCCGAACTGATTCCGACGGCTTGCCACGGGACCATTGCTCTTCAGCATGGTTGTCGAATCCCCTCATCTCAAACTTGTAGCCCATTATATGCGGGTGTAGATGGTTTGAAAGGTGGGAGAAAACTGATGTCGACGGCTTGCCATAGGATCATCGCTCTTCAACAGACTATGATCGCCAAATCCTTGCTCCCCGAACCGGTAGTCCACTATGCTCGGACATAAATGGTTTGGAAGGTGGGAACCCTCGACAGCTCGCCACGCGACCACCACTCTCTTTCGAAACAACGCTCGCAAAGATAAATCACAGCTAAAGCAACACCTTCACGCTCACACGAGCTGACATTCTATTACCCGCAAAGTTTGTTCATGCCGACCCACAAATCATCTTGCCAACACGCGAACGAGTACTACATGGAATGCTAGCCCGAGCTTGCGAAACCTAACTCGAGATAAGTGTTCTAGGTCAAAGACAACGCATGTGCTCGACTATCACAATTCACTCATGCCAGCAGCCGTGAAAGATAGGCAAAACTAGTCGCAGTGGCTTACCTTAAAGATGTACTACAGCTGGGTAGCATAGCCTGCTTCTAAACCAACCACGAAATTCCCACTATTGAATGTAACTAAGCAACAATGACTCCGAGTCACTCGCAACACAAATGATCAAACTCTCAATAGGAGAAAAACCACTTGACTTTCTATTGACCAAACCAGCCTATGCAAAGGTAAAACGATAAGGCGAAAAGGAAAACACACTATAGGAAAAACGAGCACAAATATAGAATGTACTCAAGATAAATCTGTTTTCATTAGCAGTTGTAACAAAAAGGTACCAGTGTACAAAGTCTATTCCTCATCAGGAAGGGGTATAGAGACAGAAGAGCTAAGCTTAACAGAGGAGGGAGCATGAGTCGCATCCGTACGTGTCTCAATCTGAGCATTATGATCTGAATCGCCCTCTTCGTGTTATTTTGGATGCTCTTCTTTTATCAACACCAACAACTCCAATCTACCGTGTACAACCCAGTGGAATTCACACTTGCCAGCAGTGTTCTAAAAATCGCTAGGCGCTGGGCGGGCGGCGAGCAGGTGCCTAGCGCCCAGGGGCCTAGGCGGGTGCTTAGGCGGCCCCTAGGCGGTCTTAAGTTTTGTATTATAACTTTAATAATTTACAAAAGTTAAGCATAATACCTTATCAATTACATCCAATTTAATGCCAATATACATATGCAAAATTTAAAAACATGAAAAATTAACAATCGTGAACAAAATTTATTAAAACTCAAACGACTGAAGTTGGTCATGATGGGTACTTTATATAAATTTGAATTTGTGTACTCTTTTATTTTTCTTCAAATTGCATGATTAACCTCAGTTATGTTTGATAAAATCTACATTAGTAAAATTGGTATCGGCAGATCCTTTGAGAATTCCATTAAGTAATCATCCTTTGCCACATTTAGACATAACTGAATAAAAAACAATTAAATAGTTTATTTCTAAAAAATAGGAAAGAAAAATAAAATAATAACACAATCAGCCTTATTAAAAAAATAAAAAAAATAATAAAAAATAAAAATAAAAATCGCCTAGACCGCCTAGACCCCGCCTAGGCCGCCTGGATCCCGCCCAGAACCACCCAGACTGCCCGCCCAGCCATTAATCTGGGCGGTTTTCCACCTTCTAGCGCCTAGGCCGATTTTTAGAACACTGCTTGCCAGTCAGCGCGTCAAATGATACTGTTCCGTAATCAGACTGCTCTTTACAAAACTTTGCTAATGTTGTTCCAGTTCAAGCTGGTCCTTGGCCTTCCTCGCCACCTGAGCATTGAATTCCACATCAGACTCCAACTGTTTTTTCTGAACAACCCAACCAACCTCATTCAAGGCATTCTCCTCAGTAAGAAATCGCAGTTCAGAATGCACCTCAGCCGCAGCTTCCTACGCCACCTCCATATTACGGCGGGTCAGATCCAACTCCTGCTTGAATTTTTCCCTCGCGGACAGCGCTTCTTCTAAGTCAGAGTGTCAGATTCAAGGGCTTTTAGACGAACCCTCTGAGCCTCAGCAATGACGGCCAATTGTTCCCACCTCCTCTCCTCAGTAGTTCAATTTCAAAAAGCGTGTCAAAATACAATCTCTGCATGTTTGAAAAGACACGCTCCATGGTATACCCTTTCACGAGCCGCCTCAACTTTCGTCCCAGTGATGACCACCTGGCTCAAGTGAGACATTCCCAACATATGGTACTTTAAACTCTTATCCATACGCCCTTCTAGCGTATCCTTATCAGGTTTTGGAGCATGATCCATCAGCCAGCTATGACGCCTGCTTATATGCTTCCTCGAAGCATAATCCACGTCAACTTCCTAGCGCCATACCTGATTGCTCATCTTCACTAAGTTTGAGGCAAATAGACTTATCCGCGTGTCTGAATGGAGCTCTCCCGGATGAGGAATCATGCTGGCATCGCCCTTCGTAGTCGCCATTAATGTCAGGCCCTCCTCCGCAGCCTTTCCCTTGTCACCAACAACCGACCCGTTATTGTGAGACGACTTAACGAAATCCGGAGGAAGATGAAGGAGCGAGTTGTCCAACAGACCCTCCATCACCCTGAGATGTCGCTTGAGAAGGGGAACAACGCTGACTATGAGAAACTTGACCTGTGTCACCACGATCGCTATCAAACAACCAGTCAGTGGAACGATTGGACTCCAGAACCTCAGGCAAATCCTCATCAGGACTCTCTAACAGAACGGTCCAGGACAGATCAGCACCAGTAAAAACAACCATGGTAGCCAACATCAACTTCTCTTTCAGTGCTTCTACTTGCACAACACTAAGATTCGCTGCATCTTCAAACCCTGTTAATCGCAAGTGGTCCCCATCCCAGTCGGATACTTCGGCCTCTGCCCTGACAGGCCGATCACGCTCACACTCTTTACTTACTGGAGTGAACCGTTTGGAAGACAACCCGGTCCTAACACAGGATTTCTTTGAACCTACAAAGGAGGCAAGCGTCACAGAAATCCCTTCCGTGTCAGACAAAGTAGGAGCCTTAGCTCTGATAGCTTTCTTTTTTCTAGAAGGGGCTCCACCTTCAGACTTAACTCGTGACAATCGGTGAAGAATGGGGGCCTCATGACAGTTGTCCCACAGCCTAATGCGAATAAAGTTGGTAGTACATATGACATCCTCTACATTCTTCGTCGGCAAGTCGCGAAATTTCTTCATAGTGTTTCGCTTCTCTGGGGTAAGATGAGTGATGGGGAACGTCCCTGCGAAGAAACATGAAGCAATGATTAGCATACAATTAGCGCAACGAAATAGAAAGATAAAACGACACTTACGAAGTGGTTTGAACTCTCGTTCGAGTGGATGACCCTTGAACTAGAAGTACTTTGAATCCGCAAAATTCAATAAGCATTACTTCTGCCAGAACACTTCAAACAAGTTCTCAAAGCAAGACAACGACGTCATCTTACAAACGACGTGATCGTTTAGCTGATCACCTGCGGAGTCACACAGACGCCATCTTCCTTCGCTCTGATCAAAATGAGAATAACGATTTTGCATCCATTAGGTACCAACTGGGCAGGAGAAATCCTAATAAAATCCAAGAAGTCTCAGATCACGTCAAAAACAGGAAAGCGGACTCCAGTTTGGAGCATCTTGCGATGCAAACAGATGAGGTGAGCCATGCAGAAGATGAATAATTTTTTCAATCAAAAGATGAACAGAGCGAAATCTCTAAGAGTGAAGAAAATAGAAGAGTCAGTCTCCGCACAAAGGATGACCTAAATAGGGATTGGGTACCCGCCTCTTCTCCACTGAATCGACACACATTCAATTAATGAAGCGCGCAGCTCAAACAACAATTCAGACTCAACATCATGAGTGGTGTATCTTTTCAAGAAGTGACTTAGCGAATCGATGTGATGGCCCACTAACTTGGGGGGAGTAGTTGATGGTACACCAAAACGGTCCCAACTTTGTGCCAGACAAGTGTCATGATGATCTCGAGGAATAATAGGCCCTAGCGACAGCCCAACACTGATCCGACCCAAGTGGTTTTAAGCCCGCCCAATGCAGTTTGCCAAACGGATTCGGATTCTTACAGCCTGCTAAGCTCACATGTTTTGCAACTATCCTCAATACCCGTAAGCCCTATTAAGGCAAGTATCTCAAGGGTCAGCTTCGGACGGGCATGTACAACAACTATTTGCTTCGAACTAGGAAATGGATTCTAGAGTATGTCACACATGGAGACTTCTACCTATAGACTACTCTCGGAATGGGAACTATCTCTCGCGTATCTAAGAGCACAAGGCTAATAGGGAAACTTCCCTCCAAAGCACAACTGCTAGTTAGAGAAGGATCTACACGAAAATCTTCTTTTCTAAACTACGCCATCGATGGTTTGGTCGAACCAGGACTCCAACACTCTAAATAAGACATGAGGTTGGTAAGCTAAGGTACGCTACAAATTCCCTGTTTACAACATTAAACCTTCCTCAAATCCCTTTCTGACTTTAGCATCAGAGTGTCATCTGCCACCACAACGGTAGTCAGTGGCTCACGTGTGTTCCTTGTGCAGGTCAGCAGGTCAAGGTCAAAGTAGGGAGTGAAAAATGACGGCATCATCAACCATTATGCTTCTTTGCTTGCGGCTGCTAATACTTTAAATTCAGATTCCATATTGGAGTGTTATATAATTGTTTGTTTCTTTGATGCCCAAGAAATTGTTCCACGCGCAATAGTGAATATCCACCCTAAGACATGGATTTATTATCACTTGATTTAGTGATCTAACTAACATCCAAGTAGCCTTCTATTTCCACTGGGAATTAGAGTAGAATAGAATAGACCCAAATTAATGATTTTCTTAAGATAACCCATAACTCTACCTATTGCTTCCCAATGTTGGGTACTAGGATTACTTGTAAATCTTGAAAGTTAACAACATTAAATGTTATGTTTAGTCTAATGCTATGTGTAGCATACATTAGACTTCCAATTGTACTAGCAAAATCAACTTGTGCACCAATCTTCCCAAATTTTCAAGCATCTCGATCTTGGAACCATTTGGCATATGTGTTTTTTTTCATATTTAAATGCTTAAATATCTGGAATATGTTATTTTATTTTTTATTTTATTATATATATATATATATAATGTGATTGACACATTGGATGACCCCCATCATGCTTTTGTACCTTTATGCCTAAGATGGTATCCACTTCGTTTAGATCTTTCATTTTGAAGTTTGAATTTAGATACTTCTTAATGTCATATACAACTTTCATGTTGGTTCCAAATATTAGTAAATCATCTACATATAAGCAGATAACAACACCACACTCGTTTGTGAATTTAGATTAGATGCATTTGTCGGCATTATTTTGTCTAAAACCATTTGACAAATTACATGATCAAATTTCTGATGACATTGCTTTGGTGCTTGTTTTAGACCATATAAAGATTTCACTAATTTGCAAACTTTCTTTCATTTCCAAGTAGGATAAACCCCTCAGGTTGTTCCATGTAAACTTCTTCATCCAAAAATCACCGTTTAGAAAAGTTGTTTTCACATCCATTTGATGTACATGTACATTATATATAGATGCCAAAGCAACTAATAATCTAATAGATGTGATTCTTGCTACTCGTGCATAAGTATCAAAGTAGTCTACTCCCTTTTTTTTCCCCTTGTTTAAAGCCTTTGACTACTAACCTGGCTTAAAAGTTTGCAAGGAACCATTAGTATTATATTTTCTTCTAAACACCCACTTATAACTGATAGGCTTAGATCCTTGTGGTAAGTCAATTAAAATCCATGTTTGGTTGACAATAATGAGTCTTCTCATCATCAATGGCCTCATTCCAAAAAGCAACATCTCAAGATACCATTGCTTCATTTAGACTCTTTGGATCTTCCTCAATGGTTAACACCATATGTATTTTATTTTTAACTTCTATCTCCTTCTACAAAAGACATGATAGCTTTTAAAGAAATAAAGGCAAAATCTAAATTCTTTTCTAGCTCTTTTTTTTTTTTTTTGAAAGGCAAGCAGAGTTTTTATAGGATCCCAGAACCCATAAAGATGCCGCAAGCTGAGTTTGAAACCATGACCTAGTGGTACCATCTGCCAAACTCTAACCATTGAGCTGTCATGCCATTGGCAACTTTTCTAGCTCTTTGGCATCTTCTAGGTTCAGAAACCATATCTGGTTGTTTTATCTTCTTGTTAAGAGATGAACTAGGTTTTGTTTCCATTATAGGTTCTTGTGTGATCAGCTATTGTATTAGGACTAGCGTAATAGAATTTCTCTTCAAATCATTCTACATCTCTAGACTCTATAATGACATTTGAATCTACATCAAGCAACCTATATGCTTTAGAGTGTGATGCATATCCAACAAATATACATTTTATACCTCTAGGACCCAATTTGGATCTTTTAGGATCACTAGCCTATAAAATGCCAAACATCCCTAAACTCTAAAATAGTTGAGATGTGGTTTTCTTCCCTTCCAAACTTCATATTTAGACATATGTGTCTTGTTAGAAGTAATTATATTCTGTATATGGCAAGCAGTAAGAAGGGCTTCTCCGCACAAATAGATAGGAACATTAACACTTATAATCATAAAATTAATCATACTAGTCAATATCCTATTCATTCTCTCTGAAGTCATTTTGTTGTGGTGTATAGGGTGCGGTTTTTTGATGAATGATACCATGTTCTTCACAGAACAAAGAAAATTCATTCGAGAAATATTCGCCGCCTCTATCACTACGAAGGACTTTGATTTTTCTCTTGCTTTTGGTTTTTAACCTCAGCCTTGTATCATTTGAAAACATCAAATGCTTTATCTTTATTTGCTATTAAATTTACATAGTGAATTTAGAGCAATCATCAATAAATGTAATAAATAGTGTTTTGCTCCTTTTGTTAATATTCCATTAAATTCTCATATGTCAGTATGCACCTACTTTAAAATATTTGTGTTTGCTTCTACCTTTTTGAACGGTTTCCTTTTAATTTTCGATTGAGCACATGTTTCACAACTCTTAGGCATAATTTTTTCACAAGGAATTAGACTATGTTTGGACAAATATTTTAGAGATTTGAAGTTTAAGTGTGCTAGCCTAGAATACCATATATCAAAATAGTAATCAACAATACAAACAGAAGGATTCACTTTACTAATACCGAGTTTGAACATTCCATTACAAGAATAACCCTTCTCAACAAAAAAACACCTTTATTTAATAGTATAAACTTGTCAGACTTCAACACAACCTTAATGCCATTCTTGCATAAAAGATTAGCAGATACAAGATTCTTGCATAAGAGGTTAGCATATATCAAGATTCTTCTTGATATCAGAGACATAAAAAACATTTGTCAACTCGAGTGCATTCCCCGAAGTAAATTGGAATTCAACCATTCCTTTTCTTAGGACGTGGAGATGATGATGATATCCCATAAACACCTTTAGACCATCTTATTCAATTATGTAGGTCTTGAACTGTGTTTCATCATTGCAAACATGAATGGTTGCTCATAGTCAAGCCACCAATCAGAAGATATATTGGCGGCATCCATGTTCAATTAAGTGACCATGCCAATTTACATTTCAAATACCATAGAAATTACCATGTCGATAAGAGTATCCTTTACCATGTTTGTGAGACCCTAAGTGGGCGGACCTGAGGTGAGGGTGAGGGAGTGCGGCCCAACAGGCCGAGAGAGGTTGGACGAGCTACAAGGGGGATCATAGTCCTATATCGCCTGGGTGCGGGAGGGGGATGTGCTTTAAGTGTGCGAGGTCGCTCTACATGATAACACGCGTTTTAAAGCCGTGCGGGCCGGTTGGTAGCCCAAAGCGGACAATATGGTGTCATGTGGGAACGGGTCGTTACAGTTGGTATCAGAGCCTGACCCAGTCGGAAGTGTGCCACGTGGAGGTGGGCCCTCGGGCAACATGGACGTTGTGCCTGTGTGGCCAACGAGGACGTTGGGCCTTAAGGGGGGTGGATTGTGAGACCCTAAGTGGGCGGAGCTGAGGTGAGGGTGAGGGAGTGCGGCTCAACAGGCCCAACAAGACAATATCTGGATGAGTAGGGCCAGAGAGGGGCCCAATGTTTGTTGTGCATACTCTGAAAGAGGTCTTTTAAAGCCGTGCGGGCCGGTTGAGCCCAAAGCGGACAATATCTTACTGTGCGGATCGGGTCGTTACAGAATGGTATCAGAGCCATTGTTTACCGGTTCACATAGAACATCATCGTATACCACTTTCTTGAGTGGATTGGGTAGAGGAGTTAGGACTTTTGTTGTGTTGTTTGATGTATAGTATGTGTGTTTTCTTTTTCGTAGAGGTTGTTTGGTGATGGCACGTGGTAAGAGATCCCAGGGTGAGGGATCAGGCACTGCTGGAGAGGATGTCTCTCAGGCTTTTATGGAAATGATGACCCAGTTAGCACCTGCGCCTGGAATTGGTCAGAGAGTCCCTCTCCCAGCACCGCCTGTTCGCCTAGCAGCTATTCCCGGTCAGGGAAATGTTGAGGGTATGTTATTATTATTTTTATTGTCGTTTTGTGTGTGCCGGATGTAGTAAGATTGTGTCATGTGCATTATGCGTAGGAAAAATTGCATGTTAGTGTGTTGTTATGTGATTCAGGATACATGTGTTTTGTGCCAGGTTTTGTGCATTCGTCGTCTTCCCTGTTGAGGGCTCTTTTCGATACAGGAGCATCTAGGTCTTTTATTTCTAGAAAGTTGGTTGTTAGAGACAACCTTGAGGTGGTGCCTTTGCCGGAGCCCTTGTGCGTTGTGTCTCCCTTGGGCAGTTCGGTTTGGTTGTGGGAGTATTGTCCCCATTTCGAGTTTTCCTTGTTGGGGTACAACTTTGAGTTTGACTTTATTGTCTTCGGTTTTGAGGGCTATCATTTGATTCTAGGGATGGATTGGTTGTCCAGTCATCCGGTGATCATTGATTGCCTGCATAGGTCGGTGATGTTAGCGCCACCTGATGCTTCGCCTCGTGTGTTGGCTTGTGAGCCCGATTCGATTTCTTTGATGTCGAGTTTTCTTAGCTCTCTTGAGATTTCTTGTCCCGACACTAGTTCTGTAGAGGTTGTGTGTGAGTTCCCTGATGTCTTTCAGGAGATTCCTGGTATCCCTCCTCGTCGTGAGGTAGAGTTTCGGATTGACCTGGTTCCTGGTACTGCACCAATATCTAAATCAGCGTACAGGCTTGCTCCTAAGCAATTGGAAGAGATGAAAGTACATCTTGAGGAGTTGCTTCGTAAGGGGTTTATTCGTCCGAGCAATTCACCCTGGGGAGCTCCAGCAATATTTGTATCCAAGAAGGATGGATCATTGAGGATGTGCATAGATTATCGAGATCTGAATAAAGTGACCATCAAGAATAAGTATCCATTGCCTCGGATTGATGATCTATTGGATCAGTTGAGGGGAGCCGTAGTGTTTTCACAGTTAGATTTGCAGTCTGGGTATCATCAGATGAGAGTTGAGGAACATTCCGTTCCAATTACCGCTTTTCGGACCCGTTATGGCTTGTATGAGTTTCCAGTCATGCCATTTGGATTGACAAATGCACCAGCTTTCTTCATGGATTTGATGAATAGATTGTTCAGTCCATACTTGGACAAGTTTGTGGTAATCTTCATTGATGATATCTTAGTGTACTCGAGGAGTTTAGAGGAGCACAGAGAGCACCTTCGCATTGTTTTGCAGACACTTAGAGAAAATCAGTTATATGCGAAGTTCAGTAAGTGTCATTTCTGGGAGCCTGAAGTTCGATTTCTTGGGCATGTCATTTCTAGTGGAGGTATTGCAGTGGATCCCGAGAAAGTCGAAGCAGTGAAGTCTTGGAGACGATCGAGTAGTGTGACAGAGATTCGTAGTTTTCTAGGTTTGGCTGGTTATTACCGACGGTTTATCAAGAAATTTTCCTTGATTGCAGCACCACTCACTCAGTTAACTAGGAAGAATGTTCCTTTTGTATGGTCAGAAAAGTGTGAGGAAGCTTTTGAAACTTTGAAGCTTCGGTTGACTTCAGCACCAGTGTTGACTATTCCGACATCTAGTAGCCGGCTGGTGGTATTTACTGATGCTTGCGGTACAGGATTGGGTGGAGTGTTGATGCAAGGCAGGAAGGTCGTAGCCTATGCGTCTCGACAGTTGAAACCCCACGAGCGAAAATATCCGACACATGATTTAGAGTTGGCAGCCGTAGTCTTTGCTTTGAAGATCTGGAGACATTATCTGTATGGTGAGAGGTTTGAGTTGTTCACAGATCACAAGAGTTTGAAGTACCTATTCACTCAGAGGGAATTGAATATGAGGCAACAACGATGGGTTGATTTTCTTAGCAGCTATGACTTCGAGATACAGTATCAGCCTGGTAGGGCCAATGTGGTTGCAGATGCCTTGAGTAGGCGACATGCAGTGATGGCAACCATGATGATTCAGGAGTACCGAACACTTGAGACATTAGCTTCATTTGCAGTTCAGCCTACTTTCAGTACAGAGGGCAGCATGATAGCGGGTTTAGCAGTTTATCCGTCGTTGATCAGTAGAGTGGTGGAGAAACAGACCTCTGATCCAGTGATTACGAGGCAGATAGCAGATTTGGTAGTGGACAATTGGATGAGTGCCCTACCGATTGGTCAGTGGGTTCAGATGGAGGGTTGCGATTTCGTGGGCGGCTTTGTGTTCCGTCTGATGAGGAGTTGCGAAGAGATATCTTACAGGAAGCTCATAGATCTCGTTTCACCATTCACCCCGGTGGAACAAAGATGTATCGAGATTTGAGACGTTCTTTCTGGTGGCATGGCATGAAGAAAGACATTGGAGAGTTTGTGGCACGGTGTGCGACTTGTCAGCAGGTGAAAGTCGAGCATCAGAGACCGTCTGGGTTATTGCATCCATTGGATATCCCGACGTGGAAGTGGGAGTATATCACTATGGATTTCATCGATGGACTTCCACGGTCGAGGAAAGGTAATGAGTCGATATGGGTCATTGTTGATCGGTTAACGAAGTGTGCACATTTCATCCCTGTTAGTATGAATCGGACGGCAGACAATCTAGCGGTATTGTTCATTCGGGAGATAGTTCGCCTTCATGGGTCGCCTGTTTCGATTGTATCCGACAGAGATCCGCTTTTCACAGCCCACTTCTGGCAGAGCTTTCAGCAAGCTATGGGTACTAGATTGGACATGAGTACAGCTTATCATCCACAGACAAATGGCCAATCTGAGCGAGTGAATCAGGTAGTGGAAGACATGCTTAGAGCATGCATTTTAGACTTTGGGAGCAGTTGGGAAGATCACCTACCGTTATGCGAGTTTGCGTACAACAACAGCTACCACGTAAGTATTGGCATGGCACCGTTTGAGGCACTCTACGGACGACCGTGTAGGTCCCCTGTTTGTTGGGCAGAGATTGGAGAGTCAGTTGTGATGGGGCCGGATGTGATCAGAGAAACTACTGAGAAGATTGAGCTGATTAGAGCGCGTTTGTTGACAGCCCAGAGTAGACAGAAGAGTTACGCTGATAGGAGGCGTAAGGAGTTAGAGTTTGATGTTGGTGACAGGGTTTTTCTGAAGGTTTCCTCGATGCGCGGAGTTGTTAGGTTTCGAAGTCGTGGAAAACTTGCACCGAGGTATGTAGGGCCATATGAGATTACTGAGAGGATTGGACCAGTGGCCTACAGATTGGCTTTGCCGCAGAGTATGTCAGGTATCCACGACGTGTTTCACGTATCCATGTTGCAGAAGTGTTTGGCAGACCCGTCACAGATTATAGAGGCATGTGGAGCCCCAGTAGGTGGGTGGAAACAACAAATCCTTGAGGTGAGGGAGGTGCGGAATGCTGCCCAATAGGCCAAATAGGACAATATCTGGATGAGTAGGGCCAGAGAGGGGCCCAGTGTCCGCTGTGCATACTCTGAAAGAGGCCTGTGGAGCCCCAGTAGGTGGGTGGAAGCAACAAATCCTTGAGGTGAGGGAGGTGCGGAATGCTGCCCAATAGGCCAAAGAGGACAATATCTGGATGAGTAGGGCCAGAGAGGGGCCCAGTGTCCGCTGTGCATACTCTGAAAGGGGCCTTTTAAAGCCGTGCGGGCCGGTTGGGCCCAAAGCGGACAATATCTTACTGTGCGGACTTGAGGTGAGGGTGAGGGTGAGGGTAAGGGAGTGCGACCCAACAGGCCGAGAGAGGTTGGACGAGCTACAAGGGGGATCATAGTCCCATATCGCCTGGGTGCGGGAGGGGGATGTGCTTTAAGTGTGCAAGGTCGCTTTACATGATAACACGCGTTTTAAAGCCATGCGGGCCGGTTGGTAGCCCAAAGCGGACAATATGGTGTCATGTGGGAGCGGGTCGTTACAGAATGGTATCAGAGCCTGACCCAGCCGGAAGTGTGCCACGTGGAGGTGGGCCCTCGGGCAACGTGGACGTTGTGCCTGTGTGGCCAACGAGGACGTTGGGCCTTAAGGGGGGTGGATTGTGAGACCCTAAGTGGGCGGACCTGAGGTAAGGGTGAGGGTGAGGGAGTGCGGCCCAACAGGCCCAACAGGCCGAGAGAGGTTGGACGAGCTACAAGGGGGATCATAGTCCCATATCGCCTGGGTGCGGGAGGGGGATGTGCTTTAAGTGTGCGAGGTCGCTCTACATGATAACACACGTTTTAAAGCCGTGCGGGCCGATTGGTAGCCCAAAGCGAACAATATGGTGTCATGTGGGAGCGGGTCGTTACAATGTTGGCCTTAAATTTGGCATCCTCGCTTTTCTTGAACATGCTATCATGAATGAAATGGACTTTCTTGCCACAATGGTGACAAGTTGTATTTTTCTTGTAGCCCTTGGTGTTCGGATTAAACCTTTTGAATTTTCATTTGTTGTTCACTTTGAAGTTCTATTTGAACTTACCATTGCCCCTATCAACAAAATTAGCCTTAGTGGAGTTATGAGAGGAAAAAATATTTTCTTGATTTGGAGTTATAATCTTCTCCGTATCTTTATCGTTCGATTCTGGATCGGGTATAGATTAGAATTCAGAATGTAGGTGATCTTCAGATCAGTAAGCATCCAACTAATTTTATCCTTCTAGCAGATAAAATTTGTTCCATCAAACTAGTCGAGTTTCCAAGAAGAGGCATCATTCATTGCGAACAAAGCCATGGTCTCCGACGTATTCTCCATCACAAATATTACTTTAAGATTGTTGGAAAGTTAAGTTGAGAGTAGGTAAAGAGTTCAACTTTGAGGCACGTATGATACATTTTCCTTAAAGTGATATTTGTCCCCCACTCAAGAATGAGTATGTTATTAGGTCTTGGACAAAATACAACAAAGATTAAAACCTTAATTTAGCAATAACTAAAACTTTATTAGAATTTGTAGGAATTGAGAGGGAAGAAAATATGTAATTAAGGATTATTTTTAGATGGTTTTAGGACAAATCCTTTGGTGGGTTTATATAGAAGTTGAATAGATATGTTTTTTTTTTTTTTCAAATGAATAGATGCATAATCAAATGAATGAATCTAATTCATTGAATGGATGCAACTTTTCTCAATTAACCAACCAATTTTCCCTTCTCCTTTATATACATATTTTCACACGTCTACATATATTTTGAAATCTATAACATTTGTGTCACAACTGGAAATTGAACGAAATTTCATTTATGAGAAAATATAAATTTTGAATCCTCAACGAGCTTGCAATGCCCTCTACATGCCTACCACTCTAAACCAAAAGCAACCCATCCGGAAAGCTCTACGAAAGAAATATGAAGAGGTTGGCTCCAGAAAGTACATTGTAAATACGTATTTGAAATTCATATGGTAGACGTCAGTCAATTGTTGTTCAATATCATGAAACCCAAAGAATTGCTGATGAATTTTTTTCAAGTGCATTGAAAAAGGAGCAAATTCAAGTTGGTGTAATGATAAATCACCTCCTTCTTCAAAGAATTTCTATAAGCATGGTCTTGGGCATTAGTGATCGATGTTGAAGTTCATTTTGCTAATGGGAAGAAACTAATCTTTCATATATGATGCACACCCCTAAACTTAGGTAGGGGCGAAGTGGCAAAATGGAGAAATTTCGGTTTGGACGACACTAAACTGCATTTTTCTGTTGGGAAAAGGGAGGGGAGAAATTATGTTTTGTATACACCACACTATTGGAGACGCTCTAAGTGAATTGTGGAAAACATTGTAATGATGCATTTCAGGTTATCTCATGCTGACATCCTCTTCAACCAAACAAATAAAATAAAAACTCCCAAAGTTTTCCCCCTATCACCAAAGCTTATGGTTATTTGATTTCCAAGAAAGAGAAGTTATATACCATCTAAATAATAAAGGCAAAAATAAGAAAACATAAAGGAGTAGCAAAATAGTACGACTTTAGTAATTTGACTAATTTTAATGTCAAGCCCCTTCTGGTGATAAAATTGCAAGAAATACTGGAAGAATATACCATAAGACATGAGTACATAGAAGCTAATAGAGTTGCGGATAGACTTGCAAGTCTAAACCCAAGCTCGACCTTTGTGGAAATTACTCCGAGTTCATTTGCTCAAGAATTGAAAGATATTGTACATGAAGATAAATCAGGGAAAGCTTATCTACGAATGTAACTCCTATTTATTTTTCAGGTTTGGGGATCCTAAATAACCCCACTCGCTTTCCAAAATATTAAAAATTAAAAATTAAAAATTAAAAATTAAAAATTAAAAATTAAAAATTAAAAATTAAAAATAAAAATAAAAATAAAAATAAAAATAAAACTAAAAATAAAAATAAAAATAAAAATAAATTTTTTTTTTGCAAGAAATACAGAGGGAATCTTTTTATAACAAACATAATATAGTATTAACACTGATGAATTGGATGCTTATTGAATAGATAAATAAATAAATACTGACAATTGCACCATTCAGAAACAGAAAGTTAATTTTTTTTTGTGTCCTCCAAATCTTTTTTTGTTTGTTTCTGAGCCTCACAATTACCTAATAGATTTTATTCCTGCAAGGCAACCAGGTGATGACACAGGATTAAAGACTGGAAAATCACATGCAGATGACTCTTAGTTCCAAGGCCATTGAGCATCCCTCCACATGCACCAACGGCCTTCACTAATGTCAGTATTCAAACCATCTGAATGGCTTTTGTCAACTTTGAGATTTCTTTTCTCATCCTCTTCAAGAGTCTGACAGCACTGCAACATCCTATCTCGCATTAAAGCCTCATCTCTGTAATTCTGACTAACATACTTCGGATGTTGTATGAACTGAACATCTTTCCACCAGAGTTTGACAGCCTTGCGGGGAGAAAATTATAAACAGAATAAACATATGATTAAATGCTAGAATGCACCATTTTCAGTTCAATTAGCGTGTTTCAAATTCTCCTTTGACATTTTTTCTTCCTTTTGTTTTCATATTTAATCAATCAAAATTTGGTGGTTACAAGAAATCCCAAAAAACAAAGCATATATTGCTTCCAATATTAGAAACCTCATGCTGGTTATTCATTTGACATTGGGCCGTGGCACGATTTTCATGTCAGTCACAAATTGGCTGCAGTAGTAAAGGTTAATGACTAAAAATATAAGTCAAAATCAGCCAAACCCAAACAAATTCCTTTAGCAGGGTGTGGGTTCGTCTGTATATCTTACTTGAAATATATATTTGAAGATCAACTTTGTTGTATAATTCAACATCAACTAAAAATAGAGACTTGAGTGGTGAAACCAAGGATGCATGGATACGAACACTGACACGACACGCCGACTCGGCAATTTCTAAAAAACTAGGACTCGGGGACATGTTGACACCTCATATTATTTTTTTAATAAGTCATATAAGTATAAATAATAATCTAATAAAGTGCCTTTCTAGAGTGTCTTGAAAAAGATGACACTGTTGCAAGAAAAAATTAAAGTAGAGAAAAAGTATAGTAGAGAAGAAGTAGAAGAGAGAACAAGCAAATGAGAAAAAAAATATGAAGCAAAGATTAAGAAGAAGCATAGACTACCTCTATGCTTTAGTGGCCTTTTGTTCTATTTGTCTTAAATCGCAATTGACATAGTCATTCACTTCAGATGGATCAACAACCATTATATTACGTGGTTATTTGCAAACATCTAAAAGTAAAAAATAAAACAAAGTTGGTTTTCGAGTCTTGACTGTGTCCTGATCAAGTTTCAGGTGTATCGGAGGCGTGTCTGACACATTGACCACATTGACCATGTTTCTGACACTTGCCGATACGTTGACCAAGTGTCCGACGCGTGTCGGAAGTGTGTCGAGCGAGTGTCATGTGTCGGACACGGATACGACAAGTTTTTTAAGAGTCTATGCTTCCTAAGGTGAAACTAATATTCTACCAAACTTGATAAACTCAAAGTAGCCGAGAGCTTAAAATTCGTATTATTGTAATCTATTTTGTAGAATAGAAGACTACTTTACTCAAACATATTTTAGTTATTTTTCAATAATTGGGCTTGGACTCAACTCAAACATATTTTAGTTATTTTTCAATAATTGGGCTTGGACTCAACTTGTCAGTTCAGGGTTCTATTACAATTTGGTCTAGGGTTTCACTTCTTAGTCGGTAGGGTTAGATTACCAATAGAAAACATTGTTTTATCATAAATACTAGAAATGTAGGCAAGTCTCTTTTGGCAGAGTTGAAATAAGTAAGACTAAATTTCCCGAAGTTTTGCTAATTAAGCTTCTTTGTGTTTATCCATATGTTTGGTGCTTACTATCAATTCGATATCAAGGCGATCTACGCTCTTGGAAGTAGTGAAGATGGTAAAAACAGGGGGGGTAGGAGTTAAGAGGAAAATAATAGAAAAATAAAAAATATTGAGAAGCTGAAGAAAGTGTTGGCTTGCTCAGTTTATACCTTCATGGAGATGATGCAATACAAGCGAGAAAAGACGAAGTCAGAGCATAAAAATGATAGAGAAGAAGTAGATCAAGGAGAAGGTCGGAAGCAACTCAGACTTGACCCAAATTGGGAACAAAACTAAACAACGCCACCAACCAACTGACGTCGCCACAATGGTCAGTAGGTTCGCAGGCAAATCGTTGTCGACCATGTTATTCCCGCATGTATCCTCCCCAGCACCCCTATCAATATCGCCCCACATGGCAAGGCCGTGTCGCTTATAAACGGGGGTTTTCTGGCTCCTCCAATGATCTCTTTTGGGGGTTTCAACACCCTATGCGGGGTCTTACACCGCCCTACTATGTCAACCCCCAAGCCCATTTATACTACCCACAACTCCAAACCCCACAACCTTTCATCACCAACCAGCAACCTCCCCAATTTATAATCAGTTTAATGTACCCCAACAACCACATGTGACCTTCCCACTATCCATCAACACTACTTCAGTTTTCACCTTGACCATATCACCAAACAACTGGCCCAAAAGGATGAATTGCCATAGAATGTGTTTTTACCAGATTTACCAAACATGTATGATGACAAGTATTTGGTCAAGACTATGTCTAAGCTTGATCTTGCACAGGAAAAAGACAGAAACTTGGTGTTGCTAATGTCACTCATTGGGCAAAGAAAGGGTAGTTGTGCACAAACACCGAATTTGTATCGGCTGGGCAACCAATTCAAAATCTTGATCCTCCTATACTGCTTTTCAAGGCTTCAAGCAAAACAAATACCTTGGCTAGAGGATGGGGACATGGTAGAGGTTTCGGACAGCAACCTAATCTACCTCCGGAGAGGCACTCCAAGAATAATAACTGGTAACTTTCAGCCCGTGTGTCATAGTAACCTTCGGGGTCTGCTCCTAATTTTAATCGTTATGCTACTTTATTGGTGTGGAAGGGGTTGATACTTTATCTCAGAGGTTACTTTCGCTACCTTGAGCAGATGCAGCACAGTGTTATTAAAGTGGATATTCCAGTACAGGATGGGATGCATTTATTGACTGGGTAAAAAAGATTAATAAAGCATTGGAATATAACACCTGGATTGGTATCAGGTGAATCGATAGGTATTGGGGACCAACAAATAGGATTTATTCAATAATTTTAATTCTTTTTCAATAATTGGGCTTTCCATTTATTAATTCACTAATTGGGTTTGTCACTTGTTAGTTTACAGGTTAGGCTGGGGTTCCACTTCTTAGGGTTAGATTACCAAAAGGAAAAACAATATTTTATTATAAATATTTGAACTGTTGGCATTGAGATAACTAAGATACAATTTTCAGAGCTTAGTTAATCAAGGCTTCTTTTATGTTTTTATTTAATGTTTTCTGTTATCAGCATTAGTCAGAAAAGCCACCCCCTCGGTTTGTCTCTTATGTAGAGATTTGTAATGAACATGAACTACCTCAACATGTTTTTGTGAGATTAAACAAAAAAAAAAAAAAAATATCAAAACAAATAACTCATATGCAATACCACATACCTGCCAATATATCCATAGAGCAATTTTTTGAGGAATTAACCAGAAGAACAGTGCTGGATTACATGCCCCTGAGGGCACCCTTTTAGCATTCAGAGTAGCTGTGAAATAATCACCAAGTTTGGGGTGCTGAACAGAAATAGCCAACTGAAGGTCATCCCCAGGCGTGTTGGCTCTCACCTTCCAGTTCCCAAGCATATCCTGCACGTATATCAAGGAGTCCGTTTCCAAAGCCTGTCTTGATCAGTTAATCTTCATGATACAAGGGATAATCTGCTTATCCTATTTCAAAAATCTACTTCTATACCTCCCCTACCAAGGGGTAGATTCATGGTCCAAACAGCTACAATTATTCCAGACAATATCCTTAAAAATAGTCTGTCTAAGAAAATTGAAATGCGGGTTGTTTAGTCATTTTATTGGGAGATAGTTATTCTCTTCCACTATTTTATTCCATTAAAATTTGAATTTTTAGAAATAATTCCCAACTTTATCAGTAACTAATTCTCATTGGCTTTAAATGTTTTGGGCCGAGATATTGTTTACCTATATAAAGTATACAATCACAATAGTGTAAAAGAAAATGAGTGAATGAATAATAATTAGGCAAGGCCTATTTCACACCACCAAAGATGTTGTCCCACACCACCAAAATCAACTTTATTTCCCACACCACCATTAAAATAATATGCCACTAACCCCACCCTTCAGATTATGCTTTTCAACAACAACCACCAATAGTGCTCTTCTCTTTGACTGCTTCAAACTGAGAGAAAACAAAGGAGAAACAGAAGCGAAAAACAAAACGCCTACTTCAAACAGAGGACAAGCACAAGAGAGAGAAACGCAGCAGCTGGGAGAGAGCAAGGCAGCCCAAAGACAGGTTCTTCATGCCGAAAGAAGATTTTTCTCCTTCCCCCAAAAACAGACTCTTCACCACTCCTTCGTGATCCAACATCCCGATCGCCGCCGCTCTCACTATCCAATAACCTACCGGCGGTGTTGCTGGACTTGCTGGCGTTGTTGCTAGCATCACATTCAGGTGAATGCCCACCATTAAGAAAGGGGTGGTGTGAGAGCACATTTTTTTCCCTGTCGCCTGTAACAATGCGAATGGAAGACTCCAACTCGCCTGGACATATGCGAATAGGGGTCTTTCATTCGCATGGGCCATTGTGATGGTGTGCCTTCTGTTCGCATGGGTCTAGGTGAATGTGAGTCTTTCGTTGGCATTGGTCTGGGCGACTGGGTAAAAACTAATTTTGTGAGAACACAAAATGCTAGGAATGCTGTGAGAACACAAATAGGTCTTGGTTTTGGTTTGATTTTTGGCGGGCTTTGGTGTTTTGGTTATGCAAAGTTGCTGCCGTGTTTTGCTTATAAAAATAACAGTTTGGTAGCAGTATCTAATTAACTCAATCCAGAGGTTGTGGAAGTGGTTATTCTATTCTTTGAGTTTGGTTAGTTGTGAACCTTTGGGGCTGTTGGTGTGGCGTCATTTGCTACGAGAGGAAAACATGGAAGTCATATCAAGAGAGGAAAACATGGTAGTCATACAAATTAAACAACCACTAGAGGAACATAATTAGCACATGATTCCATTACTTAATTTGTAAATTGAGATTTGATTCCTATCTGCCTCACTTGACTCAATAAAGAACTCACTGTCCCACTTAATTTATAAATTGAGGATCAACAAAAAACCAAGCAATTTCACGAAAACCATCTTTCAACTCTATTAGTAGTACTTGCATCATTACAACAAAATAAGATGGACAAATTTCCTTCCTTGCCGTATTTGAATCCTCAAAGACAGTAAAGGAATTCAAGTACCTTGGTGTTTGACAAAGGCCATGGGGATAGTATGCTGCTGAGATTCGGAACCCATTCACTAAGATGAGAGTATGAGTGAAGCTGACAAGAGATGGAGAGGCGAGAAAAAGACTAAAGAGAGACTGGTTAAGTGGAGAGTTTTTTTTTTTAATAGGTGGTGGTGTGGGAGAGAAAAATAGGGAATAGTGGGGGATGGTGGTGTGGGTCAACATTTTTGGTGGTGTGAAATAGGCCTTGCCTAATGATGATAATAATAATAATAATAATAATAATAATAATAATAATAATAATAATAATAATAATAATAATTGATGTAATCGATTTCCGTTTTCCTTCATCGCCTTAACCTGAACCTGCACAGGGAACGCACGTGAGCTAAAGACCACCGTGTGGCAGCCAATGACACTCCGATGCTTAAGTTAGATAAGGCTTAGGAGATACTTAAAACTGTAAATTAAGTTTCTGTAGCGTACATTTGTTCATCGACCTTATCTCCCTTTTATAGTGCGAGAGTCCTTGTTCGGCTAGGCCTTTGGTGGCGTAGTTTAGGAAAATAGATCTTGCTAGAGATCATTTCCTTATTAAGAGTTGTCCATGTAGAGAAGTTTCCCTACACGACTTTTGCTCCTATATACGTGGGAGAGGTTTCTCTTTTGGAGTGTTGTCCATGCAAGGAAGTTTCCTTGCCCGACTAATACTCCAGTATTTATTTCCTAGTCGGAACCAATGTATTGCTGGCATGTCTGTCTTGGGTCGATCCCCCAAATACTTGCCTTATCAGGGCTTACGAGTGTTGGGCTTGACCGCATGACGTGTGGGCTCAGTAGCAGTTGCAATTTGGGTCCGACCTTCTGGATCCTGCCAATAGTGGGCTTAATGTTGTCTGAGCCTTGCTGGATTGGGCGTGCAATCAGGCTGCTTTGTATGTTTGACGAGATTATCATGACATGTGTACGGTACTGATCAGAGGACGGTTTGGTGTATCATCAGTTGTTCCCCTCGAGTTAGTAGGCCATAATGTCGGTTCACTAAGTCGCTTTGATAGAATTTGAACAGTCGTGATGATTGAACCCGAAACGTCGTCTCGAGCGGCGCATGTCATTAAATGAGTATGTGACTTAAGGAAGGGGGCGCGACTTCGATGCTTCTGCAAGAGAGAGTTTTTTTAGTTTTGTATTTTTTTGCGACTCCTTTTTGTTTTCTTGCTTCTGCGTTCTTGCTGCAATTCTATTTGAAAGTTCAAACTTTCTAACATGGCGGACGACGTCGAACTCACTCCTGGACAGAAGTTGTCTCATGTCTGCCTTAACTTTTACAGGGAGCAGAAGGGGTCTGATTTGGCTATGCTTCGAGAAAACTATCGGATTCCTGAAGACCTGGAACTTACCTCATTGGGTGCTACCCACAGTCCGTTGACGCCTCTGCAAGGGTTCGTAGCTTTGCACAAAAGCATGTTCCAAGCCGGGCTTTACTTTCCAGTTTCGGAGGATATTTGGTTCTTCCTGGCGCACCTTTGAAGAACGCACCTTTGCATTCCTCCTGCTCACGAAGTCTGTTGAGTACTCCAAACTACTTGGGCTCCCTGTATCATGATTTTAAGTTTTGGCAAAAGCATTGCTTTCTGGCTTCTTCGAACTCACCGTACTTTAAGGTGGAGGGGCGATTGCTTGTCAGATATTTCAAATTTGATCTTAGTGAGCATAATGTCCCTCCTCATTTTTCTCTTTTTTGTGCTTTCGCAGATACTGACATATCGTCCTACTATTTTGTGTAGGTAAATTTGTGACTCCAACTCTTAATAAGGGGAAGAATCGGTGAGGAGGGCGTTTAATGAGCTTCCTTTGATCACTATTGAAAGGTTATGGCTTCGGACAATGTCATGCAGAGCGGGCTGTTCAAATACTTCCACGTAGCTCCTATTGTGCCTAGGTCATCGCCGAAATAGATTGGTAGTGGTCATTCCAAGAAGAGAAAGCTCATGATACCAAGCCCTACAAGGCAGGCGGAGTTGGGGGCAGCCATGCCGCCCATTGGTCGGCCCAAAAGGAGGCGAGCTAGTGGCAAGACTAGTTATTCTTTTAAACTAATCTCGCTGGAGCAGGAAGTGACGATCGCGGAGTCTGGGCCCAATCAGTCCGCTCAAGAGATGGTTCTGGGAGAGGGGGTGCCTGTCTGAAGCCTCCTGCTTCACTAGCTACTAGCTGTACTGAAAGGGGGTTGCTCAGAGTCGACAAACCCCGACAAAGTCATTGCTTCCACTGATGCTCTTTGTTCAGTTGAAGCTACTGCCTTAAAGAGCGGATCTTCTCTCCCACCTTTAGAACCCAGTGTGGAGCATCGGGCTGAATTTTTAGTTGAGAAGGCCTCGGATGTGGAGCTAGTGTCTTTAAAAGGTCCACTCGGATTAGCGTCGTTGGTTCGGGGTGAGCTGTAAAACGCTTATGGTATAGTTCATGCTTTGGAGAAGTCTTTTGCTTAGCTGTGTAAGTCATTCGGATGCGCTCTATCGGTTCAGTCAGACCTCTTAAGCGAGCAGCCGGAAGAGGCGGTGGGGAAGGCGCAGGCTGATCTGCAAGCCCGAATCGTTGATCAAAAGAGAGTTGAGTCCGAGTTAATTGCTTTGCGTCGAGAATTCAAACCCGAGCTGGCCGATGAGCGTCGGCGTGTCCATAAAGCAGAGACCTAGGCTGCGTCCGCGTTGCCTGAGCTAAGTCCGCTAAGATAACGATTGGCGGAATTGCAATCTCATGTGGATGCGCTTTCACATAGGCTATCAAAGGCGGAGGCGAGCTTAGCGGAGTCCAGGGCTAAGGAACATGAGCAGCGGGTAACTTCAGAATTTCCTGATATCGCCCGGGGTAGGCTAGAACTGCTTGGTCTAATCGAAGAAGAGAACCCCGACCTGGAGCTTGACTTTGAACGATATAGGAAGGTTGTTTACTGGAAGATTGACGAGACAAAAGTCTCTGACCCTGCGTCCCCATACAGCAACTCAAGATCGATTTCGGACGACGTTAACCTATCTCCCGCAATTCCTTCTCATGTAACTGGCTCTTCAGCCTCTGGAGCGAGTTCTCCAAAGCAGTTGTAGTCTTTGAAATGTGACTTAAAGAAAGTTTGTAAAGTAGTTGTTGGTACCTGTACTTTCTAAACCTTATCTGTGTTATCATGCCATTGCGTCAGGGTGTTAGTTGCATAATAGATACTGAAGTCCTTGTATTTTTTCCTTAACCCATCTTAATCCGCTTAATTCAGACTGGGTCGTAGCTTGGGTCCCAAGCCGTTGTTATCAGCCGAAGCTGACTAAGCTTTGATCAGGTTTGGAGATAATTGTCTGCGGAAGTACAATGATCTCTGGCAATTAGTTATCATCATGCTGCATGAGCACTGACTAAGCTCCCACGTCCTAACCCGTCGTCATCCGCTATTTGCAAACTGGGTGTTAGAGTGATAAGGTTCAACGATCATTATCTGCGGAAGGACAATGATCCTTGGCAAGTCGTCTTCACCAGGCGACATTAGCTCTGACCAAGCTCCCACTTTCTAACCCATCGTCGTCTGCTATTTGTAGACTAGCTGTTAAGAGTGATCATTGTTTGCGGAAGGACAATGATCCCTGGCAAACTGTCTTCACCAGGCTACATGAGCACTGAGTAAGCTCCTACTTTCTAACACATTGTCTTCCGCTATTTGCAGACTAGGTGCTAGAGTGATAAGGTTCGAAGATCATTATCTATAGTTGGACAATGATCCCTAACAAACCATCTTCACCAGGCTACTTGAGCACTGACTAAGCTCCCACTTTCTAGGCTATCGTCATCTGTTCAATTCGGACTAGGCTTCGAGCAGACCAGAAGTTATTGTTATTAGTGGCCACTGACTAAACTTCGGCCGGGTTCGGTGATCGTTGTCCATGCAAGGATCCCTGGCAAGCCATCGTCATCAGGCATTCGTTGAGCACTAACTAAGCTCCCACTTTCTAGGTCATCGTAATTCGTTATTCGCGGACTAGGCTTCGAGTAGAGTGAAAGCTATCATAATCAATCGTCACTGACTAAGCTCCAATCGATTTTGGTGACCTTTATATGTATTAGACAACAATCCCTGGTGAGCCGTCTCGATCAGGCATTAGAACGCTGACTAAGCTCCCATTTTCTAACCCATTGTTGTCCGCTATTTACACACTAAGTGTTAGAATGATAAGGATCGGCGATCATTGTCCGCGGAAGGACAATGATCCTTGGCAAGTCGTCTTCACTAGGCTACATGAGCACTGACTAAGCTCCCACTTTCTAATCCATCATCGTCCGCTATTTGCAGACTAGGTGTTAGGGCGGACCCAAGGCCATTATTGTCAGCCAAAATTGACTAGGCTATAGTCGAGTTTGATAAGTCTGACTATGGTGTCCTGACTTATGCAATTCATTGAGTAGGTGGGAATCGGAAAATGGAAGACTTATTGGAAGTAGTGGAAGTTTAGAAAAAAACAGATGTCCTTTATTGATAATACTTTTTAAGGTATTCTACATTTCACGACCGCATAAGGCTTTTACCGTCTACGTCTTCATACCAATATGTCCCTGGCCTGTTGACCTTGTGAACCTTGCCTACGCCTGGTTCCTTAGTGATTTGCTGAGTTTTTTTCAGTACCCAGTCTCCCACTTTAAATTCACGTGGCTTGACTTTCTTGTTGTAGTACTGAGCCATCTTATGCTGGTAGGCAACTAATCTGGCAGAGGTGTGATTTCTCCTTTCTTCGAGGAGATCTAAACTGACGCGCAAAGCTTCGTCATTGTCTTCCGATCTAAATTCCCCTGTCCGAAAAGTTGGAACTTTGAGGTCTACCGGGACCATTGCTTCCGACCCGTAGGCTATGGCAAAAGGTGTTTCTCCAGTGGGGGTCCTTTTGGTGGTTCAATATGCCTAGAGTATTCCTGGTAGTGTTGAAACACATTTTCCTTTGGCTGCGTCGAGTTTCCTTTTGAGTGCTTCCAAAATTGTTTTGTTGGTGACTTTCGCTTGGTCGTTGGCTTGCGGGTGCCTTGGCGAGGAGAAATGGTGGCTGATGCCGAGATCTTTGCATAGTTTGTCAACCTTGCTGCCTTCAAATTGAGTTTTGTTGTCGCTGACTAGCGTTATTGGAATACCGAACCTGTAGACGATGGAGACCCATATGAATTTCTCAATTTGATTTTGGCCTATCTTGGACAAGGGTTCAACTTCAACCCATTTAGTGAAGTAATCCACACCTACAAGAAGGAACTTCTTATTGGCTGAGGTCGGGAGCGGTCTGACGATGTCCATCCCCCAGCGCAAATAGCCATGGGCTGGTCATCGGAGTCAAGGGCTGAGCGGACATGTGTGTATATGGCGCAAACCTCTGACATTTGTCGTACTTGCGGATGGTGTTTTTGGTGTCCTACAGCATTTGCGGCCAATAGTACCCAAGAGTTAGGGCCTTGTGGGTCAGTGTCTTCCCACCTGAGTGATTCCCGCAGACGCCGTCATGGATTTCTCTAAGAACATGGCTTGCCTCCAGGAGGCTAGGCATCTAAGCAAGGGACCCATGGCTGACCTATAAAGCTTGTCGTTTAGGAGAGTGTACCGTGTTGCCCTGATTTTCAACTTTTTGACTTTTGTCTTTTCTGCCGAGAGGACCCCGTTCTTGATGTACTCAATAATGGGATTCATCCAGCTTGAGTCTACTTCCATTGTGTAGAGATCATGGACTCTTTTTCCTCCAGACTTGATTGTTTTTGCAATTCGATGAGCCCATTAGAGGTTTCGGCAGTCGACTGAGGCTTGCCTGGCTAGTGCGTCGGCTTTTTCGTTGTCGTCTCGGGGACACTACAAGAGTTCAAATCTTCTGAATTGGCCTGTAGCGTCATTGACCTTCTTGCGGTAAGCTATCATCCTTGGATCTTTGCTGTTGAATTCCCCCTTGACCTAGTTGACTACCAAGCGTGAGTCACTATACATGGTTAACCCAGTTATCCCGATCCCCTTTGCGAGTTTCATGCCAAACAAGGGGGCCTCGTATTCTGCTTCGTTGTTTGAGGCCCAGAAACCAAACCTGACCGCCTTTTCCAAATACATCAATGCAAGATCCATCCTTGTTTATCCGGTCTCTGCTCTGAGTTGTATGGCTCTTGTTCTCAGCCACCGGTAAATTTGGGGATAACCCTTTTGGTCGGGTTGCCTACGCTTGGTGAGGTTGCCTTAGCTGTTCTTGGAGCATAGTTGATGTCAAACTGCCCTAATTCCACCGACCATTTAACCATCTTGTCGGATAATTCCGACTTGTGCAGCACTATGCGAAGTGGATGTTTGGTCAAGACCATGATAGAGTGGGCCTGAAAGTAGGGTCGCAGCTTCGTGGAGGAGATGACCAACGCCAAAGCTAGCTTTTCTAGATCCGAATAGTTTGCTTCTGCTTCCACGAAAGTTTTGTTGGCGTAGTACAATGGCCTATGTACCCCCTTATCATTCCATACAAGAGCTGAACTGACAGCATGATTTGAGATAGCTAGATATAAGTAAAGCGTCTCTCCTGGGACTGGTTTCGAGAGTAGTTCGATACTCCCCATGTATGACTTTAGGTTCTGGAAGGCCAACTCGCGCTCTTCGTCCCTGATGAAGTCCTTGCTTCCTCTGAGAATCTTGAAGAAATTGAGGCACTTGTCGGATGATTTGAAAATAAACTTACTGAGTGTCGCCACCCTCCCAGTCAGACTCTGAACTTCCCTGATAGAGGTCGGGGACCTCAAATCGAGAAGAGTCTAGATCTACTTCGGATATGCATATATTCCCCTCTGGTTCACTATGTAACCTAGGAACTTGCCTGACTCAACCCGAAACGTACATTTTTGTGGATTGAGCTTCATCCAATACTTGAAGAGTTGGCCGAACACTTCAGCAAGATCGGATATGTGATCAGGGTTGTGGAGGCTCTTGACCAACATGTCATCTATGTAGACCAACATGTTCCTTCCGATTTGGTTCTCGAACATCCGATTCACTAGCCGTTGATATGTTGCACATGCGTTCTTAAGGTCCAACGACATCACCCGATAGTAGTATATTCCTCTTTCGGTTATGAAAGAGATTTTCTCTTGGTCTGGGGAGCATCTATATCTAGTTATACCCGGAGTAGGCATCCATATACTCAGGAGGCCGTGTCCGGACGTGGCGTCTGCAATTTGATCAATGCGGGGAAGCGAAAAGTTGTCCTTCGAGCATGCCTTGTTCAAGTCAGTAGAGTCCATGCAGACTCTCCAGTTTCTGTTTTTATTTTTAACCACGACGGTGTTCGCCAGCCAATCTGGGCACTGTGCATCTTTGATCATGTCGGCGTTAAGTAGTCTTTGCACTTCTTCGTTTATGATTTGGTTCTTTTTGGGGCCACATGTCTTTTCTTCTGCCTAACCGCTTTTCGTGTTGGATCTACAGCTAGTCGATGAGTGATTATGGAGGGGTTTATTTCCACCATATCCCGCATCGTCCAGGCGAAAATGTCTTGATTCAGCCATTCAACAAATTCCTTGCTTAGGCGGGAACCTATTTGGATGGCTATGTTGTCACAGGGTTCCTCCTCGGGTCGTCCGACGTTGGGTCTTCCCCTCAGACTGACAGGGACCTCCTTGTCTAAGAGGGGAGAGCCCTCCTCCAACTCCATACCCAAGCTTAGGGACGCATCGGCCGTGGGCTCAATCTGCAATTGATGGTCGTCAAGCCACTTTAGTGTTGCGTAGTGGCAGTCTATGGCGACCAGCTAATTTCCTCATATTGTGCCTACTGCCTGAGTGACAGGGTATTTGATACATTGGTGTAAAGTGGAGACTGCCGCCTCCATCTGATGAAGCCAGAGCCTCCCCAGGATGATGTTGTAGGTAGACGGCGCGTCGACCACCATGAACTCCTGAAGAATTATTTTCTGAAGTCGTGTTTCTCCCGCTACTACTATTAATCTGATCCTCCCCATAGGGAAGTATTTCTCTTTGCTGAGTCCGACCAAGGGATTTGTTGAGGGGCTCAGGTTTTCTTCTTTCAGCTGCATGTTGTGGAACATGTTGAGCAACAGTACATTCGAACAACTTCCAATGTCCACCAAAAATCTCCTCACTGCCTAATTGGCTATGAAGATTGATATTACCAGGGCATCGTTATGCGAAACACGAACGCCCTGGAGATCCCTATCTGTGAAAGTCAGGGGAAAGATCGGGCTCTGGGCACAAGCGTGTTGTACCTGTTGGTCAACATAGGATGACTTGGTCTGCAATTCGTGGAACAATCTTTTTCGGGATCTGTTGGACCGTTCAGTCTCTGAGCACATTCCGTGCAGAACGCACTCTGTCGTCCTCCTTGTCCCTGAGGACAAAGGGTTTCTTCTCGGATTTCGCCTCCTTCTTGGTGGTCAACATCTCGTCTAGAAAAATATTTTTATGCCTCCTTCAACAAGTCTACCATACCAGTCAGGGGTCTAGAGTAAAGAAATTATAGAACTATCCTCTCCTCAGCCCCGAGGTAAAGGCTGTGATGACAGTTTCACCACTACAATCGTGATGAGAGTCAACTCATCATTGAAACGCGTGGCGTATTCCCTCAACGTCTCGTTCGGCTTTTGTTTTAGGTATTTGAGTATCTTCAGCGCTCGTGCGATTTGTTGCATCTGGGTTGACAGTAGATCCACCCTTGGATTTGTCGTGGCTGCCACCGGAGCGGGGGTCTGAGAGGGTTCCTCCCGTGGTAGTAGTGGTGCCAAAGGTAGGGCGTTCTGCTAGTTCGAGCGTTCGAGGGTTCAACAATGTCTCCATTGTAGCGAGACCTTGTGGTCGCCATCTTTTTGGTTATCTGGGAAAGGTGGTACTACTGTTTCTTCTGAGGAACTCTGTCGTTCCCCACGGACGGCGCCAAACTGATGAAGTCGATTTTTCCTCGTTTTAACCTGAACCTGCACAAGGAATGCACGTGAGCCAAAGAACACCCGTGTGACAGCCGATGACACTCCAATGCTTAAGTTAGATAAGGCTTAGGAGAGGCTTAAAACTGCAAATTGGGTTTTTATAGCGTACCTTTGTTCATCAACCTTATCTCCCTTTTATAGTGCGACAATCCTTGTTCAACTAAACCTTTGGTGGCGTAGTTTAGGAAAAAAGATATTGCTAGAGATCATTTTCTTATTGGGAGTTGTCCATGTAGAGAAGTTTCCCTACACGACTTGTGTTCCTAAATCTGAGGGAGAGGTTTCCCTTTCGGAGTGTTGTCCATGCAAGGAAATTTCCTTGCCCGACTTATACTCCAGTATTTGTTTCCTAGTCGGAACCAATGTATTGCTGGCATGTCTGTCTTAGGTCGATCCCCCAGGGTCTGACCTTCTGGATCCTGTCAATAGTGGGCTTAAGGTTGTATGGGCCTTGCTGGATTGAGCGTGCAATCAGGCTTGTTTTGTTACGTTTGTCGATATTATCATGACACGTGTACAGAGCTGATTAGAGGACGGTTTGGTGTATATTATTATTATTATTTGGCAAAGGGGGCTGCCAAACTCAAAATAAATGGGTGCACAAACTATTACACGCATTGGACGTGCAGGTCACATTAACACTACACTTCAGTTATTAAACGACTCATATGAATAGCTCCCATAAGAAAAACCAAGGATGTACAGACTCTTGGAAAAAATCCCGTATTCAAGACGGACACAGATACGCGTTCGACACGCACCTGACACATATTCAACATATGCTATCACGTGTCGGGGTTGTTAGCCTGGTCTGACATGTGTTTGACACAGTCAAGACTCGGTCTGGATACAACAATTTCTTTTATTTTTGGCTTGGGTGCAAATAGATTTTAAAATCTTGAAAAAAAATCGAACGGCTAAACCAACCCTCAAAAGAAATCGAATTGTTTCGGATAAGACCAGAAAGAAGGAAGGAAGAGGAGAAGGTTGCTTATTGACCTACTTCCAACCAATTCCCCATCACCCCTTTGCATCTAACAGTCAAACATAAAAAATAGCAAAACCCTTGATGCACACACAGATCTAAACTTGCCAAACAAGTTCCAATCAAACAGAGCAAAACCCAAAACCCAACTTCCAAACCAATTCTTGTCACCTCTTTGCATCGAACAATCAAACTCATCAAACCTTATCAAACTTTCAACAAAAAATGATAAAAAAAAACCTTTTTTTACCTTTCATTCCAAACACCAAGATGGAGAAGAGCAAGCAAAACAGCCTCCCGGCTTCAAAGATGGAAGAATAGAGCATGGAAACAATAGGCTAAATGACCCTGCAACATCAATGTTGGAGCGAGTCTTGATAGATGACTTGGCGAGCTTTCTGATGCCCTTTGCTGCTTGGATTTTGGATTCCAGATCCTCCCATTGATGAGGTTCCGACCTAGTTCTTGAATTTGCCTTTGTTTCATATGGTTCCATGTCTCTTCTTCTTGTTGGTGGTGGTTGTTCTTGTGTTGGCCCATCTCCTCAACTTTTCTCTCTCTCAAAAATCTTTCTTCTATGGTACTTGAAGCTAAAAGTGAGTCACTTGAAGTGTTATTACATAATATAACATTGGGGTGTTGCCAATGGTGTTATGGTCGAGTGGTTAGGGCTGTGTGGGTTTATCCCCCACGTCCTAGGTTCAAGACCCGCCGGCGGCATGGTTTCTTTCTTATGGTGTTGACCTGTAGGTCGCACCTTGTTGATAAGTTATGGGATCCTATAAAAACCCAGCTCGCTTTCCAAAAAAAAAAAAACATTGGGGTGTTGGCATTTTCTATTAGATCATCCACACAACTATAAATATAAAAAATGGCGAATAGGGGAATATAGAGCATATATCTCCGAGGGAAGGTGTATTTCTTTTTATTGGTCCACAATCCCATCCCTTTGAAGCATGAAAACCTTTCAATTCTTAACATCAAAAGGCTTGTACAAAGAGAAGCCTCATTTTTCTAAATTATGTGTATGAATTATTCATTTATTGTTTATGTTCATATGAGTTTAAAAAAAATTAGTAAGGTTTGACGCGTCGCCGAGTCCTAATTTTTTTTAAAATTGTTCAATCGCCGTGTCGTGTTCGTGTTCGATACGACATGCGTGTCCATCTCCGTGCATCCTTAAGAGAAACATTGTGCTCTTACATTCACGTGAAGGCTAGCCCTAAATTATTAATCCCGACATACTTCACGCCAAAACCAACCTAACCCCTTTTATTGTAAAGGGCTGGACCGAGCCGTGCTGTTTTTTGAGGACCTATCCTTGGCTTAGCTAAATAAATCCAGCTTTGGGCCGAATTTTTGAACAAGACAAATTAAATGTTAAATTTCAAGTACATTTTAATAATTTTTTAGTTTTTACGTGTATGAACACACATTTTTGTAAATATATTGAAATTTCTGCTTACAAACTACATGAAAACCCCTTTAGCGATTTCATAAACTTTATTTCAAGGAGGAAATGAACACTATAATTTTTTTGTATGTTCCAAGTCTATGATCGTAAATAAATAAATGACTTCTAATAGCAAGATCTACTTTGGCATTCATTTTACCTTTTTTTCAGGGCTGAATGATTCCCTATTTTGTATTATCCTATATATAATTCTAACAATACGTTTTGTATATTCTATGGAAGGCATGGTATGTTCTAAAGAACGCCATCATTATTTGTTATTCACATCTCATGATATCTACTTTGACATTCATTTTACCTTTATTTCAGGGTTGAATGATTCCCTATTTTGTATTATCCTATATATAATTCTAACTATTTGTTTTGTATATTCTAGGGAAGGCATGGTATGTTCTAAAGAATGCCATTATTATCTGTTATTCACATCTCATGATATTTGTTTATATAAATTTATTTTAGTTTACCTTACCACTAAATATATATATACTTATATACATAGTAGCTATCAAATATATGAATACTTAAAATAAAATAAAATAAAGGGTGAGACAAAGGCTGGGGCTAAGGGCTTAGTAGCCAAGCCAAAATTCCTATTAAAATAAAATTGGGTTGGCCCAGTCCCTCGGGGTTCAAGCAAAATTTAAGGGCTGCACTGGGGCCAAGTATCGGGCTTCATGCAATTTTGCTAACTCTATTCTAATAGAATTACAAGCAAGGCAAATCAACATTTCAAACATGGTTACTGTGATTCCTCTCCCCATCCACCCGATTCTAAGTCTTTGATCATAAATAGAGAAATAATTTTTAATAGCAAGTTTCTACTTATCATTCATTTTTACCATTTCTTCAAGGTTGAATGATTCACTTTTTCATAATATCTTATATATAAATATATATGTATGGCTTAACCTCCCAAAAAATTATGTATATTTGCCATAAAATGATATGAATACTTATAAAATAAAATCAAATCAAATCAAAGGGTGAGACAAGGAATATGAATCTATCTCAAATTTTTTAGGAATATGATCCTCTTAAGTCATTTTTTATTTTTCTATAATCAGTTGGTTTTTTCCACATTTTTCTTCTATGATATAGTTTCGTGTTTCATTGCCCCTGTCGTACTGCATACCAATATAGCACGATACCCTGTATTTCTCTCTATTTTTTATTATTATATATGTGGGTCCTAAAGAGCCTTCTTTGTCCCCAAGATTTGTATAGCAATGGGTGTAACCCTAAAGAAGATATAGCGGAATCTAAGACGAGATGAAGGAAAAGCCACAAGTTCCTATGAATCAAGAAAGTGGCTCTATCTTGGGCATATAGATGTATAAATATTATTTCGAGTGTGGTGAAAGGCTATTGCCACTCTTGGTGCATATCCTAGAGAGGCTAAAAAGGAAGAGGGGTACTTAGGTTGCAAAGTATTTGGATGAAGAGGATAACATGGATAATTCTAATTTCATAATAATTTGGGTAAAATTTTGATTGAAAGAACCCCTAACTTTCACTGTACTAAATCGTAACTTTATTTCTCAATTACCTTCAACTACTAAATCGTAACTTTATTTCTCAATTACTTTCAACTCTCCGGAAGATAATATTGCAATGACCCTTATTCATAATTGTTAGTTGCTTGGGTCCAAGAAAAACAAATCCTAACCCTAACAGAATTTACGAACCAAAGAATAAAACTTCCAAGAAATCGATCAGATTAGAATGAGCTTATGCTTCTACCCCGAATTATTCTTATAAGGATTGATCTCTATCATAATTATTCCAGAAAATCCAGTATGGGAGTAATGACCAATGGATCGTTTAGATAATGAAGTTGGGGACCACCAATTTTTATGGTAAAACTAGGAAAGGGAAGGAATCAGTTCTTTGGGGTTTGTTTTACTTTGTTAATATTGTCATTTTGAAGGTTTTCTTTTTTCCAATTTGCTTTTGGTTGCTCTCAAAGTTCTCCATGAGGGTCCCACAGCTTCAGGGTGGTCTCTTTCCATTATTTTGTTTTCAACTTGTTCATTGGATATTTTACTTTATTTAAAATGAGCCATTTGCATACATTTTCATTGTCAGGACAGGACCACTAAGTTTCTTTTACAAATAAGGATCCCGCACTAACTCTGCAACGCAAACCTCCTCTCTCCACTAGCTCTCGCGATCTTCATCTTTGCAACCCAAGCCACCTCTCTCTCTCATATTCCGTCTCAGCAATGCAACCATTTCTCCTTCCTCCTCTTCCTCTCTTTCTGCAACGCAACGCCATAAGTCCTCATCATCTCTCTTGATTCTTTGCAAAGGCCTTTTTCCCTATCTCCGTTTCTCTTTATTTTCAAGGTGAGTATAACCAATGCCTAAAATGAATTTGGATGGTAGGAGCCATTTCCTACTATGTCAAATGGGTTATCATAGCCCGAAAATTGTTTAAAACCTGCGCCTACAATCCAATTTCTATGGTAGCGATTGATTCAAATATATTTCCCAGGTGGGTACATACCTTGCCTAATTTAAAATTAGTTATCATAGCAATCAAGTGAATTTACTTGTGCCTAGTGCCTACCATACAACCAGCATGGTAGGCAATCAAGGAATTCACTCTGGATTATTGCGGATTATGGTAGGTGCTCATTGAATGCACTTGTTGTTTATTGCCTACCGTAGATATACACTCTAAGATGCATATCAAATCAATGCCTACAATCAACTTGTAGGTTTCAACTTATTTCATACATGTGCCTACTATACTGCAATCAGTGAATGCACTCTAGATTATGGTGGGCACTCACTCAATGCACTTTTTAATTCATTGCCTATCATAAATATGCACTCTGATATACATATAAAGCGATTCATACTATCTCAATAATAGACAAATGCTAGTGTCTATCATCCAAATTCAAGGTAGGCATTGTTTTCAAAGTATTTCAAATGAGTGCGAGTTTAAAATTAGTGCATACCATCAAAATTCATGGTACATAGCATACAATGGTTTTACATATGCCTACCGTCTGGCTCTATGTTTTTTTTTTTTAAGTTTGAAAATAAAATCTACCAAAATACTTAATCGAGCAGCGTCTCATGAACGGGAATTGCATCAAGTGAAAATGCGTCGAGTCCTTTATTGTGATCTTATCTTGAGAGAATAGTAGATTTGGAAGTTATAATCCCCAGAGAGACAATTTTAGTTTGCTTGGTTTGTTTCAGTTATGGTCCTTATGGAAGATATGGACACAACGAGAAACCAAGATCCATTGACTAAGGGTTTTTTTTTCCACTGAGTTTCCATTATACTTGAAAAATTCATAACTCATTAAGTTTTTTAAGAGGTTGATCGCTTTTACCATATATACATTTGCCACCAAATATTAATGTATTTCGATATTTGTAACCCATGAAAAGTACTTCATAAATTGATGAGACTTGACATGTCTAAAGAGAACGATTTTGGTGCTCTACAGGTAGAGGTGATTACCCCCCCCCCCCCCCCCCCCCCCCCCCCCCCCCCCACAAAAACAAAAAATGAATGGGCTTTGAATTTTCTGAGTATATAATAGGTGGCTTAGTAGGAAACTTAATCCAATCCCTTATTTGTGTGTGGACTGTAAATGTATTAATAAAACAAAAGCTAAATAATAACACAAATGTAAGTCATGCTGAACCATACCATAAAAGGACTGACATGCAATGGCTTCGCAACTGAATCAGATTCTGGATTGAAGACAAAAGACACCCTTTCACCCCATGGTGTATTCGTTACCTAAACAAGAAATAAGCACACGCTAGTTGGTGAGTGTGATAGGTCCCAAAGTCAGTCTACATAAATTAGTATTACATAGAGCAGATAGCAGCAATTCTATGTTTTTAAGCAGATATTTGCTTTGTCAATGTATGATGTAAGCCAAGGGCGGAGCCAGATACTATTCACTACTTTTGACTACTATTCCCTATTAAAAATTTTGAGTTTAAAATTTTTAAGGCACCCCCCTCTCTCTTGTATATAGATCCGCCCTTGATGCAAGCTCATGCTCATGAACATAAACACCAAGCTTAAACAAAGCACAAACAAACAAACAAACAAACAAACAAACAAAACAATACCATCAACCAAAAAAAGTTACCAACAAAAAGTCATTCAAAACCCTCACTTTTACCCAAGTGAAAAATAAGAAATATGTTAGCTCCTTCACCAACAAAAAAAGGGAAAATGTTTAGACTAGTTGACAGAAAAACAAAAAAAACAAACAAAGAAAATAAGATGCCCCCACAACTTCTTATTTTATTTAATTTTAATTTTGATAGGCAAAACAAACAACAAGAAAATTAAACCTGCGAGTGAAATGCTATGATGTAGGAGTATCTTCCTCTTAGGAACTCAGGAATCTTTGGGTTTTTATGACTCAAGGATGGATGTGATCGTTCAACGGGTTCCTAGGGCATCGCCCCAAAAGGCCTATGATATTTCTGGAATTTTCTCAAGTTGTGCTCCTTTTGGATGTAAAGGCAAAACTTGTTAAGCAAACTTCCTCAAGAGATTGTTCTTGAGATTGTAATTCTTGTTTTAATAATATAGTAGCAAGGACTGGAAAAAACTCAAACTGTGTCATCTTCTTCATTGTTATTTCTGTATATCCTCTTGAGTTGGTGCACATCACAAGTGAATGGAAGACAGATGATCCCAAAACTTGTTCCCTGTTTACAGGGTAAAAGAAATTAATTGTTGTATCCATTAAAAGATATGTCGTTATTGAATTTGAATTTCTAAATAGATTGCAATAAAATCACAAACTTGAGTATTGTACATTACTCCAGATGCATTATAACCCTTTACAACACTTTTGAATGTACTCTAGTCTCTAACCTATAGGGTTATATGATCCACCTAGACCACGCCTCAACCATTTAGGAAGCCAAAAGCACCTAGGCTAAAGCTCAAGTCTTGTTTGATGAACCAACGAGTTGATTCATATAATTTTTTTTTGCTAATAAATATTGTTTCTTGCTGGTGATTTTCACATACTTAAAATGTGGAGACATGGCACGAGGCGTTACGATTGAGAAAAGCACGAAGCTTAAGCCTTCAGACGTGAACATTTAAATAAAGAAAGTATAGAAATAAATTTAGAATTAAGAGATAACTCATATTTCCACAAACAAGAGTGATATAAAAATTTTGTACATTAAAAAATATATTGAGTTAATACATTATCTCATAACTGAAAAACAATTAAAGATGTTAACATATAATGCGAAAAGTTGCACATATTGGAGAAGCGTACGAAATGCGTAAGCCTTTGATGTAGTGAAGTCTTGATGTAAGTCTTTGACGCGTGGCAATTGAGTCTTGCCTTCGAGGCATATGCCTCACACGTTTTTTAAAACGTTGTCACTAATCACCATCATTTTTTAATACTAACAACATTGACAATCCATAAGGTGGTCAAGTAGTCTTAACACTTCTTCATGTAGGATCCCGAAGAATTGTTTCTCGATTTCCTCAGTTTCCTCCATTGAAAAACAATACATGTCGAAATCAAGCACTAGAGATTCTCCTACTCAACTTGCTTTTGGGTGGTATGTCTCAAACTTCATTGAATAATTATAGTTTCAATTTTATAAGGACATTAGACCAGTCCTGATGTTTTTCTCCATAATCTTGGTTTGTCACTGTGTCTTCTGCTCTGCCAAACTTCTCATTTTCCCGTCTAAACCATCCCCACAACATTTCAAATCCTCCATCTTTGGCATGCTACTATTATTCACATGATCCTTCTTGGAGGATTCAATAGCTTCTGTGACCTGATTATGGATTGAGTTATCAATTTTGGGCTATATTTTAAATTCCTCGAAAAACTTGCTAATGTCAAACTGTTTTCCAATCGAATCGAATGAGTTGATCATCATTTTCCCTTCTTTGTTTCCACCAGACATGGTCCCTTTTGTAGGCCTTGTTTTTTTTCTATAAGCAAAGGTTTTACTAGGCCTTCACAATAATCTTTGATACTGCTGCAACTTAAGACCATAAACCATTTTTAACCCACTTGAATATGGGTGCTCTGATACCACTTGATCCCAAATCTTTTGGAACAACAGAACTATAATTTATAGGAAGAGAATTGTCTATCGTTTTTCATGATGATGATGTTTCTTCCTTTTATTCATTTTCCCTCTGATACTGAATGAGTACAATACTCGATTAATTGTGTGGTTTCAATCTATTAAGGATTTGTGGTTATTATTCAGTTTAAATTTCTAACCAAAGATTTCAATAATAGAAATAAATCATATGACTCGACTTTTTTTTTTTTTTTTTTTACAACAAACCCTTATAGAATTCTCCGAGTGTACTCTAGTCACTAACCTACTGGGTTAGGTATCGTCGTATCGACAATATATTTGGACCAATCGAGTACATACCTCGTGAAAGGGAAAACACATTTTCCCAATTAAAAGCACAATCGTGAAATGTACCCACTGCTAGCCCAAGACAAATGGACGATCTAGGTGACCTTACACATTAGCCCTAGGCTATTAAGAAATGGGGACCCAATTTTTTTCATAAATATCATTTTAAGTCGATGTAAGGATTTGTGCTCAAAACCTATAAAAATGGGCAATTGAACTTGACCATTGTATCACAGAATAGAAGAATATAAATTTTCCTCCCAAAAAGTAACAAAACATAAATTTTACATACGTAATTCTTTTCCTATAAATTTGGCCCTAGGCCAACCCATTAGTTGTATGAGGGTTGTGTCGGGCCTGAATGTACCTCTTTTAGACCTCCTCCCCCACCCTTCCCTCCCCAGGTTGTCCCCTCACGTCCATATTATCATGTGCCCACGTTTCCTTCCAATTAACTGCAGACCAGCCATTTAGACTATGGTCACTCATCCAATTACAATGAGCAAAAAATATCCTAGTATTCACTATATTGTTAGGGGCGAGGCCGTGCGCTAAGGTCCACCACAAGCGCCTTGTCAAGGTAAGGCACAACCTTTTTAAAGGCTAGAGTTTTAAAATTTTAAACTTACTTTAGATTTCTTATATGTACATTGGCAAACTAATTAGGTCAAGATTGAAGTTGTTTGTATACAAATGTTTTTTGGAGGGGTTGAGGGATGTATTAGGGAACTTAGTCGCTTCCACCTTGACTAAGGTGTGGCAGGCACTACAGCGCTTCGAGGCTGGAGCAAGGCACTTTGTAGAAGAAAAAAAATGATCCTTGGCAGACCCCAAACAACATAGATTGTTCCATTAGGTTGCCTATAAAAAGATCACTCTGAAGAAGAACATCCCCACAACCAGATGCCTCCTTCACCCAAATTGTCTTTCCAATGTCGCGTGAAAGTCATATGGTTTATGGTTTCATCTCGTTGCTCGCACAGACTTCCCACAAACACTCTACAAGCCAGATTATTGAAGTATTGATTGCTAAAGTCCTTCCATAGGCCAATGCACAAAGAAAGAAGTTAGCCCTAGGACAGCACTCCTTAATCCATAACTGTGGCTATTGTCGGGAAACAAACTAATAGTAACACATGAAAATAGAGCACAAGTTTCAGAATGTTCTGTTTCAGACTAACAATAGTGTTACTGTATATAAGTTAAGTGAACAAATAGGGACCACAGTCATTAAAGCTCAGTCAATTTTGGTATTATCAACTTCATGAATGTTGAATCAGTACCATGATAAGTGATCATTTCAATTACGACAAAGAAATACTCTACGTACTGTACCGTAAAGCAATGTTTCTTACATACTTGCCAACACCAGACTTCATTTTAGTAATGGATACATCAGATATCAGATTGTCACATGTGTGCTCATGGCCTTCATAGATTATTTCAACTTTTGAATATGTTGAAATCGAAGATAAGGTGTACTACCCCTAGTTTTTTTTTCTTGTCGATAGATGCTAATCCTTACATAGATCTCTAGTTAAAGATACCATCTTCTTTCTTATTTGACTAGCGTATTACCCGTGCCTACATAACTCCACATTGGGTTTTTTCACGTCTCTCTTAAAATCCCAACTTCTCCAAAACATAAGTTTGGATTCCTCATTTGAATGTACAACATGCCTCTTAATCTATGCAGTTAAAACGGATAACGGACCCATAATGATTCAAAAACGTTATAGGTTATAATGGGATATAATGATATATAACAAAATAGTTTTTTAAATATATTTTTAATACCCTCACAAAATATTCATGTATTATAGAGTAAAAAAAAGTAAATCATGTTCATAACATTAATTTCAAAAAAAAAAAAAAAAAACATTAATAAAAAAATACATTCCCTTCGTATGAGAGTGAGATCGCAACAGAGAGTGTGATCGACTCTTTGTCTTCTTCCCTTATTCTCTCGTTCTCCTTATTTCCTATGAGTCTAAAGTTCTGGTTCGATTGAGAGTGAAAGGGGCATTTGTTTTTAATTTGTTAATTTATTTTTTTATGTATAAGAACAAAACGTTAAAATGGAGTTATTGAAAAAAACGTTATCTCAATAACGGCCATATAACGCCGTTATATCGGAGCTGTGATACCATAACGTGATAATGTCATAACGTAACGGCTCGCCCCCGTTAAGCGTTATATCGGCGTTATAATGTCGTTTTAACTGCATAGCTCTTAATATATGCGCCTCTGTTCTAAAAATCGGCTTAGAAGCTAGGTGGCTAGGAAACCCCCAAGCGAGTTGGGCGGCTTTTTGATTTTTTTTAAAAAAATTTATTTCTAGTTCGAAAAAAAAATTTATACATTTTTCATTTTTATCTTGGCCTTGAATTGGAAGTAATTTATATGCTATAATGCTTAAATTTTATAAATTATAATATCAAAAATACCCGCCTACACCTCTGGGCACTAGTACCCTGCTCGCCCTCCGCCTACTGCCTAGCAATTTTTAGAACCTTGATATGCGTCTGTCGTGCCTTTGAACAAATATTGAAATACTTATGACATGCATTATATGTTATCCTAATAAATAAAATTTAACCTTTTATATTGATCATTGGTTCATTTGAAAGATCTTCAAAATGCATTTAAACGACACCAAATTTACCGAATTTGAATAATTACTTAAGTGGAATTTCATAAGGCTCGTAGCTCCCCTCCCATCACCACGCACAAATACTAGAGAAATAAATTAATTAATAAAAAAATACAATATTCCAATGTAAGAAAAATAGATAGTATTAAAAAAGTTTCAAATTTATGGACTTGACTCAGGTTAAATGGAAAAAAAAAAAAAAATTACTTACATTTTAGCAATTTGATATTATAAAATGCAAGAGTAAGAGGTTAGTTAACTTTTTCTAAGAGATAAACTTGTTACTAAACAGGACAAGTTCCCATAAAATCAACTGAAATTTCTAAGTTTGGAGTAAAGGTTGTGATGTTCACCTTTTAATTTGGATGAGCTAATCTTTGGTGAAAGAAATATATAATTTTTTGTGAATGAAATTTGTTTATCCTTACCTCAGCAATGCATTTTTTCAAATATTTGTCAGGCCCATGGAATTCATAGCAGTAATAGAGAGTCAATGGATTTTGCTCGTACCCAACGCTTGGAGGTATTGTCAAGAGAAAACTGTAGTAGAAACAAGAAGAAAAGGCAGACAAATAAAAAAAAAATAGTGAGAAGGTGCAATTGAGAGAGGGTTGAGAGATAGATACACGGGGCCAGAAGTGGAGGTGATTTGGCGAGCTTGATGAGCAGAGAGATGATTAGAGAAGAAGGAAGACGGGAGAGTGTTTGGTCCTCGGTCCAGGTCTATGAGAGCATAGCGGACTTGGTATTTGAATGAGTGACGGACGGGACGCCTGCGCTCGTGCCACACTGTTCCTTGGTACAGCAGAAGCGCTGATGATGATGATGCTTCTTCTACTTGCTTCGAATCCGAATCCGAATCCGAATTGGAATTGGAATTGGAATTGGATGGTGTGAGGTGGTGGAAGTAGATATATTGGAAAGGGAGAAGGAGAGATAAAAAGAATGAGAGGAGGGTGTTGTAGATTATGGAGCTAATCAGAAACAACAATTCCATCCTCATTTTTTGGCTTTCTCCAAAATCAATCTCTACATCTTCTTCGAGTCATAAGCAGCTGACCTGACCTGAGCTGAGCTGAGGAAGAAGAAAAACAATATTATCATGTCACTCAAACTGCATCTCATCTCATCTCATCTCATCTCTTTTTTGTTTCTGAATTCAAGTACAAAACTACCACGCACGCCACTTACAATTGTAGAATGTGGTGGAAATAAGGAGGATCCGGGGGGCTCATGTGCATCGTGCGCATGAAGCCCTCTTGTGCAGTAATTGGAGCCATCTCATTTATCTGACAAAATCTGATGGCTGAAGCTTTATTCAACAAAAGGAAAAAAACAATCCCATCCCCTCCTAGGTCTAATCTCTCTTTCCATCCATCTCTATCATTGTTAAAATTTCACCGAGCCATTCTAGCCTTCAAGGAAAGGGGCGAGGAAATGGGTGAGGGTGGGTATTACCACTCATTCCCCTCGAGATTTGTGAGGTTGTGTATCTCGAGAGCACATGCGTGCATCTCGAGGGGGATGAGCGGTCACACTCACCCCCTCGCCCGTTTCCTGCCATTTAGAATTTTCCAATTTCACTACAGTAGTGATCCCCACTTTCACTTTTAGCAATGAAGCAAGTGGCATCAATTTACAACTTCAAAGCAACACATACAAGTAAACATCAATATATTTATTGGCTTCTCACCACTTTACCCATTAAAGGAAAAATCCCCATTAAGGGAAAATAAAAATAAATCCTATTACAAAACACGTCTTTTTCAAGTAAACTACATTGTTTAAATATCTAAAAATACTACATTAGTGACATTAATCCAAACATTTAACAATAAAAACAAGAACTCAAAATGAAGGTGGAGGTGGTGGGGGTCTTGCAGAAGGAGCCCAGATGACAGCTATATATCGAAACGGGTTGCACAAGGTGGCTCACTGAACCAGCTCCGCCACTTTGCGGAGGCGTTGTTGTTGAAGGGGTCTGAGGGGTGGTTTCACTGTTGGGCCCCTCGTCTTCTTCAATGGGGAGACGATGAAATGACGGACTAGTGAATGAAGTCGCGACGACGAAAACCGTCGTGGCTGCCACCAACGTACCCACGACGGACCCACCGAAGATCTGCCCCGTGGGCCAGCAAGGGAGATGTTGAATCCGTTTGATGAAGCAAGGGTTGTTGACGACGAAGGCAGATGCGTCGCGGAGATCGAAAGAATGTCGAAACGACCGTGAAACGTTACAGTTGAACCAGACGTGGTGGATGGTTGGCGAAGTGAATAGGCTTTTAACCAAATCATTCAAAACTTCAACTTCAGAAGCCTCTCCCAAACAATAGAAGCAGTGGTCAATCAGAAAAAACTGGGGCCTTATACCCAAGGTGCAATCTGAAGCCATTTTAGCAGCCAACATCTCACATGTAGTCAACATTTTTCATATGCACTTGATTACTGTAGTCAAAACATACTTTTGGTATAGATGAGGTTATAACTTCACAGGCTGAACCTCGTTATACCAAACACTAAGATTCTAATTGCTTAATCACAAAATACAAGTTCGGTGATAGAGAGATCTAAGCATTTCAATCAAAGCCATACTATTATTATTTAGCTAAATTCATCCAAGGAAATCTTTTTTATCTATGATCCAGCATGTAATGACACAAAAGGAACCATCTTAATGTCAACAAATTGATTACACCAATAATCGCTCAGTATCATAGGTTGCAAAA
>OY747131.1:42198684-42236184 GCA_963556465.1 Berberis vulgaris
AGAATTTGCGGTGTGGGGTTTGAGAGAAATAAAGGAAAACAAATGGGTTTATGGGGAAGAATGCGTGGACGTTGTGTAACTAAAAATCTCCCCCTCTCTCCACTTTCGCTTCACAATTTGGGGATTTTTTCATCCAAACCCTAACTCTAGCTCTCACCAAATGCATCGTTCTTGGGTTCAATCTCTCTCAAATTCATGCGATTTCTCCTTGTTTGATCCATCTAAGATGAGAAATCAGAGAAGGAATTCAGAAATTGCATCACAAGAGTTGGGCGGGAAAAGAGGGCGCCAACTCAAATTGTTCAAATTCGAAAAGGAGGGTAATTTTGTAATTCTTGTAGAAGTTAGTTACATACCAGACACATGGAAGGCTGTCATTGGTTGTCATTTGAAATTCTGTTTTTTCTTACTGTATAAGTAGAGAGCTCTGTAGAGCAAATGAAACCAATCTGGAAGTAGAAATTAAAGGCTCCTGTTCGAAGACGAACTTGAGATTAGTTCTTTTTCTCCAAATTCTTGTCAATCTGTTTTTCGATTTACTCTTTCAGAGTCACAATCGTGACATTTGGTATCAGAGCGGTGTTATTCTGATCCTTGAAACCTTGTGGCAGCCATGGAAACACGAGCAAAAGAATTGGAGCAGTTCATGCGGGAAACCAGGAAGAACCAGAATGAGACAACCACTCAGATTGAGTTCTTGAGGAGTGAATTCACAAGGATGGTACAATCGAATGAGATTCAGGAGAAAAAAATTGAAGCCAGGTTTGAGCACCTCATATCTTTGATCCAAAGCCAAGCTGGAACTTCAAGGGTCCAAGAATCAGGCTCGACATCATCCACCAATCCAGCAAACACAGAACATAGGCCTATCTCCCAAACTCATTGGGAGAACCCAGGTACGTTTCCCCGACTTCCTAGGCTTGAATTTCCACCGTTTGATGGTACAAATCCAAGATCATGGATAAAGAAATGCGAACGGTACTTCAATTTCTTTCAAATAAAAGATGAAAACAAGGTTAGCATGGCATCCATTCATCTAACAGGGAGAGCAGATCTTTGGTTTCTTGACTACCAAGTTAGCAAGGAAATGCTTCAGTGGGAACCATTTGTGTATGACCTGTGTGAACGTTTTGAGGAATCAGTCTTAGACAACTATGTCGATTCCTTTAACAAATTAGTCCAAGAAGGAACAGTTAATGAGTATTACGACCAATTTGAAGAGCTAAAATCATTGATGCTATCTCACAATAACCACTTAGATGAAACCTACTTCGTATTGAGTTTTTTGAGTGGACTTAAAGAAGAGATCAAGGCTCTAGTACAACTGTTCAAACCTACCACCATCACACAAGCACTATCCCTAGCTAGAATGCATGAAGCATCCTCTCAAAAACATCGTGACATTGCCTTCCCCTCAAAAACATCGTAATACCAGGCCTTCACCCCAGCTGACTCAGCCTTACAGACAACCTAATTACCTCACTACAACCAATAAGTCCCTCCACACCAACACCACCAGCCTACAAAATCCCTATCAGACCACCAAAAACACCTATAATCCTAGTCACACCTCAAACAATAGGAATCATAACCACATTCCACCCATTAGAAGACTCAACCCCACTCAAATGAGAATTAGAAGGGAGAAGGGCCTCTGTTACAACTGCGAGGAACAGTATAAGCCAGGTCATATTTGTAAGCAGCAACATCTGTATATGCTCATACCTGAGGAAGACACAATAGAAGAGGAAGAAGGGTCTGCTCTGATCACTGAAAACTTGTTGCAGGAAATCCCAACTGAGATGGAAATCTCATTACATGCCATTCATGGCAGTTTTTCTACTAATACACTACTCATTCAAGGCCTCATAAAGAAGAGAGTAATTTCTATATTGATAGATACTGGAAGCACGCATTCATTTGTGGATCCTAAGGTTATCAAAGAAACAAAATGGCAGACTACTCTCACTCCTCAGATGATTGTCAGAGTGGCCAATGGCCAGCACCTTACTAGCAGTGCTATGTGTGAAAAGCTGAAGTGGACAATGCAGGGTATCCCGTTTGAAGGGAGTGTAAGAGTGCTTTCCCTCGGTGGGTATGATATGGTGTTAGGGGGTGACTGGTTGAAACTATTTGGAGACATCACCCTCAACTTACAAAAACTGCAGTTGACTCTGAATGTTAATGGCAGTCCTGTCACCTTACAAGGGAGCTCAGAAACAGGAGGTTTATGTATGATGGAAACCAAGGGTATCACCAGATTAATAAAACGACATGCCAGCTCTTTCTTTTGCCACTTATTTTCTATCAACAATACACCTAGCCTACCCCACCAATACCCTGAAATACAACACCTAATACAAGAGTTCCAGGACCTTTTCCAAACTCCCACTCACCTTCCACCTGATAGAACTCTCAACCACCATATCCCATTAAAACAGGGCCACACACCACCGTCACAGAACCCCTACAAGGTACCCTATATGCAAAAAGCAGTCATTGAAAAGTTAGTTCAGGAAATGTTAGAATCTGGACTCATCCAACACTCCCATAGTCCCTTTGCTGCCCCAGTTTTACTTGTCAAAAAGAAGGATGGAGCCTGGAGATTTTGTGTTGACTACAGAAAACTCAATGACATCACCATTAAAGACAAGTTTCCCATGCCCCTTATAGATGAACTCTTAGATGAGTTACATGGTGCTACCATCTTCTCTAAACTGGACTTAAGGTCCGGATACCACCAAATCCTAGTCCATTCCCCTGACATTCATAAAACTGCCTTCAAAACACATCATGGGCACTTTGAATTCAAAGTGATGCCCTTTGGCCTCACTAATGCCCCTGCCTCATTCCAAGCCTTAATGAACCAGATTTTCCAAGATTTCCTGCGGAAGTTTGTCCTTGTATTCTTTGATGATATCCTAATCTATAGTCCCTCCTTACCTCAACATAAAATCCATCTACAAGCTGTTTTCTCTGTCCTGAGACAGCATCAGCTCCTAGTTAAGCTCAGTAAATGCTCTTTTGCCCAAGAAAAATTAGAATACTTGGGTCATATAATTAGTGGCCAAGGAGTAGAGGCAGACCCTGCAAAGCTTGAGGCTATGGTCAATTGGCCCCTACCAACAAACATAAAGCAGCTGAGGGGCTTCCTGGGTCTCACAGGTTACTACAGAAAATTTATCAAGGAGTATGGCCACATTGCTCAACCACTGACAGAACTCCTCAAGAAACATTCCTTCCACTGGTCTGATACAGCCACTAAGGCCTTCAACCAACTGAAGAAGGCCATGTGTGAAGCCCCAGTGCTAGCTCTCCCAGATTTCAGCATACCTTTCATCATTGAAACAGACGCATGTTCAACTGGAGTTGGAGCTGTTCTGTCTCAAAATAGCCGACCCATTGCATACTTCAGCAAAGCACTCAGTCAGAGGAACCTTACACTCTCGACTTATGAGAAGGAACTCCTTGCAATAGTGATGGCCGTAAACAGGTGGAGATCCTACTTACTAGGTTCCAAGTTCCAGATTTATATTGATCACCAGAGTATCAGATACTTCTTAGCTCAGAAGGTTACCACAATGACTCAGCAGAAATGGTTAGCTAAATTGTTGGGGTTTGATTACCAGATATACTACAAGAAGGGAGTCGATAATTCTGCTGCTGATGCACTGTCCAGGGTTCCTGCTCCTTCTATGGATCAAGCTGCCACTGACACTCACTGCCTTGCCCTATCCATGGTGACACCCCAATGGATTCAACAAGTTATCCAGTCTTATGATGATGATCAGTATGCTCAGCAAATTATACAACAGTTGTTGGTTCAACCTGATGATAGGCCACCATTTTCCTTACTGAATGGTTTACTCAAATACAGAAACCAACTGTACATAGGAACAGCAGGACACCTTAGACATCAACTTTTACAAGAGCTCCATAATTCAGCTCTGGGTGGTCACTCGGGTATCACCACTACATACAAAAGGCTTCAACAGTATTTCTTTTGGCCAAGAATGAAGCAATCAGTGATTCAACATGTGACTGAGTGTGATGTATGTCAGAAGAACAAGCATGACCAATCAGCTTATGGGGGACTCCTTCAGCCGTTACCTATACCTACTCAAGCATGGCAACATGTGTCTCTAGACTTCATTGAAGGCTTACCATCCTCACACCAGAAGAATGTCATCTTAGTAGTGGTGGATCGGCTTACAAAATACAGCCATTTCTTGGCTCTATCCCACCCATATACCTCTGCAATGGTTGCTGAGCTGTTCTTACAAAACATCTACAGATTGCATGGGCTTCCAGAATCTATTGTGTCCGATCGAGATAGAGTCTTCATTAGCGCCTTCTGGCAGGACTTGTTCACTGCCCTGGGTACACAACTGAGCATGAGCTCCGCTTACCACCCTCAAACAGACGGACAAACAGAGCGTACTAACGCATGCCTTGAAACTTATCTGCGGTGCATGACCAGTGAAGCTCCCTCGCAATGGTTTAAATGGTTGTACCTGGCGGAGTATTGGTTTAACACATCCTATCATTCCAGCCTTCAATCTTCTCCTTTTCAGGCACTATATGGATATACACCGCCGCTGCTAGCACTTCCACCTCTCACAAACACCTCCATATCTGATGTAGAACTCTACTTAGCCAACAGAGAACGTATGCTAGGCATCATTAAGGAGAAACTCCTTCATGCTCAGGAAAGGATGAAAGCCCAAGCTGATAAACACCGGACTGAGCGCCAATTTGAGGTTGATGATTGGGTGTATTTACGCCTTCAACCTTACAGACAAACCACTGTCAACATCCGTCGCAACCTCAAGCTGTCCCCACGCTTCTATGGACCATTTCAAATAGTCGAGCGTATTGGGCCAGTTGCTTACAAACTCCAGCTGCCTCCACTGTCAAGGATCCACCCTGTCTTCCATGTTTCGCAGTTGAAGAAGAAGCTAGGTGCAACAATCATTCCAGCTCCTCTACTGCCACTAGTGGACAATGAGGGAAATCTCAGGGCCAAACCTACTGCCATTCTGGCTCACCGCTTGGTTCCTCGCCACAATCGTGCAGTGACACAAGTTTTAGTACAATGGACAAATGCTTCGACCAAAGATGCAACGTGGGAAGACTGGCAGCAGATTCAGGCCATGTTTCCCGACTTTAATCCTTGAGGACAAGGATTTATCTTGAGGGGAAGGCAATGTCACGATCCCATGAGAAATCAGAGAAGGAATTCAGAAATTGCATCACAAGAGTTGGGCGGGAAAAGAGGGCGCCAACTCAAATTGTTCAAATTCGAAAAGGAGGGTAATTTTGTAATTCTTGTAGAAGTTAGTTACATACCAGACACATGGAAGGCTGTCATTGGTTGTCATTTGAAATTCTGTTTTTTCTTACTGTATAAGTAGAGAGCTCTGTAGAGCAAATGAAACCAATCTGGAAGTAGAAATTAAAGGCTCCTGTTCGAAGACGAACTTGAGATTAGTTCTTTTTCTCCAAATTCTTGTCAATCTGTTTTTCGATTTACTCTTTCAGAGTCACAATCGTGACAGTTTGCTCTGAATGTGGAAGTTCATCGAAATTTCGTTTGTTCGGCAAGTTTAATTCATCAACACAGTATTTGGGATGGTTATTGAGCCTGGAATTATGATGTAAAGTGTAACCTACAAATAAGGATCAACTTGTTTTCAAGGAAGTGGAAGAATTTCACTCCATTGCTCAGTGATTAGGGGTAAATTTTCAGGAAAAGACAAAGAAAAAAAACTAGAGAGCCTGGAATTAACAATCCCTATATTCTGATATGAGAAATTCTAGGTGTCGAGGAAACCAGCGAGGAAATGAGCGAGGGGAGGGAGGTGGCGGGGTGGGGACCGTTCACCTCCCTTGGGATGCGCGCACCAAAAAAGTTGGCACGCATCTCGAGGGAGGTGAACGATCCCCACCCCGCCACCTCGCTCATTTCCTCGCTGGTTTCCTCGACACCTAGAATTTCTCTTCTGATATATATGCATCTTCTCTCATTCTATATTCAGTCAGGCTTTAAAGCCATTTTTTTGGCTAGATTTGGGCTATTTTAAAACAGTAACATAAAAATAAGGTAACATTCGACTAATTTAAATCCTTAATTGAGATCGATTCTCAAGCTCATCAAAACATAAATATTGTAGTACTCTAAGTTATCTAATAAACACAGTTTGAATCACTTGAAAATATTTTGAAATGAGCAAGTTATAGTCATTTTACTAAAGCTGCACAAATCTGTCTCGCAATGAAAACGGGGTAGTGTCCTTGACTTTTGGCTAACTTATGTGCTCAATTGAGATCGATTCTCAAGCTCGTAAAAATATGACAATTGTAATACTATGAGTTATCTAATAAAAACAATTTGAATCACTTGAAAATATTTTGAAATGATCAAGTTATGGTCATTTTACTAAATTCGCACAAATCAATCCGGAAAACTGAAAACGGGGTAATGTCCCTGACTTTCGGACAACCTATGTGCTCGATTGAGACCGATTCTCAAGCTCACAAAAACATGAAAATTGTAGTACTGTGAGTTAACAAACACAATTTGAAAAAGGCGAGGTTTTGCAAGACCTCGCAATGTGCTATACGAGCTTTTGCAAAATCGCCATAACTTTCTCATTTCAAAACATTTTCAAATGATTCAAATTGTATTTGTTAGATAACTCACAATACTACAATTTTCAAGTTTTGGTGATCTTGAGATTCGGTCTCGATCGAGCATATAAGTTGGTGGAAAGTCAGGGACACTACCATGTTTTCATTATGAGACAAATTTGTGCGACTTTAGTAAAATGACCATAAGTTGTTCATTTCAAACCATTTTCAAGTGATTCAAATTGTGTTTATTATATAACTCATAGTACTACAATTGTAGTGTTTTGATGAGCTTGAGAATCAGTTTCAATCGAGCATATAAGTTGGCCAAAAGTCAGGGACACTACTCCATTTTCATTGCGAAACAGATTTACGCGATTTTAGTAAAATGAAAATAACTTACTCATTTCAAAATATTTGAAAGTGATTCAAATTGTTTTTATTAGATAATGCATAGTACTACAATTTTCATGTTTTTATGAGCTTGAGAATCGGTTTTGATCTAGCATATAAGTTGGCCGAAAGTCAGGAACACTACCCTGTTTTCATTTCAATTTTTTTTAAAGTGAATCAAATTGTGTTTATTACATAACTCAGAGTACTACAATTTGCATGTTTTGATGAGCTTGAGAATCGGTCTCGATCGAGCATATATGTTGAACCAAAGTAAGGGATAGTACCCTGTTTTCAAAGACAAAGACGATGAGAGAGGTGACGGGGTGGTAGTGGTGCTTGATGGAGAAAAGAGGGAAAAAGGTGGTGGTGGTGGGAGGGAGAGAAGTGGCAGTGGTGGGAGGGGGAGAAGTGGCGGTGGCGAGGTGGTGGTGATGATGGCGGTGTCTGGTGGAGAATAGAGAGAAGGAGGAGAAGAAGAGAAGAGAAGAAGGGAAGAAAAGAAGATGAAGAGAGAAAAAAATTTGAGTTTTTATTGGTGGTGTGAGAGAGAAATGGTGGTGTGGAAAATAAAGAAGCTGGTGTGGGAGAGAAAAAGTTTCTTTGGTGGTGTGAAAAAGCACTTTTTGTGGTGTGGAGTAGTTGTTGCCAAAAGAAGAGAGGGAGGGAAGGAAAAATAGGAGAAAGCGTTATGGTTATTTTTTCTTTTATTGTGGTGTCCTTCAGAAAGGTGGTGGTGTCATTCAGAAAGCAGGTGGTTGGTGGTGTCCATCAGTAGAAGTGATGGTGTTATTTAGCATGGGCCAAATTTAAATAGGAAATTCCTAAAATTAGGGGAATATATATTTAAATAATGATGAAAAAGTTAAAATGAGGAATATGGTTGGAGTGATGAAGAAATATGGAATCGCTAAAATTAGCTTTTGGTTAAAATGGGGTGTGGTTGATACCCCAATTTAACTTTTACCCTTGGAGATGTTCTAAGCGGGTATTCAATTTATTTATTTTATTTTTAATAAAAAAATTTAGATTTTAGCGCATGCTTGTTGTTAGAGCATTCCAAAATTTCACAAAGCCGCGAACCTAATTGTGTGTGTGTATTTCCTTTTTGTTTTTTTTTGGTTTTTTTTACTTGAGAAAACTCTTAGACCATCACCAATGGTGGAGGATGGATAGGGATAAAACTTATCCATCCTATTCATATCCATGCGAAATATGTCAACGACATTTCACAAAAAAATGGATAGTTTTTAGGCCGAATGGTTTGTCACAACCCGGTTGAATTTCAACATTTCGTCCGACCTACAATGGCTTGTTACTCCGTTTGCTTATAAAATTTCGACCATTCATTCTATCACCCACTTTTGCAATTCTCTATTAGTCACTCATTCTTTTGCAATTCTCTCTTAGCCACTCATTCTTTTGCAATTCTCTCAAACGAAATCTAGGGCACCTCATAACCCCAATCACTCACTTGAAGATGAATTCCTAGGAATTGGATAACAATCGGAGAAGATCCAATTATTGGCACCAATCCATGAGGCCAGACGATCTGGGAGCACTTATTTCAATCATTTATTCAAGTTTTGGCTGAAAATCCATTCAACTGTCTACCTAGTGCACTCTAACATCGATGGAAAATGATTTAGTGGGTTGTGAACAAATTTCAAGAGAATTTTGACCATATAGAGCGCCAAAGTTAGAGTGAAAAGACACATAATGATAAGGTAAATTACTTTTATATTTAAAATTCATCTGTTTTTATTTGTTATTTTGTTGTTTTGAAAATGATGTTTGATTTAGTTTTTCATATTATTTGTTTTAGTTTATGTAGCTTAATGATGCAAAGTCGCTTTATAGTCCACTGAATTGTAGGGCATTCAAATTTAAGACTTGTTGGGGTATACTCAAAGACATATGTGGCCTCAATAGAATAGTGACGGGGGCAAATGTAGTAAAAAATTCAACAAGAGAAATGCTAGAAAATATTTCCATGGAAGCCCATAGGATGCTACTTATCCTCTGCTGGAGAGGTTCAACATCGACAGAGGTGTCTTTGACCAAAGACTCAGATCCATTCATACTAAAAACGGATCATGTGAGTCGGACGATTAAAAGGAACTTAGCAAAGTTTAGTCGGTGTAGTGGTTCTTTTTCTTCTAATCTTATCATGAAAGACTTTTTCCTTCATCCTTAGAAAAGATTGGACATGACCATCGCAACTGCAGAGAAGGAGTTAGAGTTAAAGTAACAGACTACGAAGACAAATGAAAAGATCAGAGAAGAAACCATTATGATGATGGATCTTATTGCCTTCAATTCAATTCAACAACGAGATACTCGAATGATGTCATACAAAGACAAGCGCCACTCCTTCCATAAATGACCGTATGGATAAGGAGGAGACATTAGAATTTGGTTCTACAACTGGTTTTTAGGTTTATTTATTGTATTAGGAATATATATCAAGAAAGACATGCAGCCGATTTACATATATAATATAATTTATTCCTTAATTAAATGTTTTTATTTCAAACAAATTTGTTATTTGTTGCATTTAAAGTGAATACGACAATACAATAAAATCAAGTACAACAATACCAACAAATACAACAACACAACAAAACAACAAAACAAATACACTAATACTTAATAAAATTAAACTACTAATAGTTTCCAGAAGTTACCCATAAATGTTCAACCAGATCATACTTCAGCTGCCGATTAGTCTATTTTGAATGCATTCTATGCAAATTCAACATCGATTGCAACAGAGGCAATGGTGTGAGCGTCATTGGTATTGGTTATGACTCAGAGGCTAACAGTTGGATGTTTTCAGTATCCAAGTCAACTTCATCTTCAATGATCATGTTGTGCAATAAATACAAGTTGCATGATGGCAAATAGATCAACTCTATTCCCAAACTAGTTTCCCACCTAGACTGTAACACTCCAAAAACATGTTCAACATCCTTTCAAAAACCTTCTTAATATTGAGCAAATAATCGTTGCTTGTTAGAGATTGGTTAATTGATGGTCTAAATAAGAATGGCCATTTAAGGTATATCCCGTCTGAGAGATAATACCCTACCTGTAACCATTCACTTCAAAATGAGCCCGTTGTGAAGTATCAGTGTCTATGTCATCAAATAAGGGTGAGCAATCTAAAACATTGATAGCGTTGTGGGACCCAACCATATGAAGAAATGGTGCCACAGTGACCCATCTGCAATGACTTCAAGGATAATGATATGTTTATTCACATGGCCTATATGAGTTCCATGCCAAGCCACTAGATAGTTTTTTCATTGCTAGTGCATGCAATCCAAACTTCCCAACATGTCTGAAAACCCTCGAGCTTCTGCTTGATGCAGCAATCGTTGAACATCATATTGAGTTGACTTTTGTAGGTAATGACCACTACGAAAGATGATCATAGGCCTACAAAAGATTTTCAACGACGCTAATGTAATGTTTTCTCCGATTTTACACCAGTTGTCAAGTTGATGGGTTGGACAACCGTACGAAAGCATACAAATTGCAGCCATCATCTTTTGTAAAATAAATTACCTTTCCTCACAACTGCATAAACACGTTGAAAATAGGGATCATTTACTCATTCGATTGTGACGACGAAAATAAGATTTCGGATAAGTTGCCTTTAGAGTGGTACATTATTTTCTTCTCTATTAGACTCATTGACTTGCCTTCCTTTACGAAAATCCCATTAGAAAACCTTGATCTTCTTCATCTTGTTGATATTGGATTACACGGCGTGATGATATTTTCAACATGTTGAACATGTCTTAGACAAGATTTATCATCGTTTTCTATTAGCTGAAAATGAAAATTCTTTCCCGTTACGAGATATTTGTAATTAGCAAAAGGGTAAGTAGAAGGGAAGATGAGAGATGAATGAAAAACATTTACAAAGATAAAATAAAAACATTTAATGGGTTGCTTTTATGAACTCATGCAATAATTGCACATTGGATAATTGAGTGAAGTCAATTGGTAATGTAGTACACTGTTAAAATAAGCTCAACCACACAAAAACGTATTATATGCATATCATGAATGTTAGAAGGGACAATAATTAATCTCTATTATTGTTTGTACTATTTTGCAAAAGGGTTTCAACCACACAAAATTATTGTGCATATTCGATGAACATAAAAAATAATAATAAAAAATTGAAATTAAAAATTAAAAGAAAAAATTGTAAGGCTTGGGGTGGTAGTAAGGCAGGTTATGGGGCAAAGGCTTGTTACACCGTTTTATTCGCACTCAATGCATTTGGTTTGCAGGTTTTCATTTTCAATTTCATCATCTCTGATTCTCATCTTAGTACTATTCTATAATGTTTGAACATAAAATTACAATTGCATTAACTACTAGTGTTGAAGAACTAATTTTTCGAAGATTCCCTCCATTCCAAACACCTAATTGACACAAACAATCAAACAAACAAACAAACTATATAAACTAAATTCACCTCTTGGAACGTTTATACCTTGAGCACGCTTTCTTGGACTTCAATTCCATTAATGAAGGATCACATCTCTTTACATCCCAAGGTTCAGAACCCAAACTTTCTTCAAAACCCCATTATCAACAAATGATTGAAAATTGTAATTCCAACATCAAATTGAGTCAATTTGTCAATAAAAATAACACAAACCAATCATTGAAGAGACAAAGAAACATAGACAAAACACTAACCTAGTGGAGGATCAATAGAGAAGATGAACCAAACTGCACACAACAAATTGTTATCTGAAGAAATTGTTACAATAATAATTCAACTTTATTGGTTTTTGTCTTATACCTAGAAAATCACATGTACACGAGAACCAAACCATGAGGAAGTTGATGAAAAAATTGTAAATTTTCAAAATTTTTCTTTCAAGAAAAAAGTTAAGATTTATTTGTTATTGTATTCCATTTGTTTTAGGATATGGAATGAGAAAAATGGATGAATTGGATTCACAATTTCAAGCAATAAAATGATGCTATGGGGACCTCTAGTGAGCGACCACCATCTTGTGAAGAACGAAGATGACATAAACACGGAGGTGCTCATTTTGTTGGTCGGCGTCAGATGAAAGACATAAATGAAAGTTGTCCCCACCAATTGATGAATGTTCTGATATTTCGAAGTTGAAATGCTTAGTTGATGATGAGAAACATTTGTCGATTTAAGTCTGTGAAAGTCCAATGGTAAATATTTTACTAATTTGTTGAAGCATTGTTTTTTTTATTAAAAACAAATAAGCTACGATGTTTTTTTTTCCATGATAATCCCTACTTGACACGAACTTGAAATATTTTATCTTTTAGGCTACAGATAAGATTGTATGCAGAGGATCATGGAAAAGTGTAGTTGAATTTTATAATAAGTTGCAGCCGTGATCAAGGACTTGGGTCAATAAAAGTGGGTTTGGTAGCTTTCTCTCTATTTCTAATGTTGGTAATGACGATCAGGCTATTGGGTAAGCATTGATTGAGAGCTGATGGAACACAACACACACCCTTTTCCTGGAATTGGGTATTACGCCTTTGTACTTTACTATGTTGATGGGTATTCTCATTGAAGTTGGACTACCAGTGCATACCGACAATTCTTTGGAGTCTTTGGAGAATGCTAAAATGTATATATTTATGGGATCTCACAAGTTAAGATATTGCTGGAAATTTCATTTTGTTTGTCCATTTGCATAAATATTTTCCGAGAAGTCTCTTTTAGATGATGATGAGCATGGGATTGAACTTCAAATGATAGTCGTGCATTTATTTATTTATTTATTTATATTTCTTCAGACAAATTCTTTTTGTACCGGCAAATTTAGCTTGGTTACATGGCCTGTCTATTGGATATGGAAAAAGTTGGTAACTATGACTTGGAGGTGCGATGTTGGCATACATATACACGAGGCTTGATGTTGCCTCTCGTGGTACTCAGGCAAGCTTTTGAAGGGTTTTACCCATTTCTTCAGGTGATGTTTTATTTTTAATTTATACTTAATAGCATCTCTATAATGAGTTTGGTTACTGATAATATTATTCAATGACTTTTTAATCAAATGTGGGTATATGAGTATTTTGTTGTGATGAACTTGTACTTCAAAGTGTAGAAAAGGATGTATAGCCAAGAATGGCACGATGGGTTGATGATCGCCACATTAAAGCAAAAGGCAGTATATCTGGAAACACCAGTTTAGCACGATCTCAGTTTGAGGCTCAAACATAGGAGCAGTTAATAGGCAACCATGGATTAATTCTAGGCATTTGCATGACCCCAATCAATGACATCTCAATTATATTATCACAAACGCGCATGTTCCTTGCAGCCCCCAAATCTCATAATTGGTATTTAGGAGATCGATGCTGCAAACAAACGATTGGTTAGCTAGCCATAGCTCTTAACCCTCCACCGAGCAGCTAGCGAAGTTTAGGGAAGAATGATGGTTCTTAGCCGAACAATACACATACGGCATAGTATGTTATTCAGAGTGGTATGTACATTGGCGTGAGGTTTTATTGGACCATTATTAAAGTCAACATCTTGATCAGTGAACATTGACATATTAGGGGCTGCTTCATTTCATAATGAGATTGAAATTTCTCGCCCACCTTTACCGGTTTACTGTCCAGGATCTTATAGTGCTCCCAACCAACCCCGACCAGACTATGATTTGAGACTAATGGAACCATTTGTGAGGCGATATGGTTTGGCGGGAAGATCTAGTATAGTGCGAATTTATCAAGAACAAACTTTCGAGTTCATTGACATTCCAAATGATTGAGAATAAACTTTTATGAGTAAAACATTTAGCTTGTTTACAATAATGTTTTACTTGTATTGAATAAAATTTTAAATGTGTGTATGATTATTATTCACGAGCAATGGCAAGATTATTCTAGAAAAGCACTTCCAATTATTAGTGGCATGAGAGATTTATATCTCTCAACCTCTACTAAGTATGGTGGGGTCATTGAGAGCGTGGAAGAACGGGCAATGAACTTGGAAAATGAAAATGTTAAGCTTCGCTCCTATATAGCGACTATAATCCTCTAAACATTTTTTTCTTTATTTTGAAATGAATTGAACTGAATTATAGAATTGTTTGTTGTAAGAAATGCAACAATCGATTGTGATGACACCAGCAAGAAGACAGTGACGTTCCGAGAAATAGTTATTCTGGTGAGTAGTTTTATTATTCTTCTCTTTTGATTTTTAGAATTTACTTCACTTCAGAGATTCTTGTTATTGGTCCATCTATGTATAATTAGTCTTTGGGGTTTTATGTGTTAATAGTGTGATTAGAATGTCTACAAGATGGATCTATAAGAGATATAGTCATATCTTACTGATGCATTTGAGTTGAAGTCCAACAAGTCTTCATAGATGTATTTTGAATAGATCCTCCTTAAGAAGAGGTAATCTTGATGTATAGATATAAGCTGTAACTCTGTTTTGATCTCCCTTGATAATAGGAGAGTCATATGCGTATTTGTACTATATATATACTGCAACTCTAATGATTTGAAGTACTTCAGTTCAATACAAATAAAACCATTCTCTTTATGGTATCAGAGCAGCCTCCATCTCCTCAATAATACTCTTTTTTTTTTTTTTTTCCTTCAAACCTTCAGAATGTCTATCCCAAACAACACACACTCCATCCTTAACACCAACAAATTTCACCTTATCACAATCAATACTGCTGCTCAAGCTCCTCTTAAACTTACCTCTCTCAATTACTCATCATGGAAGCTCCAATTTGAAACCCTGTTCATTGGATATGACCTCTTTGGCTACATTGATGGTACCAAACCTTGTCCACCAAAAAATCTAACCATGTTCTATCTTAGTAGTTCAATCTGTCCATTGTCACTTTGTTTGCAGCTTTGGCTTTTATTACTTTGTATTCAATGTGTCTACTGTCCCAGGTTGGTTTTGGAGGTTGATATGGTTTACTAGCTTAATTAGAATTTAGCATCTTACTGGGTGATGCATATTTATGGCAAGAAGGCTGTATTTGATAGTTGATAAAGCCTGTCTTATGATGCATACATCCTCTGTAATTGGGTTCGTTTCAGCATGAAAGACTTCTTTCTATATAACCGGTTTTGCTTTAGTTGAAATTAGTCGTTACTCGTGTATCTGAGAGTCATTTCTGTGGCATGGAAAGAAATAGTTTAAAGCCTGCCTTGAACATAACTTTGTTGCTTTTGCTTTGTTTGACATCATAGGATCATATCAGAGTTTAGTGCTCTGTTGACATTATGGTATTGTTTGCTTTCTGGATCTGTGTAATTGTGTATATGATAGTACGACTTCTGATGTTAATAGCTGCTGTGATTATCCTGTTTTCTTTTGGGAGATTTTGAATTTAGGCTCTCAAGTGCCAAATTGCTAAATAATGCAAACTTTTGGTTTAACTCTGATTTTATACTGCAAGCTGAGCGGAATTAGGCATTCATCTTTCTCTTATTTTAGATGCAGTTATGATGGCAGAACAGTAGGATCTCATGAATATATCATCAATCATCATTGAATTGTGAGACTTAGCAAATAACAGTAAGTAGCTAGTAGTAGTGAATGGTTCTCTTCTGTTTTGCAGGAAATATGTTCTCTTCTCTTCTCTTTCTATATATGCTCTTCTTTTTATTTAGATATGATGAGAAAATGTGATATTTTTTATATTGATTCCTTGTTGTTTTGCAGGTAATGGTTCTTGGTTTTGGATATTTTGTAAAGGAATGATTGTGTAATGAATGGTTCTCTCATTTTGTTTTCTTCATAATACAAATAGAGAAAGATTCAAACTTCTCATGTTTTTTTGGATATTTTGGTAAGATAATAAGGTAAAAAATGCACTAAACACAACTGTAAGAGAACATTTATTACATTTTGGTTAGATTATCATCGCTTGTTTGATGGTTGTGATGCTCTCATAAATAATAACTTTCTTCCTCTCATCTCATCCAAAACCTACCAACCAATTACTTATTTTACCATACAAACCTAGTCTTGTTCAATTTTTTCACCCACTTCTTTTACACATGACATAAGTCCTTAATTTTTTACCCACAACTCTCTGTATTTAATAACACATAATAAATTTTTTTTTCTTGAAGAAAAAGTCAAACAAAACTTTACACAAGTTGACATCTATTTGTGAAGCAAAAAATACACAAAGCTCACACAGGTTGACATTTATTTGTGAGGAAGAACCAGTGACGGAGCTAGGAATTTTTTGAAGGGGAGCGGAGTTATGAATCATAATTAATTAATGATAATATAATAATAAATTAATTTAACATAACTTTTTTAATTTGAACAATGCATAAATAACTATACAAAACACCAATTGTTAAACAAAACTCCATCTAATATATGGGGAAAAAAGTGAACCAACAAGGGATTCTGGGGGGGGGCTCATGCGCAAGAAGCACAGGACGAGGTCCTGTGCACAGATCTGAAGTTAAGGGGCAAAAATTAATTTCAAATTAAAATTATGTGAAAAAGGGTTACTTGCGATTTGCTCCTATAAAAAATAGCTGATTAGAAGTTACCACCATCATTAATCACTATTGTAGGCTCCCCCAAGACTAGTAGTCAATGTGCGTTGGCTGTCAAAATGCTCACGTTGATTACCAAAATATCTTTCAAATAATAACTCACAGATGAACCTCTAGATACAAACATGTACCTTGAGGAAAATTTAATGGATCAAATTTTGCATGTATCTCCAGAAAAATCATATGAATAAAATACAAAACTAGAACTTGAGATACGAGTTTCATCTTGAGAAGTTACTTTAAAAAAACATTATTCTTCTTCAAAGCAGACAAGAGAGATTGGAGTTGTGGGTGAGTGGTGGCCATGGTGGGAAAGGAAAATAAATCAAACAGAGATGGATGGAAAAGAAGAGAGGAGGAAGCAGAACAGTTGTCAGTCTCACAGTAAACAGAGAAATAGAGCATAAAAGAGGAAAACGACGAGGCGGGGTTGTTGGCGTTGCAGAGAACAGAAGGAGAGAGGAAGGGGTGGGGTGGGGCGGAGCATCGTCATCCGCGTCGCATTAGACAAATCGAAAATCTCTCAAAAACTTTTCAAAAGTCAATGGGGGCAAGTGCCCCCATGTAAATCCGTCACTGGGAAGAATGAACTTTGAAGACAATTTATTGTGGGTTACCTATTCTCCTTCTTCTAATGCATCTTCTAGTCCTCCAACTCCACCCGATTGTAAAAGTGATAGGTTTAATAATAGAAGCAATAAATAAACAACTTACATGCAAGACATGTACTACTAGAGCATTCATGACATTCTAATTATAAGATTGTCTGTTATATTGGCCAATGACCTTAATTTATAATTAACCTAAGCTTGCTAACCAAACAACTAGTTTCTAAACAAAATAGAAACTCTAGATCCTATTTGAATTGAATCCCTGATTCTAATTGGACTTGTACTACTAGTTGGGCCTTAACATGGACTGGCCCAATTAAATAATAAAGAAAAATAACCCATATTACATCATTCCCTCCGGCTTTGAAAAAGTTTGTCCTCGAGCTTAGCCATTGTCAACCAAGCCATCAACGACTAAGGAAATGTACTCATTGGCTTCATGACTTGAGGTGTCATACTGGGGAGGGAAAACATCAACAACCAACATATCTCCATCCTCTGCATCTGTAATAAGGGTAGTTATCTTATTCTTCGGGCAATCTTGAGGAAGATGACCATCTTGCTCACAGCCGAAACATTTGAAATCAGGTTTGTAAACAACAGTATGTTGAACTGGTTTAGGAGGTGCAGTAGGGACCAAAGTTGTCTGAGATGTAACTGAAGTAGTCAAATGATACTGTGAACGTGCTCCGACCTTCTTAGCATACTGTTCTTCATTTGCCATGGTAGTAATCAAAATTATATCCAAAGCCTTCTGTATAGGCTGAGAAAGTCCATGCAAATAATGGTCAACCTTTCGTTGTTTAGATTCATTTATCTTTAGTGTACTGCACAAAAGACGAAATTCCTTAGTGTATGTAGAAATCGTACACTTGCCCTAAGTTATTCTACCTCATAAGCAAATCTCCCTGATAATCTTGGGGAATGAAAACACTTTGTAATAATTTTTTAATCTTAGGTCAAGTCTAAACTGGCACCTTTTCAAACAACCGTCTCTCTATGGTCAAATCTCTCTCAACCAATTAGATGCGGTATCCTGTAGTTTTGTTGCAGCTAAATGCATAACTTTAATACCAGTAAGAGACTTATATTCCAAAACCCCAATCAACAAAAACTTCAGCATCACCAAGACCGGCATAAGTTTGAACATATAATTCAAGTCCCCTACCTAGGATGACACACCCACTCAGGTTGAGCCACCTGCACAAGCCCAACAACCTTCTCAAATAGCTCCAACCCCATCTAGAAGTGAGAAACAAACTGTTAATTCTCATTCGGATGAGTCAATGGCAAAAGTCCCACCTGCGCCATTTCCCTATTTCACGCCCCAACCCTAGAGAATCACATTTTTTTTTTCTGAATAGTCGAACGACCCAACCCTTGGCTAGGAAACTGCTGAAATCGACTAAATCGATAAAAAAAATTGAAACATCAAACTAACTCAAGACATTAATTTATAAAAAGCAAATACAAGTAAAATATCATGCCAACTATTGTCCCCAAATCCACTACATATGTACATAAGTATAACCACCATCATACTCACGACGAAGAGTAATATGTATAAACAATCATCTCCAAAAGAAATAACATAAAGTACATAAGAACAATCCAATAAAATGAACAAGGATAACCCTACCGGATGAACATGAACATTAGTTCCGCTTGTTATAAAAATCGACAGTCCTGTACTCTAATAAGAGTACACCCATATGCCACAAAATAAGCAAATGGGTCAACCATAGTTGGTATGAATAGGCTGTAACTATAAACTATAATATTATAATTAGAATGTCATGAATGATCTAGTAGTACATGTCTTACTTGTATCTGTCTATGAGAGGCTAAGGTGTGAGATGCAAAAATGTAATGTAAATAGGAGCCCTAGACACACTTCTAGGTTCTCAAACAACACACCATGTCCCTAAGAGTCATGTTACTAAGTCTCTTTTAACTCAAATAATTATTTAATATTTACTAATCATGCAAAATATGTTCACTGAAATACTATGGAAATATGATCCTTGTCCCCACGCTACTTATAGATTTAAGTAGACCATTGCCTGCAATATTTTATACCCAAATATCTCTGAGTCGCATATGCAATTCAGTAAAATGAATACCAAATATTGTACTCCAACCTTAGTACTTCGGGAACAACCCATAGTATCATGTCAAATAACCATAATACAATGGCTTAATTTTCCCTTTTGGAGAACATACCACGCTCAGCTGCTGCATACTAACCTACTTCGGTTAGTTTTGTTCGCAATGTCGATAACATCACATTTATTTCAAGTTACAACTGAATATCTACATACATCCAACATCAACTAAAAACAATGCTAAGTAATACATCACACAAACAAGAAGTATATGGTGAACAAGAAATCTACTACAACAGTAGTATGGAGTGAGATTGTTAAGAACTCATAAATATGAGATTCAAGTGTCTTAAGTTAAGCCATGCACCTGTATAAAACCGTTAGTCGATCTACCCCCTGTCAACACTTCATATAATAGACATAGTAACAATTACAAGTTAGCGACATATAAAAATGCAACATGAGCCTATCATATATATTTTCCCACAATCGCACCTTAGACCACCGTGTCGAACATGTCTCACCCTAACATGTCTCCATACACACACCAATACCACTCTGAGCATGTAAGTTCCCAAATGTGGTGCCACCTCTAGAACATACATGTTGCCACGAAAAATCGATCGTGCAGCAAAAAATATAAGTTACACCATGCACCGGGGAAGTCTTCAACCCGAATAAAATCAAATATCCTCAAAGTCGGGGTAATGAGCATCATTGACTACCAGGGGGAGTTCATTTCTTGGATGCAGGAGATCAACCATCCTCAAGGCCGAGGTAGTGATCAACATCAACAACCGGTAGGAGTTCCTTTATCGGATGTGGGGGATCAACCATGTTCTCAAGGTCACGTGCTACTCCCGCTTAAGGTTTCACGTAGTTCCTAGTGTTGATAGGGTGTGATGATACATCAAAATAGACCAATCATCACGACCGTACACGTGGTAGAAAATCCATCACGAGGATATGACATCCCATCTGTTGGGCCAGCTCATTAAACCCAAGAAGAAATAAAGCCAATCGCAGAGGCCCAGACAAGGCCCACTAATGATAAGATATAAGCGAAACCCGAACGAATCAAAGTCTGAATCCAGGCCCGACACGTGTTCTCTCATAAAGAAGAGGAAAATTGAACAAAAAAGAGTCGTGGAGGGAGTTACGCCTCCATGGATGCATCTCCATTAAGGAGGAGACTGTTACGAGAAACATCTTCTTTCGTTGTGCCTCACATGCTTAAGTCATTCGATACAGGTATGCAACTTTAACTGAGTTTTGTCCATATTTACTTCCTTCTCCAAACACAATTACTGGCTTAAGCATCAGAGTGCCTTTGGCCACCAAAAAGGTGGTCTTTGACAGTTTAACATTTGTTTTGCAAGTCAAACTCATAGGATGACAATTTTCGGAGTCATTAGTTTGGCGCCGTTCGTGGGGAATGACGAGTTTCCTTTCTAAAAATAAGATCCACAATAACAAAGCTCACACAATCTAATAGAAGATCAAACAACTATCAAGATCAATGAAACACTCCACGAATCCTCAATCTGGCGGTGAACAATACATGTCGCCTAATATCGTTCTAGCGACAACCGTTGAACTAACTGTACCTACTAGAAAATAGCTCCAACAACTAACAATTCAAACCTCTCTAACATCCTGGGGAATCCCCTCGGATCCCCGAGTAGATATGCTTATGGCTCAGATGAACCACGTAATCGATATGATGGATAGAATCATTTGAGACCTGGAGGGCAACAAACCTCGAGAGAAATCACTTCGCTTAAGAGACATCGGACTAATAATAGCTTCGGATGTAATCAAGTGAAGTTCGAAAAATTACAACAAAAAAAAGCCTAAATGCAAGAAATCGTTCGCGACCTTGATAGTGAGTCGGAGCGAGATCCTTAAAGCTATGACAGGAAGGGAAGATGTCAAATGGCCACAAAAAAATGAGAAGAGATCCGGAGAAGCGGAGCAAGAACAAATATTGCCTCTTCCACAACGATTACATCAACGATACCAAAGATTGTCACAGTCTAAAGGATGAGACTGAACACCATATCAGAGTGGGACGACTTGGAGAATTCATAGAACTCGAGGACGAAACAATCATCTCAAGGGAGCGAGCAAAGGAAACAATCTATGTCTTGCACAGGGTAGCCGGGGAAAAAGAGCAATCCAATTGATTTCGAAAGCGTATAGTCAGATACTTGCGGACAAAGATCAGATTCCAAGAACCATCCGCAAAGCATGCAAATACGATGCAGATGACTCTAACTTTCTCGAACGAAGATGCAGGCGAGGTCAATTTTCCAGACAATGATGCTCTAGTGATCTCGGTCATGATAGCTAAATGGAAAATCAAAAAGGTGTTGGTCGACACCAACAACTCAACCAACCTCTTATGCTTGACAGCTTTCCAAAGGATGCGGTTTACGAATGAGATGTTTTCACCTAGCGATCAATCTATGGTGGGTTTCAGTGGGGAACAATGTTATCCGCTAAGGATGATTCAACTACCGGTTGAAGTAGAAGAGCCAGGAAAACGAGTATGGTTGACAAACTTTCTCGTCGTCGATGCTCCTGCTGCGTACAACATGCTACTCGGGAGACCACGGATACACAAGATGGGCGCAGTCTCCTCCACTAAGCACCAATGCTTAAAGTACCATACCGACAACGGTATCGAAAAGATCAAAGGAGATCAACCAGCGGCCCGTGAGTGTCATTTCACAGCGATAAAAACTCCTCATAAATAGCAATTACTGCAACGACTGAAAGAGCCTTCACAACAGCTTGATGAAAAGTGGTCAAACTAATTAATAGGTTAATTCAACCCACTTGTAATAACCGCAAGTGCACGGTGCCTAACTGGTAGACAACGACAAGTACGGATCGATCCCACGAGGAAAGTGGATGCAATTGGAATTTATAATTTAATTTAAACTAATTTAAATGGAAAATGGGGTTATAGCATTTTAAAACTAAACTAAAAATAAATTTAAAAATAAGAAAAGTAAAATAAAATACAATAAAAAGATGGGCTTTGTGGGCTTGGACTCACAAGTGAGTTAGCAAAATTATTTAATCTAAATTACTGAATTTAAAAACGAGAAGCTTTAGGGATGAGAATCCCTTGCTTACACCGAATATGTGATCGTTAAAATCCAATTAAATTATATCGTGTTTCTATTAAACATTAACAAATTATTTCAAGCAAAAGCAATTTATCAAAAACTTTCAGAAATAAATTGTAATTAGTAATTGAACACACAATTCAGTAAAATCAATCACAATAACTTATACAATCCATTTAGTTTGTCGCAAACTCGATGTGGTGGTACTCAGCAGATCAGCAGGTGGTCAGAACACGAATCCCGAGACAAATGGGCCCAAAACGCTCTGTGGTGGTACAGAGCAGAACCAGGGGTGTGAATAGCCAAAAAACAGATTTTTGATTCATTCCCGCCTCTGCTACAATACTGCTACAGTACTGCGCTGCTCCGCCGTCTTCTCCAGCGCGACAGCGGCTGTTCTCGCGCCCTTCCTTCGCTCCTCGCGACCGTCCCGTCCGCCAAATGTCTCCAACACCTGCAAAAGAGAGAGAGGGACAGTGAGAAACTCAAAAACAGATAAAAAACAAATAAAAAATAGATAAAAAACAGTGAGAAACTCAAATGTCTCCCCTGTTTTTTCCAGTTTCGGCGATGGTGGTGCGCCGCGGTGAGGCTGTCTCTGGTGGTTGTCCGGTGGCGGAGAGACGGTAGGGAGGCCGAGACGAAGAGAGGACAGAGAGGAGAGGAGGATGGCCTGCCTGGCTCTGTCGCGAGGCGGAACAGAGTCGCGGTGAGACTCTGTTTCGCGGTGGTTCTCGTGCTGGTTCTCGGTCTGCGACGGGGGTCAGTGGTTGTTAGGTGGTGGCGGAAGGACAGATGGTGGATGGAGTGAAAGTTTGACACGAAACAGGGTTGTCACGCCCCTGTTTCGTGGTGGTGGCGTGATGACGGCGACGGAGCTCGGTGGTGGCGAGGTGGAGCTTGGTGGTGTGGCTGATGATAGATGGGGAGGGTGATGAGAATCACTTGATTGAAGGACAGAGGATTTGATTTTCAACTGATATTTTTCTTCCCTTCTCTTCCTTCTCCCCTTTTGTGAAGGAAGAAGATTTGATGTTCTATTATTTTTCTTCCCTTCCCTTCCTTCCTTTCTCATCCATTGAATTTTTGTATTTAAAGGGAATTAGGAAAAAATGAATGTGGACAGGTTCAAGAGAGTGTTCAATGAGTGATTTAAGGAAAGAAATAAATCAGAATCTTTGGTGATTGAGGGAATGTGTCTAGGGTTTGAGTGGGCTTAGCATTGGATTTGGATTTAAGTTATGGGCTTAGGTTTTGGGTTTAGGTTTGTGACTGCTTTATACCACCGTTGGAATCGACTAATTGTCGTTCCTTAACTTGTCGCTTTAATATGATTTCATCGTTTACGCTCAAATTCCTACAAAGAGATGAAAACGAAATAATTACTATACAATATAATAATCGAAACACTAACATGCATAAATTAAGGGATATATTATGTAATAATTATGTGAATATCACAACGGTATCGAAAAGATCAAAGGAGATCAACCAGCGGCCCGTGAGTGTCATTTCACAGCGATAAAAACTCCTCATAAATAGCAATTACTGCAACGACTGAAAGAGCCTTCACAACGAAAGAGCCTTCACAACAGCTTGATGAAAAGTGGTCAGACTCTTCGAATGACAATACGACTCCAACCAGTTCGCGAGATCGACGGATAATCGAAAGAAGAAATGATCAAAGTCTACCTAGACAACGAAACAAAAAAAGTAGTCTGAATCGACACAAAGATTCAACCCGGACTCGCCAAGGAACTGATCCAGCTGTTGAAAGATAACCAAGATGTTTTTGTATGGACAATGAAAGATATGGTGGGGATAGACAAAAATTACAAGTGAACCTAGACAAAAAGTCGGTTCGACAAAAAAGATCGGTGGCCCTGGAGCATAATCAGACAATAAATGAGGAAGTGCACTGATTACTAAGTGCAGGGATGATAAGAGAAACTCACTACCCATATTGGTTGGCAAACACGATGCTGGTAAAAAAAAGAACGACAAATGGAGGGTGTGCGTGGACTACATCAATCTAAATAAAAACTGCCCCAAAGACAATTTTCTACTTCCACGAATAGATCGGATAGTGGATGCAACTGCCGTGCACAAAATGCTAAGCTTCATGGATACATACTCTGGGTATAATCAGATGCAAATGTACCCTCTCGACCAAGAAAAAACTTCTTTCATAATGGAAAGGGGTACATACTGTTATCGGGCAATGCCATTCGGATTAAATAACGCGTGAGTGACGTACCAACGGCTAGTGAGCAAAATGTTAAAAGATCAGATCGGCAAAACGATGAAAGTTTACATCAACGATATGCTTGTTAAAAGCTCACGCCGAGTAGACCACGTCACGGATCTTGAACATGTTTTTTCCCAGCTGTGAAAATATAAGATGAAACTAAACCCGGAGAAATGCACATTTGGAGTGGAGTCAGGGAAGTTCCTCGGGTACATGGTCAACCAACAAGGAATTGAGGCCGATCCAAATCAAATACAAGCGTTCCTCAGTATGCAATCGCCGACAAACATAAAAAGTGTCCAAAGTCTTAATTGGAGAATAACAGCTCTGAATAGATTCATCTCCAGATCATCAGACAAATGTCTGCCATTTTCTTCAAAATTTTGAAGAGGAATAAGACATTCAAGTGAAATACTGAATGCGAGGAAGCCTTTTAGATCCTTAAAACGTACACAGGAAGCACAAAACTACTAACAAAACCAAACACGGGAGAAACACTGTCTCTATATCTATCTGTGTCCGATCATGCGGTGAGTTCGACAATGATACGAGAAGAAAAGGGCGTGCAAAAACCAGTGTACTATATCAACAAGACACTCGCGGATGTAGAAATCAACTATCTGACCCTAGAGAAATTGGTGCTCGCTCTAATCATGTCGTCAAGAACATTGCGACCATACTTCCAAGCACACCAAATCACGGTTATGAATGAACAACTGCTTCGGTCGGTACTACACAAATCAGATCTATCAGGAATAATGGTGAAATGGCAATAGAACTCGGACAACTGGACACCAGTTATGCCCCCATAACCGCTATCAAGGCTCAGACTCTAGCATATTTCATCACCGAGATCACAAGAAACAACAACCAATAGGCGGAAAATGAAAGAAGAATAGAACAACCCAAACCAATCACCAACGGATGGATTCTCCACTGCAATGGAGCGTCCAACGAGGTAGGAAGCAGAGCTGGAGTAGTCTTGTACAACTCGAAAGGCGTCGCATTAGAGAAGACAATAAAATTCAGCTTTAAAGCCTCCAATAATGAAACCGAGTATGAAGTCGTGATAACGAGGATTTAGTTAGCAAAACACTTAGGAATAAAAAACATTGATATCTTTACTGATTTCAAACTGGTGATGAATTAACTAAACGGCGAATTCCAAGTCTAAGATACTCGAATGAAAGCATACCACTAGAAAATCACAGAGCTAGTAGAAGGCTTCCAGAACGCTACCATTCAACAGTGCGCATGGGCAGAAACCAAAAGAGCCGACGAACTAGCAAAAGAAGTTTCGACAACAAAGGATAATGACAACTCACTCGTCATGACACAAGGAAACCTTAATACTTGAAAATCAAGCAAAAGAAGCATGCGTCGTGAATCAAGAAAACAACTGGACAACTCCAATCTTGGCGTATATATTAAACAGAGAACTCCTAGCAGATAAGATTGAAGTCAGAATGCTACGAAATCGAGAAGCAAGATACACAATGATCAATGACAAACTATACAGAATATCTGCCACGAGCCCATTGCTGAGGTGCCTTGCACTAGGAGATGCTGAATACGTTCTGCAAGAAATCTACCACGACACATGGGAAAATCATCCAAGGGGAAGAACACTGGCCCATAAAGCTCTCACATTAGGTTATTACTGGCCAACAATGCAAGCAGATGCTCAAAAGCTCGTTTGCAAATGCGACAAATGCCAAAGATTTGCCGCATACACTCACATGTTGGGACAGAACCCGATCCCAATGAGAAGCCCCTGGCCATTCACACAATGGGGAATGGGACATCATAGGACCACTCTCAGTGTCCGAAAAGAAGAAGTTTTTCCTCATCGCTATTGACTACTTCACCAAATGGGTAGAAGTAGAACACTCACAAAGATAAGATAAGCCCAAGTCGAGAAGTACCTTTGGAGAGACATCATATGCAAATTCAGGATCCCAAGAGTAATTGTCACAGACAATGGAAAACAATTCGAAGGCAAGAAAGTTAAAGAGTTATGCGAAAATCTAAATATCCAACAACATTTCTCTGCGCTCGCTCATCCACAAGTAAACGGACAAGCCGAGGTCACCAACAGGACAATCTTGGAAGCAATCATAAGAAGACTCGAGAAAGCAAAAGGATTGTGGACATCCGAGTTACCCGACGTCCTTTGGGCGTACATAATAACAAAGCTAACTCCAACAGGAGAAACGCCTTTCGCCCTCGCATACGGGTCAGAAGCAATTATACCCGTAGAGATCGAAATGCCAACATTTCGAACCGAAGAATTCTGCGCTGAGGACAACATCAAAGCACTGAGAGTCGGACTGGATCTCCTCGAAAAGAAGCGAGAAGCAGCCTCCATCAAAACAACAGCCTACCAACAGCGTATGGCAGGATATTACAACAAGAAGGTGCGAATCTGTACTTTTAATGATGGAGACTGGGTGCTACGAAAAGTCCAACTCAACAAGAAGGAACCTGGCGCAGGCAAGCTAAAACCAAACTGGGAAGGACCGTACCGAGTAACAAAAATCAATAAACCAAGAACATACTGGCTGGAGAACAAAAAGGGTGAAGTGTTACCTCAACCATGGAATGTAGAACACTTGAAAATATATTATCAATGAAATCTTTCACTCCCAAATTCAAAACAACAAGAATTCAATCAGAACAAGGAAGTTGGATTAAAAACCTAATTCGAGAAAATACTCGACACGGCTAGAGTATCGAGCAAAAACAAATACATGTACTCGACGAACGAATCAGACATAAAAACAAAATCTTCTGCTCTGATCAACCACGAAGTAATAAAGTACTAGGACATAAGAGCTGGACTTTTTCTCGTCGACTGTAATGTACGACATCGTAATCTGAATGTAGAACCAGATTCCGTAAATAGAGCTTCTACACGACTAGAACGTCGAACATCGAAGCCATTCATAAAAGTATGGACGAACGAGTCAGAAATCTCCTAGGAATGTCGTAAATAAAAGCGGACAAGCTAGATATACTGAACACAACAAATGTGAAATAAAAAATTTCCATTGATTTTCTAAAAAAGGAGATTACAAAAAACAACTATTAAGAAAGAGAATAAACATCATGGGCATTATCTCCAGGTAGCATAGGTTCAGAAGGTTCTCCGACATCCAGATCACCAAGTGAATCCGGAACAACTTCCTTGACATTATCAAATTCCTGCTCAGCAAAGCAACGATATTTGGTCATGTCTAAACCTTGCATCTCCAGGAATTCCAAGAAATCATGGCGACCATCGACCACTCTATTCCAATCCGCGGTCTCTGTCGCCTTCAGCTTTTCTCGTGGTCTTCAAGAGGATTGGAGGCTTCTTTCTTACTCCTTTCGAGAACTTGATTTACCACATTGTCCTCCCGAATAGAAGAATCATCCTCCGAACCATGACCTCCCTTCTAGAGAGAAACAAGGCGAGAGAGAGCACTAGCAGCGTCAAGAATTGAGGAAGCAAGCTTTGTCCTCTTCGACACACGGCCGAAACTGACAGCCAGCATCTTGGAAGAACTGGGAGGCCTAGGAACTTTTTGATTCCTTACAATCGTGCTGACACTCCAAGAACCTTGGACAACGACTGAAGTAACTCGACCTACGTGTTCATCAATAGAACCATCTTAGTGGCTGACATCCACATCACCAACGTGCGCAACAGTCACTTCTAAAGCACGATCCGCTTCACCTGATGAATATAAGCCACTACAGATAATGGCATCCGTAGTGAGAAAATCTTCCACTGAGACCCGGGGAAGATTGCAAAATCGACTGCAGAACTCCTGCTCTTCCAAAAATAAGGACAACTCAACTTTCTTAGGTTGCCGGAATAATCGCAGAATCTAATTCCTGCGAAGCCTAAAGTGATTGGAAGAAATGGACGCATAGAACTAAGACCTCGACCAACCCCCATACTCCTCTCGCAGGTCCTTGAAACAAGGAGAACACATACAACATGTGCGATTGGGGTTTACACTAAATCCCAACAAAGAATGCATAACCCTAGCATTCATAGGGATACGAGTGGAGACAACCCTTGCCAAGGTCGAAATCATTACTTTCCAACCATTTGGGACCAGTTGGGCTAGAGTGATACCAACCAGATCCAAGTATTCCCAAACGATCGTAGGAGCCGAAAGCCTGAAACTATAATGGAACATACTAGGATACAAAACAATGTACCCATGTTTTGGATGACGAGGACTGTCGCCTTCTCCGGGGATAATGATCTCCAGATTAGTTGGCAACTAGTAATCGTGATGAATGTTTTCCAGAATCATGTGCGTTGCCCGCTTAGGCAAAAAGAAAGCTTCACAAGCATAAAGAACATCGCCATTCAAAACCCTGAAGTTAGACGTCACTACAGAACGAACACAAGAAATCAAAAAATTAACAACTAGAAAATGAGGAGGTGAAAGGAAGTAAGACACTCAAACTTCTCTTTTTATAAGGACGAGCAGCGAAGGATCCACTATTGGGAGAACGTGCAAGACATGTAAGCCACACAAAATCCCAAAAATCGCGCCAAATCGAACAAGCGGATGGAACATCAGAGAGACAATAGCAACAACAGATAGCAAAAACACTAAATGTGCCGTAATGTTGAAATAAAAACAAAACCGCTACACAGTTAGTGGATACATGAACATACTCACTAACTAAGCGAGGAGTAGCTGATGATATATCAAAATAGACCAATCATCATGGCCGTTGACGTGGTAGAAAACATCCATCACGAGGATATGACATCCCATTTATTGGGCCAGCTCATAAAATCCAAGAATAAAGCCAATCGCAGAGGCCCAGACAAGGCCCACTAATGAGAAGATATAAGCGAAGCCCGAACCCAGGCCAGAACGAATCAAAGCTCGAATCCTGGCCTGACACGAGTTCTCTCATAAAGAATAAGAATGTTGCACCAAAAAGAGTCGTGGAGAGAGTTACTCCTCCACAGACACATCTCCATTAAGGAGGAGACTATTACGAGAAACTTCTCCTTCCGCTGCGCCTCACATGCTTAAGTTACACAGAGAATTAACCGCAACCATTATAAAAGGTAAATGGAACATTCGATATAAATATGCAACTTTAATTGAGTTTTGTCCAGATTTACTTCCTTTTTCCAAACAAAGTTACTGACTTAAGCATCCGAGTGTCTTCGGCCACCAAAAAGGTCGTCCTTGGTAGTCTAACATTTGTTTTGCAAGTCAAACTCATAGGAAGACAATTTTTGGACGCATCAGGATGAATAAGAGGATAAAAGCATACATATCCATATGGTCAGAGTTGTAGGAAAATATAATCTAAAATTATGCAAGTCAAATATATCATAAATCAATAAATATAATACATGTAATGTTTAATTAACTACAATAATGTGCCACATCATCATAAACATCATCTGGTCTCCAACGACCAATATAAATGTGGGGCGTTCACAAACATATTTAGTAACATGAAATTAGTAAAAAAAAAAAAAATCGCATTACTTTTGTTCATAAGAACGTTAATCCAAAATGTGAGAAACCAATCCACAATTGATCAAAATGTTCAAAAGATGAAAAATTCAGCTCACAAATTTTGAGTTTCTAGACCAACACCTTGTAGGGATGGCAGTGGGGCGAATTTTCACGGATATCCGCCCCACCCAATCCGTTTGGGGCGGTTTTGGTTATGGCTGAATGGGTTTTCGGGTGATTTCGGGTATCCAAAAAATATCCATTCACTATTCGGGGCGGATACGGATTTAGCCATATCCGCCCCGCGGATATCCGTTTAAGTGTTGATATTATAAAAATACCCTCAACCCTTTATATACGCTGAAAAAAAAAACCCCTCTCTCTCTCTCTCAATCACTTTCACTTCTTTTATGTTTTTTCAGCCTCTAACAGACTTGAGGAGCAAACCAAAAGGCAAAAGCAGACCCTTCTTCTCCCTCAAAACAGCGCTCGACCTCCCTTCGAGCGACTTCAAGCAACCTCCTCCCTTCGAGCAGAGCAACTTCGAGCAACCTCCTCCCTTCGAGCGACTTCGAGCAACCTCCCTTCGAGCAAATTCTTCTCTCTCACAGCGAAGGCCGCGAGCGACCTACCTTCGAGTGACCTCCCATCGAGCAACCTCCCTTCTTCTCTCTCACAGCGAAGGCCGCGAGCAACCTCCCTTCTTCTCTCTAAAAGCGAAGGACGCGAAGGGTGGCGAAGGACACGAAGGGTGGTGGAGGCCGACCCTTCTTCTCTCTCACAGCGAAGGCCGAACTCCGATTCTCCGAACTCTCAGATCTGATCAGCAAGTCTAAATCGAAGCTCAGATCGAAGCTCCCACCTCATCCGCCTTCCTCTCCCCATGATCTCAGATATGATCGATTCTGATCTCAGATCTGATCGTTTCTAATCTCGTATCTGATCTGATCTCAGATCTGATCGATTCTGATCTCAGATTCTGTAGATCGATTTATTATTTTATTTTTTTTGCAATTTATTGGATGCTTTTTTGTAATTTTTTGTATGTATCTTTCGATTGTATTTTTTGTATGTAATTTTTTGTATTTTTTGTATGAATTTATTGTATGCAGAAGAAATTTTTTTGGGTTGTTATTTGTTGTTTGGGTTAAATGGGGCGGGGATGGTTTTAAAAAAATATGATAAACGGATATGCGGGGCGGTTTCGGGGACCCGAAATCCCCAGTGGGGGGGGATGAATTTGCACAAATCCGCCCCAATCCGCCCCGTTGCCATCCCTAACACCTTGTCATAAGTATCTTTACACAACTTAAAATTTATAACCACTTTTTTCTTTAGAAAAATAGACTCGAATACGGTTTCAATCATACATCACACATAATCTAGAGCGTTCTCAATCAATGCAGTTTTATCTGTAAAGTTTGTTCATTTGCCGGTGTCTTCAAACCGACACGCTGTCACTCTTAAGGGCATAACTCTCTCTACAAAGTCCAAATGCAGAAGAATTTGGGGCTTGTGAAAACAGATTCAATAAGATTTCCAACCGTATAATGGAAATCCCTTGATTATTTCTAAATAGAGTGATTCTACAGGGCGAGGGAATGGGCGAGGAAATGAGCGAGGGAAGTGAGGTGGCGGGGTGAGAGCCATTCATCCCGCTCGGGATGCGCGCGCGAAAAGTCAACGCACGCATCCCGAATGGAATGAACGGCTCTCACCCCCGCCACCTCACTTCCCTCGCTCATTTCCTCGCCCATTCCCTCGACACTTAGAATTTCTGTTCTAAATAAACACAAATTTCCTAACAAAGCTAGGTCATCTACAGTTTTTTTCTCAAATTGACACCTTAAGACTGTTTAGGCTATAATTTTCGCTACAAAGATTGAAATGCAACTCAGCAAAAAAGTTAGAAACTAGACTTAGTGGGGAATCCAAATTGATATAGCACATCATCCAGATCCACCTCCTTAATTTGTAGATTCAATTACAAAATAGGGTATTGGCTGAAATTCAGTAAAGCATAAAATATGGGTTTGAAATAATTCGAGCTTCAAAGTTTAAAAGCCATACTAAGAGTAGTTATTGCTGCTCTCAAACTCTCAAATACTCATCAGTTATGATATCAACGCTACAATTTCACAGTTGATGGATTCAATGCCAAATTCACTATTCAAAACACCTAAATTACTCCATTATGCTATGCAATTTATGGCAAATACACAAGAATCTTAGATTAACTCGAACCAGACCTTCAAACCTACAAAGGAAAGCTCAAACACACATATTAGGACATGAATTCATGGAAACCTTGACCCACAATCTAATATATACACATGGAATCAAGGAAACTTCAAGAAAATGACTTTGTACTAATTGGAAACTTGATCAAAGAGAAATCTCAGATAATCAAAGTTTACAGAAGGCCTACTCACCTATTCCCTGCTAGAAACGACTCAAAAAATTGCACCCAAATTGAAATCCTAAGCTTCCCTCGCAAAATCCCATGAAATAGACTCCGATTTGGCTTGAGTTCACCTCAAAATTGACATGCTATAAAAAAACAAATCAGCACCATCTTGATCATCAACTTACAACTCCCTCCACTCCTCAAATTAACCTCATATCATCATGGTTCACCTACATATCGAAATCCTTGCTCAACCCCCTCATAAATGCTAGGATCTCCATGAAACATACACCCTCCAAGCTTTCGATTAGAGCATTAAAAGAAAAAACATGAAAAAAGAAAATGGAGAATGAAGAAGTAAAAAAAGAAGAAGATGAAGAGATAAATACTAGTGGTAGCTATACGCCCCCACTTGGTGTCACTTAGCATATTAGGATATTAAAGGTCAAATGGGACAAAATAAATATGGCAAGAACGTGGCTTCAAAAGGAGGTGGTGGTGTTGGTTCAAAGATGATAAAATGGTTGGAGATGGTGGTGGTGGGTTGGGTTGTTTGGAAAAGATCTCAATATCGCATTGATATCTCGAGGTTAATGTGGATTTTGACTTTAAATTAAAACTTTGGTTTTACAAAATATTTGAGGGGTGGTGGTGGTAACTCTAATTTACAATATTAGAGAGTCCTTCTTCGGCTAGGCCTTTGGTGGCGTATTTACGGAAAAATATCTTGCTGGAGATCTTTTCCTTTTTAGGAGTCATTAATGTAGGAGAGTTTCCTTAAACGACTTATGCTCCTAGATCTGCGGGAGATTCTTCCCTTATGAAGTGTTGTCCATGCTGGAGATTTCCATGCATGACTTATACTCCAGTATTTGTTTCCTAATAGGAGTCAGTGTATTGTTGGTCTGCCCGTCTTAGGTCGATCTCCCAGATACTTGATTTATTAGGTCTTACGAGTATTGGGCTTAACCATGTGACATATGGTCTTAATAGGGCCCTGCAGTTTGGGTCCAACCTCCTGAGCCCTGCCTTGGTGGCCTTCATGTTGTCTGGGCTTTGCCAAGTTGGACGCATAATTAGACCCGCATTGCTCAATTGAAGATATCGTCATGACACGTGTACGGTGCAGATTGTTGGGCGATTTGGTGTATCATCAGCTGCACCCCCGAGTTAGTAGGCCTTCTTGCCGGTCCACTAAGTCACTTTAAGAGAAGCTGTACAGTCATGATGATTGAGTCTGAAACGTCGTCTCGAGCTACACACATCATTAAATGAGTATGTGACTGCTCAAGAAAAAAAGGCGTGAATCCCTTACTTTATATAAGTCGCCTTATCTGCAGAGCCGAGTTCCTTTACTTTTGTAATCTTTTTGAAACTCCTTCTTTCCTTCTGCATTTTTCTTTTACTTTCGCAAGTGTATTCGAAAGTTCATGCTTTTTTCCATAGCGGACAAAGGTGAACTTACTCCTAAACATGAACTATCCTTCGCTTGCTATGCGTTTTTCCAGGACAGGTTGGTCGATGAGTCTGGCATGGTTAAGCTTTGGAATCAATACTGGATTCCTGATAACCTAGAACTTGCCCAATTGGGCTTTTACTGAACCCCATTAACGCCTCCGCAAGGGTTCATCGCCTTGCATTAGGGCATGTTTCAATCTGGACTCCGCTTTTTGGTTCTGAAAGTTAACTGGCACTTTCTAGCGTATTTTCACATTTTTCCCTCTCAGATGGTACCAAACGAGTTCAGAACCTTGATCGTTGTTCTTATCAGGGCGAAGGATGCTGACCTTTCGATTGGCTCCGTGGGTGGTCCATTTCCTGACTTACCCTTGGGTGAATGCTCACAGGGCCTACTAGCTGAGCACGACAGATTGTCTAGGTCCACTGTTGGACAATTTCAAGTCCTGGCAGAAGTATTGTCTTCTTGCTTCTTTGGACTGTCCGTATCTTAAGCTAGAGAGGTGTCCGATTGTCAAAAATTTCAAATTTGATAGCAGTAAGCATAATGTTCCTCTTCCTTTTTTCTTGTTCGGTCATCGTGGATGTTGCATTGAATTGTTGTTTTTTTTTACTACAGAGAAATTTATGGCTCCAATTTTCTCTGAGGAGGAGTCGATAATGAAAAAGTTTAATGATTTCACTTTCATGACCATCGAAGAGGTAATGGTTCCGAACAACATCATGCAGAGTGGTCTGTTCGAGAATTTTCACAAAGTTCCCACTCTGTTAAGAACATCAACGAAGGAGGCCGACGGTCATCGTTCAAAGAAAGTAAAGCTTATGATGCCTAGCCCGACAAGGCAGGCTGAGTTGGAGGCGGTCTTGCCACTTATTACTCAGCATATGAGGAAGCAGGCTAATCTCAAGACTGTTTTTTTTTCTCATCCCCTGGAGAAAAAGGTGACCATTGTGAAGTTTGGATGTGTTCAGTCCGCCCAGAAGATGGTTCTGGCAGAGTAGGGTGCTTTGCTCAAATCTCTTGCCCCCATTTTTTACCTAGAGGGGGATCATATTTGGAGCTGGCGATCACTAGTGGCATTGCTGCTTCGCAACCCGCTCGACCCTCGGATATGGATCCTGCCACAGAAGTTGCTGATGCTCCTTTTCCCTGTTTTGTTGAAGCAATCATTCTAGGGAGTGGATCTCCTTCCTCTTTTCGTCCACAGACCCTGATGCTAGGCATCATGATGAGCCTCCAGCTAAGAAGGCTTCGGTTGCGGAGCAAAAATCCTTGAAGGGTCCTCTCAGGACAGTGGTGTCGTCTAGGGACGGAGTGGGCGTATCCTTGGATCGAAGTGAGCTGCATCTTGATGCCCGTAATAAAGTGCATGCCTTGTAGAAGACTTTTGCTAAATTGCAAAAGTCATATTCTGACACACTTTATCGGTTAAATTCCTTAAACAAACAGATGGAAGAGTCTGGCGCTGAGACGTACTTTGAGTTATTGCGGGCTGTGCAGGCCGATCTTGAGGCCTCAAAAGTTGAGCTGAACTCTTCCAAGGCTGGCTTGGTGTCGGCTGAAACGGAGCTGGGCTCGAGAGGAGTTGAAGTGTATAAAAGAGGTGGCGGATAAGGCATAGGCTGATCTGCAAGCCCGAGTAGCTGAAAGGGAGCGAGCTGAGTCTAAATGGACTTCCTTACGCCATAAGTTTGAATCTGAAGTTGCTGACATACTTCGTTGTGTCCGTGAAGCTGACGATCAGGCTACTTCTGTGCTGGATGAGCCAAATCCGCTAAGGCAACAACTGGCAGAGGGGCAATCTCAGGTGGTTGTGCTTGCGGACAGGTTGAAGAGGCCGAAAAGAGTCTAGCGAAGTCTGAAGCTCATGAACAAAAACTTCGGACAACTTTGGATTTTGCTAAGATTGTCAAGAGTAGGCTGGATTTGCTTGAGCTGATCGAAGAAGAGCACTCTAATCTTGAACTTGATTTCAATCACTACAAAAGGTTGCTTATTGAAAGATTAACGAGGAATAAGCTTTTGATCCAGCGCCCCCGACTGGCAACTCGGGGCAGGCTTCTGACCACGTTGACTTATCTTCTGTAATCCATTTTGATGCAATTGGCCCTTCGGCCTCTGGAGCAGATCCTCCACAACAGTTGTAATCCTTAAGTTATGATTGAAAGAAAGATTGTTAAGTAGTATTTCATACTTGTACTTTCTAGAGCCTAGTTGTTAAGTCTTTTTTGCATTGCCATGTCGTTGTGTGGTCTCTAGACATGTAATTCTCATAGGAAATTTTGGAGTTATCACACTTCAGATTTCTTAGATCATCTTAATCCGCTATTGACGGACTAGGCTGTAGATTGGATTAGAAGTTGTCGTCATCAGTCTTTTCGAGCTGACTAAACTTTGGTCAAGTTCGTCCACCTTGGTCTATGGTACGAAAATGATCTCTGGCAAGCCATCATGGTTAGGCTCGACGAGCTCTGATTAGACTCCTACTTTCTAAGCCATCGTCATCCACACTTGGCGGACAAGGTGTTAGCGTAGACCAGAACTTGTCATCATCAGTTAGAACTGACTAAACTTTGGTTAGGTTCGGCCACCATTGTCAATGGCAGGACAATGATCCCTGGAAAGCCATCGTGATCAGGCTGCATGAGCTCCGACTGGACTCCCACTTTCTAAGCCATTGTCATTCGCGCTCAGACTAAGCGTTAGAGCGGACCAGAAGTTATCACCATCAATCGAAACTGAGTAAACTTTGGTCAAGTTCGGCCACCATTGTCTATGGTAGGACAATGATCCCCGAAAATCCATCATGATCGGGCTGCATGAACTTTGACTAGACTCCTACTTTCTAAGCCATCGTCATCTGCTCTTGGCGGACTAGGCGTTAGAGCAGACCAGAAGTTATCATCATCAGTCGGAACTGACTAAACTTTGGTTAGGTTTGACCACCATTGCCAATGGTAGGACAATGATCCATGACAAGCCATCATTATAAAGCTGCATGAGCTCTGACTAGACTCCCAGTTTCTAAGCCATCATCATCCGCGCTTGGCGAACTAGGCGTTAGAACGGACCAGAACTTATCATCATTAGTTGGAACTGACTAAACTTTGGTCAAGTTCTGCCACCATTGTCTATGGTAGAACAATGATCTCTGGCAAACCATCATGATCAGGCTGCATGAGCTCTGACTAGACTCCCACTTTCTAAGCCATTGTTATCCACGCTTGGCAGACTAGGCGTTCGAGCGGATAGAAGTTATCATCATCAATTGGAACTAACTAAACTTTGGTCTTGTTTGACAAGTCAGACTTGGGTGTCCTGACTTGTGTAACTCACTAAGTGGTCTGACATGGAGACTGGTTCAGCGAATCTGATATGAAAATCAGACAGTAACAGATTGATTGGATATCCAGCTAGATTTTGATGAACAACA